>ML779848.1:455680-488012 GCA_009831015.1 Picea engelmannii | reverse complement strand
CTTATGTTTCCCAACCCAAATCCAAGTCTCTTAATTTTCTCGATGATAACTTGAGTCTCTTTTATTGTTTAGAATGGAATTCTCATTTTTCCTATATAAATATTATTTCATGGTCATGATTTCAATGAAGTTATTGCTAGACTCCCCTATGTTTGAGAGTGATATCCAATTGGATTTACTTATTTTTCGAATAATCCCTTTTATGTTTTCTTTTCCAAAATTATCTCTTGAGGCCTTAGGATTGGGAACTACCATTTAAATTGTTTGAAATAAATATCCAATTCAATTTACTTATTATCACAAATAACCATTCCCATGCTTGATTTTCCTGAATTATCTATTCAATCTTTAGGATTTGGCATTACCATTTGAATTATTTCAATTCCTTTTTACTAAGTATAGAAATTAGATGATATAATTAGAAATATTGATTCCCCTTTATTCTATATTTATATGGTATTTGTTAATCCCTTTTAAGTCCTCTTTAGTACATGCTTATGTATAATATGGTCTTAGTTATGCTCTTCAATATATTACTTTGGTGCCTTAATTTGTTTTGTGTGTATGGATAAATTCTATTATTGTGAGATAGTTTTAAATATCCCAAGTCAACACATTTAAAAAAATTGCCTATATTTTAGCACCCACTCCCAACTTAAAATTTACTTTTAGCCACCTATGAAACGAGAGTGTTTTATCCTCCTAGCAAGCAAAATTACTTCACATTAATCATTATACCCATCCCCAAAATGACTACACATAGATTCATTGGATAGTAAGGGTACTAAATAATACATTGTCTAAATATTATATACCTTTTAAGCACGTTATATATTGAGATGGAATCATATTATACATTGATATGGACTCATAAATCCTCCCTTGCAAATGTTGTCGTAAGATAGATTCCCATTTTAGGATAATTGTAATAAAATAATATATTTTTGGGAGATTAATATGATTTCCAATTTTTGAGCGGCAACGACATGGTGAGAATTGGGTGGCCACGGAGGGAAAGCCCATTACGGTCAATGTCTGGTTCCTCATCATATTCAGAGTCCTCTTCCACTTCGGGTTCACGATTCCTCTCCCGGTCTCAGTCGAGATCCTTCAACTCATCTTCTTCTTCCCGTAGCGACAATTCCAGGAGTCGCAGCCCTACGTCGCCTAGGAAAAGCCCAACTTCATCAACAAGGAGAGGTCGGAAACCACCGTTTCGACCTAAGAAATATTCACCTACTAGAACCGACGCAGTATTGAAGCAAGAAACACGAATCAATCTAGGGTTTCCACAATGCGAGAAAGGTCAGGAAAAAATGATGGTCTGCAGGGATCGAAAGAAACCCACCATCAACTAGCATTGCATTATTTGGGAATGAAGGGCCTTCCCTCATCATACTGTGGCTTGATATGAGACTAATGCATGATTTCCCCTTTTTGTAAATAGAATTGTCAGTTCTTCTCGTTGCTTTCATGCTCATGATTCAGACTCCATTTTTTAGCTCAAAGTCGAGATCCACCAAGCGATAGGCATTTTGCCTTGCTTTCAATTACTCATCTTTGAAGGATGACACCTTGTTGATGGATCTCTGCTGAAAGGTTATGGGAATATAAATAATGCAATCATTTCTCTCGTTTCTCATCTGCATGGAGGAGAACTATCCTCCACTCAACCAAGCTCTTACAGGCACACCGTGAAAACAAGGATTTCCGCTTCTTTGGGGTCCAAGGCTAAACTTTTTGGAGAAAATAAGATTTTTGGCTCTTCCTTCATTATAGAGCTATCCGCAAAACCTCCAACAACAGAGGTCGAAGATACCCAAGTCTTTGGCTCTACATTTATCTACGAGAAAAAATCCCTCATCTGTCATTTCAACGGACTGGCCCTCGACTTCCGCACTAAGAGAATGCATAAATAAGACCTAGTCGTCAGGTCATGACTTTTTATTTTTCTCGAAAGGGTTCTTCATCGTTAACTTTTCAACAGAGGCAAACTGCCAACGCGTCCTGGAGAAAGGTCCATGGTTATGGGGAAGATCTGGTCTTTCCATGTAATGATGGTTCCCTGAGTTCAACCTATTGGCTATGACTGCTATGACTACACAAGTTTGGGTGAGACTCCCAATTTACCTTTTTCATTTTTATACTCCATCTTTTTTACCTACATTGGGCAATGTCTTGGGTAGGTTTATCAAAATTGACACGGATCGGATAATGAAAGGCTTTGTCACCTTTTCCCGCATATGCGTTGAAATCGACCTCAATCAAGGGCTACCAGATATGTTTCTTATATATTGGAATGAGTATGATCCTTACATGCAGTTGGTCGATTATGAGAACACTTTCTTCAGGTGTCACTCTTGTCAAAAAATAGGGCATATTAAGGAAACTTGTCCTTTATCCCCAACCCCATTCTCATCCCCTAGAGCACAGAAAAGGGACAATGGTTGGAAAGACCCTAAAAATAAAAAAAGTCACTCGAAATCTTCATTTGACAATAAGAAACATCAAAATGACACCCTAGCTCCTCTGCCTTCTACAACACCATTGCAGTCTCCAACAAATGCACAACAACCAACCACATACCCAAAACACCAACTTTGGCTTCAACATAACATCCTGAAGATTCAAAAATTTTGACTCTGAATTCTGTAGTTCAACCTTTTCACACTCCCCTTGAAAATGATGAATTAAATGACATGATCATGGCCACAGCCCCGCTCTTAGGGACTCAGAAACGTCCTCATGAATCAGATAATTCAGACATTGATAAGGAAGCACCATTAGCTTTTGCAGCTCAAGATTCTATAATTTCCTCAGAGCATATAGCTTTGGTGGCAAAGGATGTATATCCTATCAGTTCCTCTAGTTCGATTGATGTACGTAATAAAAAAGGTAGAAAGGATCCTCTCTGGTCAACACAATGACCCGACCCTTTCTCCTTGTCTTTGTAATGTTTCATCTTGTTATGCCCATGTACTCCTTGTGGTTCTATTTTAGCACAGGTTAAGTGTTCCCATGTTCTCTTTCAGGGGGGTCTTTTTCTATCAACAAGTCTATGTATCACTTTGTACTTTTTCTTGGTCGAATATAAGGATTCTCATCTCACTTATTTACAATATATATATATATATATATATATATATATATACACGATTTCCATATTTGTTAATTATTACATCTTGTTTTCCAAGGTGTCAGTTACCCACAAATTAGTTATAACTTTATTTGACAAAGAATACCTCATGTTTTTTGTTTCCCCATCTTAAGATGTTTGGATCCTTGTTGACTATTGTTTGTCTATTTTGAATTTCTATTCACAGTTGGTCTTTTGTTTCCTTAGACAATTTCTATGGCTATAAATTAGGGATTTTATTTTCGGAAGACAGTAAGGCCGTGAGGTTAGAAGTTAAGGTTGATTAGTCTTGAGTTTCCAAAAATTGATAAACATACCTCATCTGAAGTAGTCACCCAATTCTTGTCTTTCTTGAAGGACATTGGTTCGTATGAGGGGATGAAATTAGATTGTCTTTCTTGAAGGACATTGGTTCATATGAGAGGATGAAATTAGTTTGAAGTGTCCTCTGAAAAATCGTCAATCTTGCATCTTGAAATTCCTAGCAATATTTTTGAAAAACAAGTTTAACCCATTTTTCAACCTATTTCAAATATGAACCTTATTGGAAAATAAAGTAGTTATGAAGATCTCCTATGATGAGATGTTAGGTGCATACTTCTCTTCCATATTTGGGTCTAGAATGTTGATCTCTCTTTATGAAATCTCCAATTCATTTGTTAATGTGACATTTTATGAAATTAGTTCAAAGTTTCCTCACAAAAAATTGTAAATCTTCCATCTTTAAATTCCTAGCAATATTTTTGAAAAACAAGTTTATTTCCTTTTTCAACTTATTTCAAATATAAACTTTATTGGAAAATAAAATAGTTATGAAAATCTCCTACAATGAGATGTTGGGTGAATATTTCTCTTCCATAATTAGGACTAGAATGTTGATATCTCTTTATGACATCTCCAATTGATTTGCTATTGTGACTTTTTATTGTCATAAATTGAAGTTATGATACATCTCCAATTGATTTGTTATTGTGACTTTTTATTGTCGTAAATTGAAGTTATGATACATCTCCAATTAATTTGTTATTGTGACTTTTTATTCTCATAAATTGAAGTTATGATTGAGTACATTATAAGTAGTATTTCTTCATTATATCTAAATTGCAATGTAGATATTGAATTGTTCTCCATAACATAATAATTTAACTCTCATATAAACACATTTCCAAAATCATTTTTTCTTAATGAGAAAAAACACATTATAACTAGACTAATTATAAAAGCGTGATGCAAGCAATCACTATGTCAAAGTACACTCCAAAGCAAACCAAAATTTATCTTTAATGAATTTTGTAAGACAATGAATTAGTTGGTAAATGGACTTTTCTTACCATTAAAATAAATCACCAAGAGCCTTTTTTAACGATTTTTGCAAGAGAATCGAGTATCTTAGTAACTTGGTGAATGGACTAATTTTATATTAATGAATAAAGTTTACAAAATATTGTGCAATTTTATTAATGAATAAACATTACAAAAGTTTGTGATTTTAATATTTGTATTAATTTTAAAAATCATTTATATTTAAAACACAAATTTATTAATTAATAAAATATTATAAAATTGGTCATTAAATTTATAGTATATTATGAATTTATTATAAAAAATTATAAAACGAGTTTATTAAATAAAAATCGAAACATATAAACATTATCTTTTTTTATGGTTTTCAAGGTCACTTTTCAAATGTTGTTCATAATTTTAACATTTGGGTCATCAAATTTAGTGTTCACACTTTAGAAGTGAATAATGTTCAACAAAATAGGGTACAAAACAAACACCTTAAGTAATTGCTCGCACAACTAGATCAAATATCAGTACACCAATGGTTTTACAAGGTTAAAATCCTTAAAGAGAGAATCAATCCATGACCCCGACCAACATGGCCACTTGAGGCAATATATTAATGAAAAATAAAGTACATAAGAGTTTCTCATAGTCAATATTGAACGAATGACATAGCATGTTCTTTAAATAGAGAACATGGGCTAATCAGATGTTAAATCATGTATCGATATAATTGTTAGTATCGAGGAGAATGTGAGTTGTTGGATCACTTTGTGTCTAGAACATCTTGGGACCACTGAATTACATAAATACAAATGCATACTAAAGAAGCACATGTTTACCTAAAGACACAGTAGATCAAATTGATCTTAACTAAATCTTAAGTGTTTAAATATCCTAACAAATAAATGGGCTGATTTAAGTGGGGTACTACCTCAACAATTTAATAGTTGGTTAGGAGAGGGTTATGCTTTCTTTAATAAGTATTTTTTGTTAAACATGTTTCATAAACTAATTTATAGCCCTCCTAAAGTAGAGGTCATGTTTCCATAGGTTTGTGCCATGTCAATAACACCATCAAAATCAACCAAGGATCTTATCTCCAAAGTTAAATTGTCAAGTATTTGAATTTGATGACATGATTTTCCACTATCCTCCCAATATATTCAAGTGTTTTTGCACACTTTAACATTTTGGGCCTTGGATCTCAATAAAATCTCTATTATGTCCCATACTCCCTAAGATGTATTATGCAAATCCATAAGATGGATTTGTGTATTAGATAAGCCCACTCTAATGAGAGCCATGGCCTTGCTATCTTTAGCTTCCCATTTTCATAGTGGATCATAATCTAGATGTATCAACTGTTTCTCATCTATATTCCACAAGCCATTCTCAATCAAATAAAGTTGCATCTTCACTTTCTATGTATAAAATCATTTCCCTACAAATGTTTCCATAACCTTCTCTAGTTGGGCAAGAGTCATTGTAACCTTGTTCTCTTGGTCGAATCAAAAGTGTAGCAAATAGAAACAACCACAACCCATGACTCTAATATCATTTTAAAATTCAATATTATACCAACAAGAACTGAAGAGAGAAAGAAAAGGCAAAGGTTCCATTAGTTAAAAAATCATCTTCTCATATATCATTCAAATAAGGTATTGACCATTATAGAAAATTTGGCATAAAATAACCACTTCAACATTGTAAATACAATAGAACTTAACTAACCCATAACCATATGAAAAACTGGCATAAAATAACCACTTCTAACATTATAAATATGCTATAACTTAATTAAATCATAGCCATATGAAAATTGGCTTAAAACAACCACTTCAACATTACAAATGTGTTGCATTGAACTAACTTATAATTCTAAACTTGGTGGAACATAAGTAACTAATTTGATGAATACATATTAGTATATCAAAATTGATCTATACATATTGGAATTAAAACTCAGACATAATAATTATATAATATTTGCACTAATAATTATCAACCTTGTACCACCCCCAAACTTAGATAGATAAGACTTAACTTCAATGGTGAATCTAGAGGCAACCAAGGCCCACATAGATTGGGAAGAGTCTTAGACCACCAAGAGCACATTATTCAAGTTTTAAACAATATTATTACAAGGTCAAAATATAATGAGGTTAAACTAGAGCCCACATCCTACATATCAAGGATGCCCTTAAATATGGTTTAAAAAATAATAATTGAACGAGAATGCAAGTTGATCATCAACAACCTTAATAACAAGTGAAAGTGGGGAATAACTTGAAGAGGAGTTAAAAAAACAGTTAAATTTCCATAATATTATGAATTGGTCCATGTCATAAGAAATGCCAAATGGGTAAGAGATGGATTAGTAAAACAATCTCCCTCCATAAGTTGTAGCCACTCACGGGAAAAATTGAAACCCCCTTGGTAGAGAATGAATGTTTTAAGGATGAGTTGGCTAGGTAAGTGGTTCAAATATCCCCCCCACCTTAATTTGATGTGATGGGATGATATATAATTTATGGAGACTCTCACTACTATAATAAGATCATTTTTCATCCTTCTATGTTTTAATTGAGAAAAAGGACATCCAAGGGTCCTTTTTCCATTCATCCAAGGCATCCCATTTTATACCATCCTATGTCAATTTTGGTGTCATTAGTTCATCGTTTATGTATCAATAGCATTCTTATTGCATCTCATTATCATCTTTAGAAATCCTCTTAACATCGTAGTAGTGTCTCACTTACATCTTGATGTGTCAAATAAGCCTCTTCTAGCACCTCATTAACATCTTTGTAGTACAATTCATGTCCAAAAATAATCTTGTTAGCCTCTATATAGTGTCTTGGGAGTGTCCAAATAATTTCCTAGTTAATGGAATGGGTTTATGAGGGTTACATGTGTTAGGTAGGTTAGTGGATTCAAATGGACTAGGATAGGCTATCTGGGGTAGTGGGTTAGTGGGGTAATGGGGTAGTAGGTTAGATTGGTTAGTGGATTAGAAGGTGTGAGGGTCCTACCCTAACCTCCCTAGTTATGGATACTTAGGATTTAGATAAGTAATGTATAGTCCATCCTCTTTGAATAATCCCTCTAGGTATTTGGTGTGTGGCTAATTAATGTAAAGGGTCACCCTCATGGAATAAGGCACACTAGTTAGTTGGTACTCATTAATGTTGGGACCACAAGTGGTTAGGGTTTAGATAGTGAGAAACTATTTATACATGTATGAATCTATGTAATGGTTTGTCGAGAATTATCATTGTATGGTAGTGTTTCTCAATTGGAGGTTTCCCCCTTGAAGAGGAAAGTGAGCATTGTGATGGGACCTTGGAATGATATCATTTTTTCCTATATATTTAACAATTTTGATTATATTTTGTTTTGAATAAGTCCCTTTTTCATCTTGATAGTGCCACTTTCCACTTACCCTAGCTACCATTCCTAAAATGTATATTTCAATTTTGTTTTCAACTTTTTTTTCTTTATTCTATGAATTTTAGAGTAGGAATATAGGATTTACTTAAGATGTGAATAAGTATTGCTAACAATTAACCTATAACATGGATAAAAATGCCACAAGTTATATCATTTCAAAAGGATTCAACAAATCGATTCAATGATTCTTCATATCAATTGTGAAAATATTGATGATGGCAATTACCAAAGGTTAAGAAGAGTATATCAGTTGGGCATGCAAGAGAACAAAGCATGTTCCAGGGAGTGAATAAAGGAATGTTTTGGAACGATTTTGGGTTACATTCATTCACTGCCAAGTATCCAAACCATGAAAAACATTGGTTGTTTCCATTTTGGAATCCAACACCTGTGAATTCCCTCTAGAAGTGCAACATATCTAATGGTTGTAATGAACAATTGGTTATTTTCTCCATAGCATTACAGTTTTATAAATGTTTCAGTTTTAAATTTGTCAAGAACATATTCCAGTTTGTGGCTATATATACATAGCATTTCTCTCATGTCCCTTAGAAACATCCCTTGCATGAGTGTCCCTTAGATAGTATATAAATATATTCCATTTGTGAGTAGGAACATGATACAATTATTTTTCCTTCATTTCCTAATAAAATCAGTTTATAAAGGAACAAGTGAATGATTTGAGTAACTTTGTCTCCTAAAATAAAAGATACCTTGGCCAAATCATCCACCTGGTATAAATCCAAATCCTTCTCAATCATATAATGCAGTTTTGGCTAACCAAAAACACTTGAAAAAACCCATTGCCACTTGGTATCCACCAACATCATGGCCACAATAGACTCCCGGAGGTCAAAACAAATCTTCGAAATAAGGTTGGCGAGGAACTCTCCCTTATATAAATAGGTCACAACAACACCCACAATATTTTTGTCCTCAACCACAACTTGCATTCTAATAGGAACAACCTCAACACCAATTACAATTTCCACTAAGCCAACCACTCCAAAGGACAACTCAAATTCCTACCAAACCTATTTCTAACTCAAATAATAAAGTATCTCAACCCACTTACAATGTTGAGTTACCGAGTTATTTGACCTATACTATCCCCCCTATATATCTTCAATATATTCATCTCCGATCAAGGAAAGTAGTTAATCCAACTTATCCCATTATTGTGGAATACAATGATGAAGATAACGTTATTGAATCAGATAATCCAACTTCTTCTATCATTTTGGAACAAGATGATGGGGAAAACATTGTTGAATCAAATGATTCAATTGATAAATCTTCCTTAGTAGAGAAATCCAATTCCTTAGAAAAACCAGATCCACCAAGTAATATCCAAACTCCCCCATATCCTAAAAGGTTAAACACTGAAAATTATATTAAACTACCTGAATTCGATTTTCTTGGGGAATTGAAAAATGTATGTGTTAAAATTTCATTGTTCTATACCATAAAAGATGTACCAATCTATGCTACAACTTTTATAGAATTATGTTTGAGGAAACCATGATGAAAAAGAAAATATCCTCCAATAGTTCAAGTATTTGGCGATTTAGTTGATTTGATGCTTGGAAACATTCTCACTACTAAGAACACAAATAGAGGAAGTCTTATTGTAGATGTTCACATTAATAACATCTGTATATAAAATAATTTAATTGATCTCAGAGCTTCCATAAATGTCATGACTAAGGAGACAATGACAAATATTCAATTAAATAATCTTCGACAGACCACTATTGTTCTCCAATTAGTAGATTGATCCATTGTACAACCTGAAGGTATTTTAGGAGATGTAGTTATTTTTATAGATTGATTGGAATATCCTATGGATTTCATGGTTCTACAACCCAAATCAAATCTAGGGGGTTACCCCTTGATTTTAGGAAGTCCTTGGTTGGTCAAAATTTATTCCTTTATTGGGTGTAGATATGGAGATATGGCTATCTCCTAGGGAACTTCTACAAATAAAATTACATTATATCAACAAATTAAACCAAGTCCTTCTCATGAAACACCCATGTGGGTAGGAAATGGGGATAGTGATGATGATGATGTTCAAAAAGTCCTTATGATTGAATCAACTCTTTCCTTTAAAAAAAATATTGAAGATGATTGTATTTGTGATATTACCATTAATCCTTATTCACCTACTAATAACATTATGAATATGATAGAAGAAATAAAGTCTTTCTTTGTAATCCAAAAATAATTACTATCTATTCCAACTTATCCATATACCACATATGGAACAATTAGCATGCCTATAGAGATATTTCTAGGAAAAACACCTAACATAAATTCTCATTTGGAAGCACCGCAAAAGAAAAGGTTGATTGATTTGTTACAATTGCATGCTAAACAATTTTCTTGGGATTATACAAATATGAAAGGAATTCATCCTAGTATGTGCAATGATCACATGAATGTCCAGGATAACTTCTTACCAATTAGATAACCTCAATGAAGGATGAATCCTCCACTTCCAGAAATAGTTAAAACTGAGTTGCAGAAATTATTGGATGTAAATTTCATTTATCGTATTTATGATAGTAAGTGGGTTTCACAACTTGCTATTGTTTCGAAGTAAAATGGGAAATGGATAGTTTTTGTGGATTACAAAGAACTGAATAAGGCCACTTCTAAGGACTAATTTCCTTTACCTTTAATTGATAAAGTTTTAGATACCTTGGGAGGAAATAAGTATTTCTCTTTTCTTGATGGTTTTAGTGGGTACAATCAAATTAAACTAACCCCTGAAGATCAGGACATGAAAACAACTTTCACCTACCCTTGGGGTAATTTTGCATACCAAGTGCTACTGTTTGGATTGTGTAATGCTCCTATTACATTCCAAAGGGTTGTGCTTAGAATTTTCTCTGAGTTGATCCATAACTGTGTTGAAGTGTACATGGATGATTTTATTATATATGGGAATACCTTTGAAAAAGAAATCATTAACCTAAGGAAAGTTCTTGAAATATGTAAAGAAACAAATTTATCCCTTAGTCATGAAAAGTATCATATATTACTTACATCAGATATATTTTTAGGACATCATAGATCTCCTAGTGGTATCGAGGTTGACCCCACAAAAGTTGAGGTAATCACCAAACTTCCAATTCCAATGAATTAAAAGGATGTACATAGTTTATTAGGTCACACAGTCGTCATTTTAGAGAAAATTTTACTAAGAGAACATCAACATTACTCACATTAATTTCAAAAGACGTTTAATTTTGTTGGACTAATTCCTATCAAATTTCCTTCGAAACATTAAATTTTTTTTTATTTGTAGCACATATATTAAGGTGACCAGACTGGTATTTTTCGTTTAATATCTCAATAGATGCTTTAGATATAGCCATTGTAGCTGTACTTGGACAAAGAGAGGAGAAAAAACCATACACAATTTACTATATCAGTATAAATCTTGCTCCAACATAATTGAATTACACAGTAATAGAGAAGTATTTTTTTCCCATTGTCCATGCAAACAAAACATTTTGAGACTACATCATTGGTTACCTAGAATTTGTGCACAATGGCCATATTTCCATTAGAAACCTGTTGATTTGGTCTATGTCACGTTGATAATAAATAGGGTTTACCCATGGTGATAATTTCCAATTAGACCTCACACTATTTGGAATAGGGAACCCACCCAAATTCTCGATTGAAAACCTTTTCTGGTTTGGAAATTTACCGATTGCAATACAATCCATGGATAATGATTTATAAGATAAGTAATGAAATGCAACTAATCTAAGATGCACATGTCTGGAAAAAAAATAAGGTAACCAAAAAGAAAACATAGAAACAAAAATTCTCCTTTCAATGGCCCGGGAAATAGTTCACACATAGAAGAGACAACAATATGAATACATAATTGCAAACCTAGAATATTCTAGCATTTGAAAAATCGGTTACAATCCTATGTCCACATATTTAGAAAATGTTCCCCGAAGAATAGAAATAAGAATGCAAAAGAAATACATAAAAATAGTCTATAGTGCGAGATACATTCTTACACAGCCCAAGTGCTGAAAAAATGTAGCAAAATAGTCCACAACACCTGCAACACAAGAATCAAAGTTCTTTAGAAAATAGCTTGGCCAAATAGGTTTCTCCTCATTAAAAGTTTCATCAATAGTACATGAAATCTCAAAGAGCCAAGAGCCTTGAATTTGAGTACAATATCCCCATTTATTGAAATTCACCTTGACTATTGGCCTTCCGCCTTCTGCATTCCCAACTCTTGACCTTACATTTTGAAACTTTTGTCCTTATCCTCTTATGGAATTATGAGAGAATAATGACAAAATAAATGTTTATAATTTAATATAACGTACATCCTAAGTATTTACATTTTGAATTTGTCTCTTAATGTTGGTAAGCCATCATGGGTTTTGGCTCTATTTCACCTCATACAATATGGTCAATAGTTTGCAAACTATAGGTCTCTTTTTCCTTTATGTCTGAGATTCATCCACCAAGGGATTCAAACTTCTTCTTTTGCCATTTGGGCTTGATTTCCTTATGTTGTTAGTTTCTCATGTGTTGATATATTAGCCACCTTCTTTGTTCGAGATTACTTTTGCAAAAATGCTAGTATGTACTAGTGAATTCTCCTCGTCTTGATGTATAACAACTATATCTTTGTATCTTACTCCTTTACTACATATTCATAATTATGTGTATAATCTTCCTCCAGCTAGTACCTGTGTGCCAATCGACACCAAATGCATGATTTTCTCATACATAAAACTTCAAAATATAAATTAAAAAATATTCAAATATGAAGGGATTAATTGACAGTTGAGAGGAAAGTTCGAATCTACTACCTTGAGTTTGATATTTGATCCTTCTGATGGTTTTTTCATGGACATCTTCATTACAATATTGGGTTATCAAGTTCTTGGGATGTTGACAATACAAGAGTGTTCAATCCTAAAAAATAGTGAACATTGGTAAGGAATATCCTTGACCCTATAACTAATACATTATAGGATTGAACAATACCTTTCCAATAGTATAAGGAGCGCATGAAATGGGTCTCAAAATAAAAGGTTATGGCCAAAATACTATTCCCTATTCCAAGGAAAAAATGTGTGATGAGCCCCAACACATGGTGTGTCATCCTGGAAAGTGGATGATCAAGGGGGATCTCAATGGCCATGCACCTTTTCCACTGAATCAATGTTTTAGAGCCAATTGTTTTTGATAAACCATGATATTCACCTTTTTTTTATGGAAAATGTAATGTAATTCCATCTCCATTTGTTAATTGTTGTCATAATATACATGCATACAATGTTAATGCATCATATCCCATTAGAACTCCATAGTTAAGTGAGTAGTACTAGGATGAGTGACTTCCTCATAAGTCCTAGTGTTTTAAATTCTTATGGCATTTTGTAAACTTAGACCAATTTATCCCACATGCATCAAGGGGATTATTCTCCTCTCACTCTCTCATATATAATTCAGGTCAAGGAGTTCCTTTGAGAATGAAATGGAGTGTGATGTAATGCTTATTGTGAATGATCATAACCAACATCTCTTTGTCTTATAAGATAAGCTACTGACACCACCATTATATTCAATTTGTGTTCTACAGTATTCTTTTATTCATTAATATAAGTTGGTTTCACTGTATTTTTGTATTCTCTACTATATTTTCATTTGTATCTCATTTGATTCTCAATATAAATTGTATCAATGGTATAAAATCAATCTAATCCTTGTTATTTCTCGATGCATGTCCCTGATGAGGTTAGGGTATATAGAGTTGGGTCTTGAGCTAGTTTCTCTTCAAGATGACCACTCTCACCATCCTAAGCAACCTTCCATGGTGGAAGAAAAGAAAGATGAAAGAGTGGGAGATACTTTCAATAAATTTCTTGAGGAATCCCTCGTAAGACAAATGAACAAGATGATGGACAACTTTGATCAGATCCTTCGACGACTATTAATGGTGGTCAATCTATCTTCAACAAGCAACCATTTTAAAGGTGCATAATCCTTCAAGGTACAAGTTAATTTTAATATCCCCTTATTTTACGTCCAAATACATGTATATGCTCTAAAGAGATGGTTGAATCTTCAAGAAGGTTGTTACTCTGTCCAATTTTTTCTTAATGGTGAAAATATCACCTTTATGCTCCTTAAATGCCTTCCCATGTCAAATATTGGTGGGAATATTACTAGGAGAGGCACACTTCAAATGAATTTAAACCATTCAGGGGAGAATCCACCTCAGAAGCCTTTTTGGATGACCACAAGAAGGAGTTCTATCATGTTTGTTGAGATTTGGTAGATTGGAGGTACTTCTGCACTGGCAGCGCTCAACATGCGGAAGTGACCAAGCAAAGTTTCTCCTAGAGACTTTATAAAGTGATTTTATAAAGTTGAGTCTTTTAATTTCGAAATGTAAAAGTGACTTTATGATGTTATGGGTCACTTTATTAATTAAAGTGACCTCAATGAATGATTAAATCGTGATTGTTGATCTCAAGGGTAAGTGAAGAGTCACTTGAGGAAGATCAAGGGTTAGAGGAGTTACAATTCAAAATTGATAAAAGGCAGCTCATTAGGAGATGAGGGCGCACTTGTTGAGGAGAGCTTGAGGGAAGTCGAAGGGGAATGCATCCCAAGGAGGTTTCTTAGCTTGGAGGGAAAGGGTTTCAGTAGCCAGGAGGAGGCACACATTTCTTGAAAGCATAAACACCAGTGGAGGCCATACATTACGGTTTGGAGGAGGCCGTACAACATCTCTTGCTTGCCTTGCAGCTCCAAATAACTCAAAAAATTATGTTGTGTATTTCTAGGAGTTGTTTCTGCTGATAACATATTTGTACAGTGAGGTACGGATCTGTACCTATTTTTGGGCACAAAAAACAAGAAATATATCTAATGTTAGTAACTATACAATCCATACAGATTGTAGAGGAAATCAATTTTGATTTCAGACTGTGTTACTATGGATATAAGTGATGTTTTTGTTCAGTTATGAGTGAATGTATAGAAGATATATGCTAATTTAAGCTACTGTTATACTCAGAAATTTCCCTAAAGATGAATAAGAAAGTTTCTCTTCAATTTGTCACATTTTCTGTGCTATTCATCTTGGGTTTTGCCCAGATTTTTTCATGGTGCATATTGGATATTTTTTCCACTGTTAGTAAATGATTCCACTACAGATTTAGTTTTAGAACTACTTTATTTAGTGTTTCTTCTCATTAAGTGCAACTAGTAAAAGATTTATTGCTTGGTTGTTATGACTTAGTTGGAGGCTGAAATCGGGGTATTATTTAGTGAATTTCTGAACTAATTTCAACATGGTATCAAAGTATGTGCTCTGAAGTTTAATGGGAAGAATTTTGGCACTTGGGACAACAAGTGATTTGCTGGTACATTTTCTTGAAGAAGATAGGAAAAGGTTCTTTTTCAGGTGGACAAAGATGACTTCCAACATCAATTTTGAAGATAGATTGGAGGGGGTTTCCAACTACCTTCAGTGGAAGGTTAGAATCAATAGTGTTCTCAAGGAGAACAAATTGTGGTCATTTGTGAACACCATTGTAGCTGTACCTACAGATCCTATATCTCTTGATGTTAATGAGGTGAATGAAGCTAAGACTCATAGAATCATCTTGGACGGGGTCAAAGACCACCTTATTCCACACTTGGATGAGAAGAATACAACCAATGAAATGTGGGTTACACTGAAAGGCTTGTATGAGGCTAAGAACGAGAACCAGAAAATGGCTCTCCGGGACAAGCTCGATGGAGGTAGGATGGTCAAAGGAGAGAGTGTGGCGACCTACCTCACTCGGGTTTCACAGGTGAAGGACGAGTTGGAAATTGTTGGAGAAGTCATTCCTGACTCAGAGTTGGTGCGTATAGCCCTCAAAGGCTTCACCAAGGAGTGGGATTTTTTCATCAAATGTGTGGTGGCAAGAGAGAAGCTCCCTGATTGGAGCAGATTGCAGAATGATTTTACGCAGGAGGAGATCTGGGAGGGGTCTTAGGAAAAGGCATTGGACGGTGGAGATTCCAAGAACGTTGCTCTTATGGAAAAGGGAAATGAGAAGAAGAAGGACATGAGCAAGGTGAAATGCTTTGCATGTCACAAGACTAGACATTATGCTAGTCAATGTCCAAACAAGAAGAAGAAGAAACTGGAACCAGAGGTGGCAGCATTAGCTCAGGTTGCAAATTTTGCTGAGAAATTTTAGAAGGCATTCTCTCTCATGGTTGGTCTCGTGGGTAGTGGATGCCTAGTGTTTGAGTACATTGATTCGTGGTTTGTGGAAAGTGGTGCCTCTCGGCACATGACCGGCTTCAGGTCTGTTTTCCTCGATCTTATAGATATAGACTCAAACTCTAGAGTGAATTGTGGAGCCGACCCACAACTTGCAGTAAAGGGGGTTGGAAGGGTGAGATTCCAGCTAGAGTCAGGAGGTATTATGGAGGTTGGAGAGGTGTCATATATTCTAGAGTTGACATTTAATTTTCTCTCAGTGTCAGCTTTGGATGAGAGTGGATTTGGAGTTATTTTCTACGATGGACATGTGTTTTTATATCATGCAGGAGAAACTGTTGAGACGGAAGTGATTCTTGGTGTCAAGTATGAGGGATTGTACAGGTTGTTGGGTAGACCTATGCTGGGGTCCAATGGATTTCTGGACTCAAATTCTATGTCGAAGAGTTGGCAAGTAGCACGGGAGAGAGAGTTGATCCATGGGACTTAGTCTTCTTCCGGGACTCTCATAGGACTTAGCAGGCATGAGTTGACACATATGGATTCTCAAGAGAGTGTGCAATCTCCTAGGACCATGTCTTCAGTTCGTGGTACAAAGGATGTAGCAGTAGAGGCTTCCAGTGCAGTGGGAGTAGTGGCTTCATGTTTAGAGGGAGAAGATACTTCTAGTACAGAGGGAGTATCTATGACAACTGATGAGATGGAGACAGATTCTACTGGTGATACTCGAAGCACCTCTCTTACTAAAAGGGAGTGTTGAGATTTGGTAGCTTGGAGTTACTTTTGCATTGGCAGTGCTCAACATGCGAAAGTGACCAAGCAAATTTTCTCCTAGTGACTTTATAAAGTTGAGTCTTTTAATTTCGAAATGTAAAAGTGACTTTATGATGTTATGGGTCACTTTATTAATTAAAGTGACCTCAACGAATGGTTAAATTGTGACCATTGATGTTAAGGGTAAGTGAAGAGTCACTTGAGGGAGATCAAGGGTTAGAGGAGTTACAATTTGAAATTGATAAAATGAAGCTCATTAGGAGATGAGGGAACACTTGTTGAGGAGAGCTTGAGGGAAGTTGAAGGGGCATGTATCCCAAGGAGGTTTCTTAGCTTGGAGAGAAAGGGTTTCAGCAGCCAGGAGGAGGCACACATTCCTTAACAACATTAGCATCAGTAGAGGCTACACAGTACGATTTGGAGGAGGCCATACAACATCTCTTTCTTGCCTTGTAGATCTAGCTAACTCAGAAAATTCTGTTGTGTACTGGCACAATTTTCTAGGTGTTTTTTCTACTGATAACATATCCGTATAGTGAGGTATGGATCTGTACCTATTTCTAGGCACGAAAAACAAGAAATGTATCCGTTGTTAGTAACTATAAAATCTATACATATTGTACAGGAAATCATTTTTTATTTCAAATTGTGTTACTAAGGATAGATGTGTTGTTTTTGTTGAGTTATGAGTGAATGTACAAAAAATATATGCTAATTTAAGCTGTTGTTATATTCAGAAATTCCCTAAAGGTGAATAAGAAACTTTCTCCTCAATTTGTCACATTTTTTGTGATATTCTTCTTGGGTTTTACCTAGAATTTTTCATGGTGCATATTGGATATTTTTTCCACTGTTAGTAAATGATTCCACTATAGACTTAGTTTCAAAACTACTTTATTTAGTGTTTCTACTCAGTAAGTGCAGCTAGTAAAAGATTTACTGCTTGGATGTTATGACTTAATTGGAGGCTGAAATCTGGGTATAATTTAGTGAATTTCTGATCTAATTTCAAAATTGTTGGAATTCATGATGACTAGTATATGAGATGCACAACTCTGCATCAGAAGAGAGACTAGATGGTGCTAGAGTATACCAACATCTTCCATACTTTTCTCTCAAACATGGGTATTCAATATTCTAAGAGACACTTGGTTTTGAAGTACCACAATGGTCTACATAGGTAATCCAAACATAGATGGATTTCTTGGACATCTCCTCCTTGGGAGATTTTTATTGATATGGTTTCGAAATTGAGCATAAATTTAAACAACGAAATAAGTGAGAGTTCAGGTATAAAAATATGTAATAACAAAAGTATGAAAAAGGTGGCCCTAACTCGTAGAACAAGGGACATAGGAAGGAAGGCCAACCTTAAGAAATCTAGTCCAAGGCACAAGAAAAGAAGGGTAATGTGAATACAAAGAAGGACACTGGAAAGTGGTGTGTGTTTCACAAAGCCCCTAGCACAACACTAATGAATGTTGCTCGAAAAAGTCATTGTTGGTAGAGATTTAAAAAAGGAGTTGGATCCTGACTCAGAATTTGATTCAAAATAGGGAAATTGGATCATCAATGTAGAATTGAGTGCTACCATCGCAACCACAAAGATCCAACCAGATGAGTCAGAGGAGCTTCAGGAGTGAGATTGCCTCTTCCATTCACATATTTTTGTGAAGGGGACCCCACTACATTTCATTGTTGACATCGAGAAATAGAACAACCTGATCTAATCCAAAGTCATCAAGAGATTTAAGTTGTCGATGATGCCACACCTCCAACCATACACCATTGGTTGGTTGATCCAGAGACGAGAACAACTTCATTTTAGTTAGTAGTGTCATTTTTCCTATGATGTCAAGCCCTTCAAAGATGAGGTACTGTGTGATGATTGTTTAAAATCATGTTTTCATTGATGTTAATGAATGAAAAGGTCCAAGGATCGAACCTGAACCAATGACACAAATCCATGGAATCATTCGATGTGAAAGACTACAATCGATTGTAAATAGGTTTGCAAAAGCCACATTTATGTTTGATAAGGATTTATTAATGAAGTACCTTCATCTTGAGTTAAAATGCATGTTAAATATAAAAATAAGGGAGATCAGAAAAGCACTAAAGCTCAGAATTAGATAAGTCCAAAATCAGAATACTACCATGAAGAAATCCTTGAGTTTGTGTTAGAGGAAATCATAGTTGTTTATTTTGCATAGAGAAAAAATATAGACCGTCGGTCGAAGCATAGAAGGTGACAAGGAGTTTGATGATGAAGGATACTTAGAGATAATAACATTTGTTGATCTATTGGAGTGTTTGTGGGACAAAATATGGACCATTAATTAGAGAACAAGGCTGCAATGAGACTCCGATGTGAACAAATCCGAGAGCCAGGGATAGCCATTGATTTGGAATGGAGAATAGATTTGGACCATTGATGAGATGACATGGAATCTGAGTGTTTGAATGTAAGAATGCATTGGGAATCTAATGCGAGAAACTTTGAGTTAACAGGAAGCATCAATCTAACTAGAGAGTAGTCTTGACAGAGCCTAGACCATTGATCAGAGTGTGAGCCATCATAAGTTTGGGAGGAAGACTTGAGAATGAAGTCAAACGACAATAATTTCTAAGGACTGTAGATCCATTGGAGGATCTACCCCAGTCATTGGATCTAAGTTGATCCACTCCGAAGAAGGAGAGTGACATGCTATGACAGCTAGGCAGTTAGAGTGACGAGGATGCCAATGTGGAAGCCATAATGTCCCAGGGGTGACACACATCATGTTTTGATTGTGGGAAATGAATGTGGGCCCTAGTTCGACGTGGACATCATATCAATATGGGTCATTGATCTAGGTAGCAAGTATATCTCCACCATTCATTGGAGAGGCTTTGGTCAGAGTAGATTGTGTTATCTGCAATAGAGGTGATTCAACGACAAGGACTCCAAGAATGATTGTGAGTCATTGATTCTAGACTCTTAGGAGCCATCCATAACTTAGGTTGGCATATAGACAATATGTGTTCTCAGTCATAGACAAACATGGGCCCCACTTGAACTTCTCACGAATAGTTAAACTGAAGGGACATAACCATCATGTAGGTTGAAGGAGCAAAGCAATCATCACCATTAATCTTGTCCCTTCAAAGATCATTGGATCCATCAGAGTACATTCCATCAAAGAGGCTATGGTCAGATTGGAGATCATGAACATGTTCCAATGAAGAGGACTCCTAGTTTCAATGATATTCATTGATCATATATCAGATGAATGATGAGCAATGAGGTCATGTTGGAGTGTTTTCATACCCCAATGAGCTCAATATCAAGGAAATCATATCAATGGTTATAATCAAATGAAGGAACAATCAAACAACTATTGAGTGAAGAAGTGATGTTGAGTGTTTAGGTACCCCAATGGTCCCGATGAACACAATTGTAGATCGATGGTGGCAATTCAAAGGAGATCCAAAATGGATAGTAGTTGTGCGATAAGGTATATGTTGAGTGTTTCAATACTCCCAGAGGTCATGATGAATAAATCAATGGTTGATATTTATTTGAGGAGTTAATCGAACATTGAATGTTCATTGAAGTGTTATTGAGTATGACTGGTGGTCCCAATGGATTCAATAGATCAATGGTGACGATTCAATGTGCCCTGATCCTACAGTTGTTGAGTGTTGAAGCTTGTGAGTAGACCTCGCATGAAATCAAGGGGGAGCTTGCCAATTTTAAAATATTTGTAAAGAATTTTTTTGAAAAGGAAGCAAAGAGAGTTGGCGCTGACCCCCATCAATATGTGTATGTGGAAAAATATGTGGAGGTAGGAATCTCTATAAATGATAATTCCCTAATGGGGAAAAGGGTGGAACTGTGTGTGTATTCGGATGCCCACGAGAAATGTTGGATCCTGGCTCACCAACCTATAAACATATGTACGTTTACAATTTGAGTTCATCATGTGGGTATTACTCTTACAAAAGTGATTTTTTCCAAACTTTGGTCTATGTTAGGAGTTCAGAAAGTTGTCATTAAGGGGGGATATGTTCTAATGCATCCTTCCTTCTCCTATTGTGTCGCCTTTGTAAATCGTTCAACTCTATCTCAAGTTGTTCTTAAGGAGGGGTGTTAGGATATTTAGACACTTAGGAGTTAGTTAAGATCAACTTGGCCTAATGTGTTGTTAGGTAAAAAATTGTGTTTCTTAGTGTGTTTCTTTAGTATGCACTAGCTTACATTTGTAGTTAGGTAATCCGACGGTCATGATATGTTCTCGACATAGAGTTATCCGATGTTTCATATTCTCCTCGATCTTAACAACTACATTGATCTTTGGCTTCACACCTGATTGATCCATGATCTCCTTTTAAAGTGCATGGAGGGAAATTTGTCAATGATCAATTGCGAGAAAATCTTTTGTAAATCTCTCTGTAATATTTTTCTTCTACATTAACAAAGATCGGGTTTTACCACGTCAAAAGATCTGTATGTTAATCTTTGTTCTGGTTGTGTGATTGGTTACTGAAGGTGTTCATCCTCTGTTGGAATACCTATATTGTCAAACACATGGTGGTTCCCAAAACAACACAAGTAATATTATTCTCTATCTTTTATTATGTTATAAATTTGTATTTCCTTATCCATTTAAAAAAAAATATGTCACACTAATACAAATGGACATCTACAATTTGTAAAAACAAATTGTTTGATTATGTTACCGTTGAATTTTCGATTGGAAGTGGTTTGTAAATGGTCGTTTTTATAATTAAATGATTGTATCCTGGTATGGATTAATTTGGTGCATTTAATGTTAATGAGACCACGGGGTTAGACCTCCGGAATAATTGATTAAAGTTGGATTTATTTGGTATATTTAATTTTAATGAGACCACGGTTTTAGAACTCTTTAGAAACCCACCCACAAGCCGACCATCGACGCCCTAGAAAAAGTAACGTACATATTATATATATACCTCCCTCCCTCACTCACCACACAACTTCATTCATTCCTACCATACGCATAAGCATTCCTACTGCGGAAGAAGAATAAGATTCACTGGCTTATTTTATCTGGTAATAAGCCATTCCGGAAGAAGAATAAGAGTCACAATGTTACTTTTTCTGGTAATTCTTTTGAACACCCTTCGCTTCCATTAATGAAAATTTTCTATAGAGCAAATCACGTTTATATCTTTTTTTCCCTCGCTTGAAGAAGTTTTCTGTTATATACAATCTATCTAGCACTAAGTTTTAAGTTGATTAAGTAGATTTACCAAATAATTTGGAATTCAATTTCTGTACATCAATACTTGCTTTTGTTTTTTTTTTAGGTTTCAGGCTCGTACACTTCTCAAACCGGGCGGAAAGAAAATCTTTATTGCTTGCGATGCCGCCGGTGGGATGGAAGAGTGGAGTAGGGCGCATCCGTATCAACTACGGTTGAGCGATTCTTTATTAAAAAAGCACCGGGATTCACAGGGGCACGAACGAGCCGGTGTTCGATAGGAAAAAGAAAGGTTTGAAGACGGAGAAATAGAGGGATTTTACTGTCCATCCCAAGCAACAACATTGAAACGAAGGGATCTGTCTGGGAAGTCGAGGGACACTCGATCGACGTCAGGCTTATCATTTCATTTATGCGATATTTCATCAATCATAACTATATGATTCAAATGGTATCTTGTTCTAATTAAAAAGATTGGCCTCTTTTATATATATATATATATATATATATATAATATGCATGTATATATATTTTATCTCTTTTTAAATTTGAATTTGTAATTTTTTAAGAGAAAACATATGTTCTTAATCATTAAGCACACTCAGGTTATATATATATATATATATATATATATATATATAAGAGTTAAATTAGGTTTGAGAAATTGCAATTCCTGTGGACTTAGACTGAGTTATTCTTATCAGTGTTTTTAGTTTATAATATTCTTATTGCATACTGAATTTGTAGATACAACTTTTCTGTGAAATTTAAAAGTTATGCATTTAGTTTGAAATCAATTTTAATTGTAATAGCTTTCTTTTTTAGTATCCATTAATATAGCTTGAAATCAGTTTTAATTATAATTGCTTTCTTTTTTAAGTATCCATGGATATCATTAATAAAAACTTAACATTAACCACTTTCTAACATTGGAGTAAATCTTAAAGAGATACCACTTTCTTGTGAATTTTTAGCAATCACCATCTTTTGACAACTTTATTCCAGTTTTGATGAAGGATTGACCCTAATTTGTAAAAATATTAGAGGATTATTGTTATTCACCCTCTTTGATATTGGTTAGACAATAGATATGATTATTTAACATTGTTAATAAAGTTGAAAGTATGATTCTCATTAGAGATGAACTAATGAACTTTTAGGGGTTTTGGCCTTTGTTGATTCTCTAATATTTTTTTATATTTTTCCCTAAAATTTCAACAATTACTTATTTTTTCTCCACCTTTAGTTTTCTATTTTTTCTCCACCTTTAGTTTTCTAAGCTGAGAGTTAAAAGTGGAACATTATGCTTATTAGGATTTGTGTTCTCTTTGGGACTTGGGAGCTCTATATAGGGGTTTGGGATTTGAGAGGTTAAAGTGATTTATTATAGTTACTCAGACTCGGAAATAAACTTAACAAAATACTTCAACATAATGTACTGAAAAGTTCAAATTTAAACATCTATTTTTAATTTACATTGGTATAATTATTCTAACAATGTTAAATAATTTTTATTGTACACATTTTACCAAACTTGGTTTTTTTATCTGGGTGTTTCATTTGATGTTTACAATAGGTAAAGATAACAAACATTTTTCCAAAAACATTTAGGAAATATTAGATTTTATGTTTTGTATGCTTTGTTGGGTCTATTTATCCTTTTGAACTATATGGTAATAACAGGTTCTATATAAATTTATAATTGATTTACAAAAATGCAAAACCCAAATCTGTTCAGAGATGATCATGTATCAAATACTAATATGAAGATAATGAAACCATTGGCAGCTCAAAGAACTGTAGCCAAGTTTCAAGATCACAATGAACTTGGACATAAAGGAGCAAAGGGTAATGTATCAAAGTCCAAGATGCAAGTAGGGAAACGTTTTGCTCAAACAATTCATGTAGCACAGTTTCAAGGACGTTGTAAGATTGGACAGCAAGAAGCAAATGTTGATGTGTCAAAATACAAGGGGTCAAAAAAGAAACTATTGGTTCCAACATCTTCAATATTCCAGTTTCAAAAGCATAGTGAAATTGAGCAGCAGGAAGAACTTGATGGTGTCTCAAAATTAATGGTAGGAAAAAGGAAACTATTGGCTCCAACAACTTCAGTACCCCAGTTTTAAGAACAGAACAATATTGGACAGCAAGAAGTACATGGCTATATATCAAAGTTTAAAGTGAAAACAAGGAAACCGTTGACTCAAACAACCTCTGTAAGCCAGTCTCAAGAACAAGGTGAGAATGAACATCAAGAAGCACATGGTGGCATAATGAAACTCAAGATGCTAAAAAAAAAATATTGGCTAAAACTTTTGTAACTCCGTTTCAAAAATACTATGAAATTGGACAGTTGGAAGCACATGAATATGTATCAAGTCCAAAATACAAACAAGTAAAAAATTGGGTCAGACAACTTATGTGCCCCAGCTTCAAGCACATAAGGCAACTGGACAAGACGAAGAAACATTGAATGTACCCAAAATATAAAAAAAAAACAGAAGCACAGAACACAACTGGACAAGAAGAAGAAACATTGAATGTGCCCAAAATATCAAAAAAGAAACAGAAGAGTGGGACTTCTACAAAAAGATGGGACAGCCCTGGATCTCCTTCAAATGGTCTTCCAGAATATTCACAGCTCACTAAATCAGCTAATAAGTATGCAGACTTGAGGCGTAAGTATTAGATGTACAGAAGAGTGGGACTTCTACAAAAAGATGGGACAGCCCTGGATCTCCTTCAAATGGTCTTCCAGAATATTCACAGCTCACTAAATCAGCTAATAAGTATGCAGACTTGAGGCGTAAGTATTAGATGTTAGCGGAAAAACACTCTATTCTAGAAAAAGAGATGAAAAAGAGTGACAGTGAAGTGAAAAGCCTAGAAAAGGAGAAACATGCACTTTTGGATAAGTTGGTTGTGTTGGAAGGTTTAGTCAATCCTTCCATTTTTAAATAGTCCAACCAAAAATTATAAACATTGTTACAGTCTTAGTTGGTTTTGAACTTGTAGTTTACATAAGCAAATTCATGGTTGAACATAAGAAAATTCATGGTTGAACATTTTTCACTTTTAGATAAGTTGGTTGTGTTGAGGGTTTGGTTGATCCTTCTATTTTTAAATGTCCTAACCAAAAATTAAACATTGTTACAGTCTTTGTTGTTTTTGTACATGTAGTTTACATAAGCAAATTCATGGTTGAACATTTTTCATGAAATCAACGCAGAAGACTTTAAACCCCAGAGTTTATTAAGTTTTCCTGGGAAGTAATTGTAGCACTTATTTATACTTCAGCTATTCTAACTTTCTATTCGAGAAAATGAGTTGAAAATGAATAAAGTTCCATGTTCTAAATCTCCCAGCCAAAATATATAGACATATTACTGTTCCATGTTGTTTTTCCACTTGTAGGTTAAGAGATTGAATGTTAACCATTTTCATGAAATCAATCCCAAAACGTTCATTGGATTTTTTTTAAATGTAATGGCAACGTTTATTTATGGTTTCGCATTACCCGCTGCGTTTAAAGAGAACCTGTGGAATATTGCCTGCATCTGTTATTCGTGTTATTTGTTTTGAACATTAATTACTTTTTACTGTTTCCAAAATCAAATCAGATCATAATCCTGTGGTCACGTAAGCAGTAAAGCTTCGTTCCCTATCTCCCGGGAGATGCGCACGCAATTATTTTGCACGTAGCCAAACTTCTCTCTCTAATTTAATAGATGCTCAATTGTTTAGATATAGAAATTCATCCCAATAACTCAGGTAGCAATACTATGAGATTTTGTACATTTCCTCAATATTTATAAGTATTTTGAAAAGATGAGGAATTGAAAAAAGATATTATACATTTTCTTAAAGCTATAAACAGATACTTGAAATAAAAAGACAACATATAGTTTCTAGAATATATAGTTTTTATAATGGACTTGTTTGTTTGTTTTCTTTTGTTGATATAACTTTAAATGATATAGGTGTTTCTGTGATATGTTAGTGGAAAAACTATGATATTGAGATAGATTAATAATAATAATTTATTTGAGTGAATAATACATTACAATTCCCGACTATTGTTATTCATAATACATTATAAACTGGTAGAGTGGTTAATGTTGACTAGTAACAACTTAAAAAAAAATTAAAATAATATTCTAGAAAAAACCTTTAGAGAAGACATAAATACAAACCATAAAGGAGGAGACCCCCTTATTTGTATACATTAAGTTGATAGTGGATTAGTAACAACTTAACAACTTCTAATTTTAAAATAATATCCAAGAAACAAAATCCCAATGACATTAAGGAAGACATAAATACAAACCATAAAGGGGGAGTGGTTAAAGTTGATGGGTAACAATATAACAACTTCTAATTTTAAAATAATATCCAAAAAAACACTAGTGACATATTAATGAAGACATAAATACAAACCATAAAGATAATTGACATGCATCATGCATGATATATCATAAATTTCCTTTAAAACAAGGATTCATTACCCCACATTGGATTAAGGATTGATAATGACTTAGATGTGGAATTAATGTGTTAGGTGAGTCCATTTTTTTTTTCCGTAGATGGCTAATAATCCTTCAAATACATGGTGGTTGATTGGATAATTACATGGTAGTTGATTGGATAATGGATACTCCTACTTTCTCTATGGATATTTTTGTTATTGTTATTACTTATGAGCGCCCTTTTGACTATATATCTATTAGATTCATAATGAAAAAAACAATAGAAACATAATATAAAGAATTGAAGAAATCAAGAAATCATGATGAACAAAGATAAATAAATACTGGCAAAAAATGCATACTCTATATTCATCAATGCTTGAAATAATCATGTACATATATAATACAAGAAGACCATAACTGTTATGTAATTGTATAACAGTTAGGTAAACCAACTAACTTATGATTAGAGTTTTAACATCCCCCCTTAATCATAAGTTTGTTCTTGCCTGAAAAATTGTCACTACTTGACAAACACATGTGTTAAGAAAATTTTCAAAGGGCTGATTGAAGTTGCTCTTTGAAATGTGAAAAAATAGCAGAAGTTGATGTCTTCTACTAAATTGGTGGTTTAAGGTTGACCACAAACTCATTTGGTGGTTTCGGGATGACCACAAACTCATTTGGTGGTTTCGGGATGACCACAAACCGAATGTCTAGCAGAAGATGATGTCTTCTACTAAATGACATGGTTTTAAGTTGACCACAAACTAACAAGAGCTCAAGGGTCAAAATTTTGAAACTGTAACAAGTAGAACTTCATGTTTTCTGTTGGTGGTTTTAAGCTGACCACAAACCGTATCAACAACTATATGTTCAGGAACAAGACTGCATACCAAGAACTAGGTTGCATACTTGATCATATGTTCTGGTGGTTTTAAGCTGACCACAAACCGTATCAACAACTATATGTTCAGGAACAAGACTGCATACCAAGAACTAGGTTGCATACTTGATCATATGTTCACAGGCTCTAAATCAAACTTGGAACCTAACTCAACTAAATTTCCCCCATGTCAGGGACAAGTTGCAAGTATGGCCAAGAAGAGATCCATCACATCAAACTGTCTTCCAGTGGAGTCTGAAGACCTGATCTTCAACTCAGAAGACTACATCAACTTGGCCCTGATCATACCCTAAATCATCATTAGTCAACTGAGCATCTTCATTATTTTTATCCTTGATGTCATTTTGGTTGTTGAAATCACATTGTTGGTGTCGAAGCAAACTTCACTCATGAGATAACATTTTCAATATTCACGTGTGTTACTTGTAAACAAGTAATCATTGTAATGAGAGTGCACTTGTTTATTGCAATTGTAGAAAACCCCCTTAAAAATCCCCTTATTCAATTTCAGGTGGGTCAAGGACGCAAAGACAAATATACAATTTGATTATGTAGGATGATCGTATAACTCCTTTTACACACTTCTAAAAAAACCCTTATAACACCTTTGAGCGTTATAGCACCAAGCCCATACAATCAAAGACTTAACCCTAAATACTGTAGGGTAATCTTTTTAAAAACTTTACAAATATCTTTCAAAAATAATTCTGAAAAATCTAATAAAAATAAAGCATAGATACATTAAGTTCTAGCTTTACCAAGTCAAGGCACTTCCTTTTGCAACCGATGCACGTCCTTCTTCAGGCTCTGAAAAACAGTCCTCATCCACTGCGTAGATCCACACACATCTTTAGCTATTGGCGAACTCCCCATCGTGTCGATCTTGCACCAAGAACAACGCTTGGAGGATCCTAACATACAACACGGAGTCCATCTGGAGAAAGCCTTTTAACACGGCTGGACCGTGTTCCTCTGTTCGAATCCGAGAGGGTAATGACGCCGTGAGATTAAAAAATAGAGATTAAAACGGTTTAAATAATCCGAGGTGCAAATTGAATTTAGTGCCAAAATTGAAAGAGGAAAAACTTGGGTCCGCCAATGTCAATTGAAATAATCAGTTACGGCCCCCAACAATGGATGAGAGTTGAAATCCTAGTTTAAAATTTGTGTAATGATGCTCTTCTTCTCTGTTTATTTTTATCGTCCCTTGCGTCCGCAAATATCCACGCACCTGGCGCCGTCGTCGTCTTGAATATCAAAATAATGCTCTGACTATGCACGAGCATATACAAAAACAACTCTGAAACATTTTTATTGCAACTGCTAGGTTTTGGAAAATTCCAAGTTCTGCTTTTTCCAAACGATCCACGGTTCTCATGCGGCTCAACAACTAGGGTTTTACTCTGACGCTCGTTTTATCTTTTTCTCTACTCTCCCCTTCAAAATTGATCCCTGTCTTTAAAATGTAAATTGTTCTGATACGCCCGACGGAAGCTCTATAACGGAGTCTTGCAGGGAGGCGCGTGGAGGAATATGAATTGGCAGCGGTTCTCTTGCTTCTTTTACCAAGGCCGCGACTCCTCTTCTTCTGCTATAACCACACTGATTTTCCCTAAACCCTCTGTGAGAAGAAACCCCAGAGCAACGCATACCTTGCAACTCCTAGGTCACGGGTTCGAAACTCGGCAGTCATGCAGGCCAAGATGGTATTGCACAGCTGTATACCCAACATTATTTCTGGAAGCTCGACGCTGTCTGGCAAAGATGGCCGATTTCTGGCGTCAAATGGCTGAATTCCTCGATGATATTTTTGTTTTTTTTGGTAGATTTAAAATCCTCCAAACTACTGGCTGAATGACTAATTGTAATGCTCTCTGAAATAAAACAAACAAAAAGAGCGAAGAAAATGTAATTTCGATCCTGTGAATAAGGATTTGTACATTACAATGCTTGAATTCGAGCGTAATTGACAAAAAAATGTGGAATTCGCAGGCTAAACGCCATGAATATTTGTACAATGTGGCTGACTGCAACGATTTGATCAGACCCTCATTCGAGCCTGCAATGTGACTGACTGCAACGATTTGATCAGACCCTCATTCGAGCCTTTAGTCTCTCCACTTTCATCATTTACCATGGTAATATCAGGCTTGATAAACTACCAGGATCATAAAATCAATATCATGTTTGGATATCACTGTTAAATTTATAACGAAGAAAACAACAGAAACATAATATAAATAACTGAAGTAATTAAGAAATCATGATGAAGATAGATAAATAAATATTGGCAGAAAACTCATACTATATTCATCAATGCTTGAAATAATCATGTACATAAACCTACATATATAATACTACATATATAATACAAGATAATACTACATATATAATACAAGAAGACCATAATTATCATGTAACTGTATAAAGTTAAATAAACCAACTAACTTATGATTAAAGTTTTAATAATATATTTTCTTTTATTATTTTGAATAATTATACTATAAAATTCTAATTATTTATTAGTGTTTTTGTTTAAACCATACATATTTCCAAATAATACATGACAGTTGGTGTGATAAGGTTGTATAGATTCTCTTTAACTACCCAACTAATCTTAAATATTTGTTGAGCCTCCTCAATTATATATATTGAATACTATCATGTATTGGGATAAGAAGAAATCAATAGATCACCCTCCTCCTATACGAGGTTTGGTTTTGCTGTCATTACCATGCCTGTGTCTTTTTCACGTGGTACCAAAGCATCACTGCAAAACCCTTTTCATATTTTATCTTGGAAAGATTTTGATGTGACCCAAAACCCTTCTCATATTTTATTTTAGAAAGATTTTGATGTGAGCTTGTTTGGGCAGTCTCTCTCTCTCATTAGCAGAATTGTCCTAGCATTTCCTTAGCCCCAGATTGCTGAAACCAGAGCATTTTCTTGAGCTCTATGTGCTCAAGAACTTGATGCGCAAGGGGATTCTCAGAGAGCTCCATCGCTGGTTTTGAACTGCCCCATTAACAGGTATCAGTTTTTCAGGTTCGAATCTCGTCTGATCGGAGCTCAAATATTCCATTACTTTTCACTCATGCGGTCGCAGGAACTACACTCCAGACATCTCAAGGCTCGTATTTCAGTTCTCCCAATTTAAATCACGTACCTCTTGTATTCGATTTCTTTCGGTTCGAATCTCATCCCTCCAAAGGGTGTATATCAAGTCTCTCGGTACGATTTCAATCTCTTGCATCCCACTGGTAATTTATCCGTGAAATCAAACCTTTCTTTCGGCGCATCTGGCTCACTTCTTCCCAGATTTGTATTATGATCTGGGCTCAACAAAACAAGAATGTTTGTACACCACTAAATTCAACGGTTAGTTATTATCACGTAAAAAAATTGAAGTTGCTATGTTCAGAACGAATATCTCACATCCGCCCTCTATATTAAATATTGCTTTATAGCTACTGCAACAATTATTTACCATAAAAAAGGCGACGTAAAGAGGTGGTCTTGGAGCTGCAAAAACATTTTACTCTACCATGGATGCACTAGGAGATGAATTCAAAATAACTTCTTTGATTTTTTTGTGAGCACCTCACACGGGAACAATCCAAGCTTATGCAACTTGATGCCATTTCAAACTCCTTTTGTCCCATACCGTCAAAGGTAAGAAGAAAGGATCATATAAAAATAAGAAATATTTGGCACAAGGTGGTGAGACTCCCTCCAAACCTCAAGGTGGTGAGACTCCCTCTAAACCTGAACAGAAAACAAAATCATCTATGCCTTCCAAGTTTAGTGAGTCTTCTTCCAAGACAAAGAAGAAAAATCATCTATGCCCTCCAAGTCTAGTGAGTCTTCTTCCAAGACAAAGTTCAGATGAAATTTGCATCTTTTGGGGTGGTCCATGGCATCCAAAATCAAAACGTTAAAATAAACTTGAGACATTGAATGAATCCATGTAACACAAAATTTATGTGTCCAAACCTTATTCGATACGTAAAAGACATGCATTATCTTCCATCTTCCGAGGCATTGTATGCATCTTGATATTTGATTCAGGTGTATCTCATCATATGACTCATTCAAATGAGTTATTTCCTTCAACCTTTGATTGTATCATTTCTCATATTTCCATTAAAGACTCTACACATCTCGCTGTTTTAGGATCACTTACTGTGCAATTAGATGAAGGGTGCATCAATAATGTTCTTCTTGCTCCTAACATCTTTACTAATATACTCTCAATTTACCATATTTATCATTCAGGTGATGGGAAAATAGTAGTGTTCTCTCCTAATGATGTAGTCATTCAAAAATTAAAAAATCATGACATTGTTGTTTGATCATTATCGTAAAAGTTTGTTGATTTTGAGCCTTTTTTTTTCCTCTTTCATTGCACATGTTGATTTTTTGAGTAGGATTTGGCATGAAATATTTGGACATCTAAACTACAAGTATTTGTGGCAGTTGAGAACCGAAAAATTGGTTCATGGACTTTTTAATGTTTCTTGTATTGGTTCATGGAAGTTTTAAAGTTTCTTGTATTGATGGAGTTTGTCCAAGATATGTTCTTCCAAAACAACATCAAGATCCTTTTCCAAAAGCAAAATCCTTGCATCCTACTACAATAGTACCTCTTGAGTTCGTACATAGTGATCTCATGATTTTTCCAACTCACGGGCTAAGTATGCACTTACTTTCATTGATGACTTTTCATCATGCTCTTGGTTGTACTTTCTTAAGTTCAAGAGTGAGGTATTTAAAATTTCAATACCTTCAAGGATTTGT
>ML779848.1:386827-445343 GCA_009831015.1 Picea engelmannii | reverse complement strand
GTATAAGGACCAAATCCCCTTTTGCAGATTGGTCATCGGACAATTACAAAGTGCAGAATAAGAAGTCGGCCCCAACAGTTATAATGAAAGGGAAAAAATTAATTAAAGGTGGGTTTACCCACCCAGAGTGAGAGGTCGGCCCTGCCAGATGGTGACTCTTCACACATGCTAGATTGATATAAATAAGAGGCTAGAGCCTCACTTCTTACACACACTTCACTTGCTCATGATCTTATGAGGCAAGTTGCAATTACAAGTTGGTGAGAGAAGAAAAAGGGTGGCACATCTCTTGAGGAGGACTTTTCTGTATTGGTTGAGTTATCTCTTGAACATTGTATAAGCTATTTATGATAAGGAATTTTTTTCTAGGTTTTCTTCCCCTAGAGGGTTTCCCAGGATAAATGTTGTGTCTCTTGTGGATGTGTATTTCTCAGTGATCTTGTTCTTATCTTATGAAATGCAAAGAACTATAATAATGGCATAAACATTAACAAATGGTCCAGGCTTAGAAATCAAGATAGTTATTCTTCTATGTTTGAGAAGAATAGTCTAGATATCTCATGGATAATGTTTTACCTTTTGAGAGCATATGCTCTTCTAGATCTCACAGGTGTGAGTGGAAGAAATGTTGAGATGACTCAGTTTATATCATGACAATATTTTTCTATGCAGACTGATATTAGATGATATGATTTCTATAGAGATTGTATGTTTCTGGACAGTAGACGTATGCTACCGTGGTGGATGTATTCCACTGGTTGTGACTATGTGTCACTAATTAAGTAGTTGTGTGCTACTTGGTGTGGTAGTGTACCACTGAATTGTAGTTGTGTACTACTATGGATAGAAACAATTGTGTTCTATTGAATGATATTGTTCTAATTTCATGTAGACTATCAGTAGTGTTGAAAATGATTATTAGCTAGATGGATCGTCAGTGTATTGATGGAAAGACATTCTCGAGATGGAAAATGGTCCAAGAAATTTATTCTTCTAGGACATATGTCTAGATTAGAAGAGTAGTCCTTGTAGCCCATGGTGTGGCTTCCAACATCTGTTGGAATAGTTATTCTTCTAGGACGTATTCCTAGATTAGAAGAATGGTTCTTGTATCATTCTTTGGAGTGAGTAAAATATTCAATATCATGTCTTATTGCTCAGATAGAGTATGGTTTCGACAGATGATGCAGTTGATGTTGTCAAATGTCACTCATAGTGATGATGGTGCTCGTGATGTAATCATGAGATAGTCTGTATGACTATGATGATGCTACCGGTTGAATGGTATGTTTATTCTCAAGACTATTTCCTTCAATACCTACCTAGCTATGAGGGAGTGTTGATAGTATGGTAGCTACGGGAGGCATTTACCTCCACGTGTAACCCTAACAAGAATAGAATATTTCAGGAAGAAAGAAGAAACCCTAAAGCATTAAACTTAACCGTAGAAGACAAGTCAACTCAAGGAAATAATTAATATTAAGTATTTAGCCTCCAGAATGAGAAGTCGGCCTAGACAACTCAGGAAAACAATATAAATACAAGTATCCAGACCTCATTTTGTACACCATAGCTCATAATTTCAGTTGGAAAGAGATACGCACTGCAGAAACTGGGCAAGTGCGCAAGTATGGGGAGAAGCTGCAGCTGACAACTATCGTAATCTGTATTCTTGGTTTAGGCTCGGAATTTCCATTGGTTATGGTTGGAATTTCTGATGAGTCTTTGTTATATTTATGCATTACCCTTGGTTGGAATTGGTTTTCTTCTGAAATCATTCTCTGTCAAGGTTAAGGTGCTCAGGGGTGGCTTCAACCTATGGTTGGGTGACAATATTGTTTTATTTTGTATGGTTAAACGAGCACATCCATTACTTTATAACACCTTGTGCTTCTTTTTCCCCCCTATGTTTCACTTATGGGGGGGTGTTAGTGTGTTTGTTTAAACTAGCGTGTCTGTTAAAACTGTACCTATTTCTAAGCACATGACAACTTGTGTGATAAGCTCACATAGATTCAATATTTAACTTCCCAACTAATCTTAGGTATTTGTTGGACCTACTCGATCATATGTATTGAGGATTCTCTCATGTATTCTAATGAAGTGAAGATCAGTAGACTACCCCTTTTCTTGTAGGAGGTTCGGTTTTCCAGTCCTTGGCATACATGTAGATTTCCTTAGCTCATTAACTGATCCATTCACCAATCTCCGAATAAAAACTATTTGCATGTCTCAAGAACATGTGCATAACTAAAAAATTTCTAAGGTGGTGAGATAGAAAATAATAAGCTAGTGAATTACGTCTCATGTTTCCCAACCCAAATCCAAGTCTCTTGATTTTCTCAATGATAACTTAAGTCCCTTTTATTACTCAAAATGGAATTTTCATTTCGTCGATGCAAATATTTTTGCATGGTCATGATTTTGATGAAGTTATTGTTGGACTCCCCTATGTTTGAGTATAATATCCAATTGGATTTACTTGTTATTGTGAATAATCCCTTTTATGCTAGTGTTTCCCAATTTACCTCATGAGGCCTTAGGATTGGAAACTTCCATTTGAATGGTTTGAAATCAATATCCAATTCGATTTACTTATTATCTCAAATAACCCTTCCTATTATTGATTTACTAAGTATAGAATTGGAATGCGATAATTGGAAATCTTGATTATGCTATATTCCTATATTCATATGGTCTTTGCTACTCCATTTTAAGTCCTCTTTAGTACATTTTTTTGTATAATATGGTCATAGCTATGTTATTTAATATCTTACTTTCGTTCTTTAAAGATTTTTTTGTGTTCCTTAAAAAATTATATCATTGTCATATAGTTTTAAATATTCTAAGTCAACACACTTATAATAATTTCCTATATTTCATCACCCACTCCCAACTTAAAATTTCTTTTTAGCCACCTATGAAAAAACATTGTTGTTTCCTCCTAGTAAGCAAAATTGCATCTTATTCCTCATCTCACCCATCCCCAAAATGAATACACGTAGGGTCATTGGATATTAGGAGAATTTTTTACCTTTTAAGAACATTAAACATTGAGATGACATCATAGATCCTCTCTTGCAAATATTGTCCCAAGTTAGATTCCCATTTCAAGACAATTGTAATAGAATAGTATAATTTTGAGACATTAACATGAGTTCTATAATTTGTTAAATATTATGTCTTGTTCTTCTTGGTGATTCTCTACCAATTAATTATAATCATATTTGATGAAGAATCCCCCTTGATTTTTCTTGCCCCATCTTAAGATATTTGGAATTTTTTTACTATTATTTGTCTCTTTTGAAATTATATTCACAATTGGTCTTTTGTTTCCTTAGCTAACTCCTCTCGCCATAAATTGGAGCTATTATAATTGGAGTATAGTAAGGCTATGAAGTTATAAGTTGATGTTTATTAGTCTAAATTTTCCAAAAATTATAAACATAACTCATCCTCATCCTAAATAGTACACCCAACCTCCCAAAAAAATCACTTATCTCCCATCTTGAAATTCCTATAAAATCTTTTCGAAAAACAAAAGTATATCCTTTTTCAACCTATTCCAAATATAAACTCTCCCCAAAAAATCACTTATCTCCCATCTTGAAATTACTAGAAACTCTTTTTGAAAAACAAACTTATCTCCTTTTTTCAACCTATTCCAAATATAAAATCTATTGGAAAATAAAGTAGTTTTGGATATGTCCTGCAATGAGATGTTAGATGCATACTTCTCTTCAATAAAAGTTATAAAAGTTATGTCCCTTTATGCCATCTCCAATTTAATTGTTAGTGTGATTATTAAGTATAAAGTTCTGTCATTCAATAAAAGTTATGAATTGAAATTATGTTTACTTGTTAGTGTGATTATTATGCCATCTCCAATTTAATTGTTAGTGTGATTATTAAGTATAAAGTTCTGTCATTCAATAAAAGTTATGAATTGAAATTATGTTTACTTGTTAGTGTGATTATTAAGTATAAATTTTTGTAATTCAATAAAAAATTTTAATTGAAATTATCTTGATCTCTTTATGTCATTTCCAATTTACTAGTGTGATTATTAATTTTGTTAATGTGATTATTAAGTATGAAGTTTTGTCATTCTATAAACGTTATGAATTGAAATTGTGATTAAGTGCATTATAAACATATTTTTAATTATATATAAATTGATTTGAAGGTATTGAATTGTTCTCTATAACATGTTAATTTAAACATAATAAAAACTATAATAAAAACTATATCATAAACACGATTATTCCAACATCCTTTGCTATGAGTCACTATGTCAAAGTACACTAATTGATGTTAAATAAATTACCAAGAGTTCTCTTTAATAATTTTGCAAGGCAATGAAGGAGTAGCTTGGTGAATAGACTCATTTCAATATAGTTTGTGTAATTCTATTAATGGAAAAAGGTTACAAAGTTAGTGATTATAATGATTTTTATTCATTTTTAATAAAATTAAAATTGTGTTAATAAATAAAAGATACAAAAAATTAATAAAATTAAAGTTGTATTTGTTAGCATTGAGAGTCACCCTTCGACTGCAAGAGGATAAGCCCAATACCCATAAAAATATTGTGGGTTAAAATAGTGTGAGTGGGAGAGTCAGCAAGACTTTAAGAAAAGGAAAGAAAATGAAGATCATTGCAGATCAATGATGGGCCATTGGGATATGGAGTCATAAACAATCTACTGAATGAAGGGATTTAAGCTCCCTATCAGACAAACGGATTTAAGTGGTGATGGGAAGGAGAAAGATAGAAAGTGTCTGAATGATAAACCATAAAAAATGGGCAAGATGACAACATATCATCCACCATGTCAGGAATAAAAAAATTAGAGGGTTTAAAATGATAGAGACAAGAACAAAAACAAAGAATGTCTGTTGAACCATGATATATGGGCATGATGGAAACTTATCCTCCATCTTCTCAGGAATCCATAAATCAGAGAGATTACATCCACACAAGAAAGAGAAACAACAAATGTCTGTTGAACCATGAAAGATGGGCATGACGACAACATATCCTCCATATCCTCAGGAATCCATAAATCACAGAGATTACACCCAGACAAGAAGGAAAACAGGAAATGAAAACTAAGAAGACAATATGATATAACAACTTAAAGGAATATTCATTAACATAACAAATTACAATCTAGGCCCTCAGGCTTACAACAAAAATACAGTCATAACAACTCTCAAAGATTCCCCGAGTCTGGGCCAAAACTACCCCCCTGTATTTCTCTGTAGCAAAACAACAACTAATGTATCAGATGAAGTGAAATAAAATATCAGAAATTCCTTAGAATAGTTAGGCATGATGAGAACAATCTCTTCAGTCAGGTCCCTCTTAATTAGCCTGAAAGAATTTCTGGACTCAGGAGTCCTTTTCACTTTGTTTCCCTTTTTAAGAATGGTTGTAATGTTTCAACAAAAAATTAAAAATGAACCTCCTAAGAAAGTTGATCTTACCAAAGAAAGACTGAACCTCTTTCCTGGATCTGGGTAAATATAAGGCCTAGATGGCCTCTACTCGGCTTGGATCAATATTCACCCCTTCAGCTGACACAATATGCCCCAACAATTTTCCCTCTTGCATGGAAAATAAAGACTTCTTACGATTGAGAGAGAGACCAAACCTTCTGCACTTCAATAAGACTTTCTTCAAATGATGAAAATTGTCTTTATCAGACCTTGAGAACACTGTAATTTCATCCAGATAGATGACTACAAATTTTTTCTTTTCATCAATGAAGGCAATGTCCATGGCTCGCTGGAAGGTTGCTCCTGCATTCATCAATCCAAAGGGAATTTTACCATACATAAACATGACCCAAGGAGTTTAGAAACCTTCCTTCTCTCTATCTTCAGGAAATACAAAGATCTAATTATAACCAGAGAAGCCATCGACCATAGACATTGTGGATGAACTAATCGCTCTCTACAAAATGTGCTCCATCTTCAGCAAGGGGTAGTTATCTTTCTTGGAGCTCCTGTTCAAATTTCTGAAATCAACACACAACTTGATCTCTCCATTCTTCTTCCCCACAGGAACCAAATTAGCCACCCATTCTGAAAATATCAAGGGGATGATGATATGTGCATCCAAGAGATTTTTCACTTTTTTTTCCGTAATAGACAACATCATGGGATTTATCTGTCTAATTTTTTGCTTGAAAGGTTTGACATCTTCTTTCAAAGATATTTTGTGTTCAGTGATGCTGGTGTCGTATGTTCTTAAGTCTTCATATGTCCAATAAAACACATCAACGAACTCCCTCAAAAGATTGATAAACTCAACCCTTTGTTCCTTTGATAAGCTGCTGGACAATTTCATCCATTTGGGAACCTCCTCTATTCCCAGATTGCATTCAGTCACATCAACCTCTTCAATTGATCCCTTAATAATTACAACCACGTCATTTTGGTCAAACAATATCTCCAAAGGGACAAGCCCCTTTTGAATATGGTTACTATGCAACTGGACAATGTGATGGTCAACAATTTTATTGAGAAAAACATGAGTACAAGCGATTGCTTTAGTATCATGATCCTCATCAATATGCATATCAGAAAATTCATCCACAGTATCAAGGAGATTTTTTATCTTGATATCATTCTCAAAGACCTTCTAATGTTTGACATTGTCAAGAATAGAGGGTAGGTATTTTGACTAATCCCTTTTATGCTAGTGTTTCCCAATTTACCTCATTAGGCCTTAGCATTGGGAACTTCCATTTGAATGGTTTGAAATCAATATCCAATTCAATTTAGTTATTATCTCAAACAACCCTTACTATTATTGATTTACTAAGTATATAATTGGAATGAGATAATTGAAAATCTTTATTATGCTATATTCATATACTCATATGGTCTTTGTTACTCCATTTTAGGTCCTTTTTAGTACATTTTTTTTTGTATAATATGGTCATAAATATGTTCTTTAATATCTTACTTTGGTTCTTTAAAGATTTTTTTGTGTTCCTTAAAAAATTATATCATTGTGATATAGTTTTAAATATTCTAAGTCAACACACTTAGAATAACACACTTATAATAATTTCCTATATTTCATCACCCACTCCCAACTTAAAATTTCTTTTTAGCCACCCATTAAAAAACATTGTTGTTTCCTCCTAGTAAGAAAAAATGCATCTTATTCCTCATCTCACCCATCGCCAAAATGAATACGCATAGGGTCATTGGATATTAGGAGAATTTTGTACCTTTTAAGAACATTACACATTGAGATGGCATCAAAGATCCTCTCTTCCAAATATTGTCCCAAGTTAGATTCCCATTTCAAGATAATTGTAATAAAATAGTATAATTTTGAGACATTAACATGAGTTCCATAATTTGTTAAATATTATGTCTTGTTCTTCTCGGTGATTATCTACCAATTAATTATAATAATATTTGACAAAGGATCATCCCCCTTGCTTTTTATTGCCCCATCTTAATATATTTGGATTTTTTTTACTATTATTTGTCTCTTTTGAAATTATATTCACAATTGGTCTTTTGTTTCCGTTTCCGTAGCTAATTCCTCTGGCCATAAATTGGAGCTATTATAATTGGAGTATAGTAAGGCCATGAAGTTAGAAGTTGATGTTGATTAGTCTAAATTTTCCAAATAATATAAACATAACTCATCCTCATCCTAAATAGTACTCCCAACCTCCCAAAAAAATCACTTATCTCCCATCTTGAAATTCCTCGAAAATCTTTTTGAAAAACAAAAGTATATCCTTTTTCAACCTCTTCCAAATATAAACTGTCCCAAAAAAATCACTTATCTATCATCTTGAAACTACTAGAAACTCTTTTTGAAAAACAAACTTATCTCCTTTTTTCAACCTATTCCAAATATAAACTCTATTGGAAAATAAAGTAGTTTTGGAGATGTCCTGGAACGAGATGTTAGATGCATACTTCTCTTCAATATTTAGACCTAAAATGTTGATGTCTCTTTATGCTATCTCAAATTTACTTGTTAATGTGATTATTAAGTATAAAGTTTTTGTCATTCAATAAAAGTTATAAAAGTTATGTGCCTTTATGCCATCTCCAATTTACTTGTTAGTGTGATTATTAAGTATAAAGTTTTATCATTCAATAAAAGTTATGAATTGAAATTATGTTTACTTGTTAGTGTGATTATTAAGTATACAGTTTTGTAATTCAATAAAAGTTTTAAATTGAAATTATCTTGATCTCTCTTTATGCCATTTTCAATTTACTAATGTGATTATTAATTTTGTTAGTATGATTATTAAGTATGAAGTTTTGTCATTCAATAAAAGTTATGAATTGAAATTGTTTCCAATTTACTAATGTGATTATTAATTTTGTTAGTATGATTATTAAGTATGAAGTTTTGTCATTCAATAAAAGTTATGAACTAAAATTGTGATTAAGTACATTATAAATATAGTTTTAATTATTTATAAATTACTTTGAAGATATTGAATTGTTCTCTATAACATGTTAATTTAAACATAATAATTCACTATAATAAAAACTAGATCATAAACACGGTTATTCCAACATCATTTGCTATCAGTCACTATGTCAAAGTACACTGCTTAATGTTAAATAAATTACCAAGAGTTCTCTTTAATAATTTTGCAAGGCAATGAAGAAGTAGATGGTGAATAGACTCGTTTAAATATAGTTTGTATAAAACAAAGATTACAAAGTTAGTGATTATAATGTTTTTTTATTAATTTTCAATAAAATTAAAATTGTGCTAATAAATAAAAGATATAAAAAATTAATAAAATTAAAGTTATATTATTAAAAATAAATAAAAGTAATCTTAAAATTGTAATATAGTATGAAATTATTAAAAAATTAATAAAAATTGTTACTCCAACATCACTTGCTATCAGTGAATATGTCAAATTACACTACTTTATGTTAAACAAATTACCAGAATTTCTCTTTAATATTTTTTAATAATTTTTCAAGGCAATTAAGTAGCTTGGTGAATAGACTCGTTTCAATATAGTTTGTGTAATTCTATTAATGGATAAAGGTTACAAAGTTAGTGATTATAATGATTTTTATTAATTTTTAATAAAATTAAAATTGTGTTAATAAATAAAAGATATAAAAAATTAATAAAATTAAAGTTGTATTTGTTGGCATTGAGAGTCACTCTCTGATTGTAAGAGGATAAGCCCAATACCCATATAAATATTGTGGATTAAAATAGTGTGAGTGGGAGAGTTAGTGAGACTTTAAGAAAATGAAAGACAATGGAGATCACTGTAGAGTACTGATGGGCCATCGAGCTATGGAGTCATAAACAGTCTGTTGAATGAAGGCATTTAAGCTCCCTATCAATCAAAAGGATTTAAGTGGTGATGGGAAGGAGAAAGATAGAAAGTGTCTCAATGATAAACCATAAAAAATGGGCAATATGACAATATATCCTCCACTGCCTCAAGAATACATAAATCAGAGGGTTTACAATGATACAGACAAGAAGAAAAATAGAGAATGTTTATTGAACCATGAAATATGGGCACGATGGCAACTGATCCTCCATCACCTCAAGAATCCATAAATCAGAGAGATTACATCCACATAAGAAAGAGAAACAACAAACGTATGTTGAACCATGAAAGATGGGCATGATGGCAACAAATCCTCCATTTATTCAGGAATCCATAAATCAGAGAGATTACACCCACACAAGAAGGAAAATGGGAAATGAAAACTAAGAAGAGAGTATGATATAACAACTTAAAGGAATCTTCATTAACATAACAAATTACAATCCAGGCCCTTAGGATTACAACAAAAACATAGTCATAACAATTCTCAAAGCTTCCCCTAGTCTAGGCCAAAACTACCCCCCTGTATTTCTCTGTAGCAAAACAACAGCTAATGTATCAGATGAAGAAAAAGAAAAGATTGAAAACTCATTAGAATTGTCAGGGTTGATGAGCACAAGCGCTTCAGTCAGGGCCCTCTTGATTAGCCCGAAAGAATTTCTGGACTCAACAGTCCATTTCACATTGTTTCCCTTTTTAAGAATGGTTGTAATGTATTTAAACAACTCGGAAAAATTAGAAATGAAACTCCTGAGAAAGTTGATCTGACCCAAGAAATTCTGAACCTCTTTCCTGGCCTAGGAAAAGATAAGGACTGGATGGCCTCCACTTGGCTTGGATCAATCTTCACCCCTTCAGCTGACACAACATGCCCCAACAATTTTCCCTCTTGCATGGAAAACAAAGACTTCTTAGGATTGTGAGAGAGACAAAACCTTATGCACTTCAATAAGGCTTTCTTCAAATGATGACAATTCTTTTTATCAAACCTTGAGAATACTGTAATGTCATCCAGATAGATGACTACAAATTTTTCATTTTCCCTAATGAAGTCAATGTCCATCTCCCATTGGAAGGTTTCTCCTGCATTCATCAATCCAAAGGGAATTTTAGCATACATGAATGTGCCCCAAGGAATTGTGAAACTTGTCTTCTCTCTACCTTCATGCAAGAAAAAGATCTGATTATAGCCAGAGAAACCATCGCCCATAGACATCCTGGATGAACTAATCACTCTCTACAAAATGTGCTCCATCTTCAGAAAGGGGTAGTTATGTTTCTTGGAGCTCTTGTTCAAATTTCTGAAATCAACACACAACCTGATCTCTCTCTTCTTCTTCCCCAAAGGCACTGAATTAGCCACCCATTCTGAAAATATCAAGGGGATGATGATATGTGCATCCAAGAGATTTTTCACTTCTTTTTCCATAATAGGCAACAACATGGGATTTATCTGTCTGAGTTTTTTCTTGAAAGGTTTGACATCTTCTTTCAAAGGGATTTTTTGTTCAATGATGTTGGTGTCGTATGTTCTTAAGTCTTCATATGTCCAATAAAACACATCAACTAACTCCCTCAAAATCTTGATATACTCAACCCTTTGTTCCTTTGATAAGATTTTGAACAATTTGACCCATTTGGGAACCTCCTCTATTCCCATATTGCATTCAGTCACATCTTCCTCTTCAGTTGATCTCTTAATATTTACAGCCACATTGTTTCCGTCAAACAATATCTCCAAAGGGAGAATCCCCTTTGGAATATAGTTACTAGGCAATTGGATAATGTGATTGTCAACATATTTATTGAGAAAAACATGAGTACAAGGGATTGCTTTAGTATCATGATCCAAATCAATATGCATATCAAAAAATTCATCCACGGTATCAAGGAACTTTTTTATCTCAATATCATTCTCAAAGACCTTCCAATGTTTGACATTGTCAAGAATAGAGGGTATGTATTTTGAATAATCCCTTTTATGCTAGTGTTTCCCAATTTACATCATGCGGCCTTAGGATTGGGAAATTCCATTTGAATGGATTGAAATCAATATCCAATTCGATTTACTTATTATCTCAAAAAACCCTTCCTATTATTGTTTTACTAAGTATAGAGTTAGAATTAGATAATTGGAAGTCTTGATTTTGCTGTATTCCTATATTCATATGGTCTTTGTTACTCCATTTTAAGTCCTCTTTAGTACATTTTTTTGTATAATATGGTCATAGATATGTTCTTTAGTATCTTACTTTGGTTCTTTAAAGACTTTTTTGTGTTCCTTAAAAAATTATATCATTGTGATATAGTTTTAAATATTCTAAGTCAACACACTTAGAATAACACACTTATAATAATTGCCTATATTTCATCACCCACTCCCAACTTAAAATTTCTTTTTAGCCACCTATGAAAAAACATTGTTGTTTCCTCTTAGTAAGCAAAATTGCAACGTATTCCTCATCTCACCCATCCCCAAAATGAATATGCGTAGGGTCATTGGATATTAGGAGAATTTTGTACCTTTTAAGAACATTACACATTGAGATGGTATCATAGATCCTCTCTTGCAAATATTGTGCCAAGTTAGATTCCCATTACAAGATAATTGTAATAAAATAGTATAATTTTGAGACATTAACATGAGTTCCATAATTTGTTAAAAATTATGTCTTGTTCTTCTCAGTGATTATCTACAAATTAATTATAATCATATTTGACAAAGAATCCCCCTTCCTTTTTCTTGCCACATCTTAAGATATCTGGATTTTTTTTACTATTATTTGTCTCTTTTGAAATTATATTCACAATTGGTTTTTTGTTTCCTTTGCTAATTCCTCTGGCCATAAATTGGAGCTATTATAATTGGAGTATAGTAAGGATATGAAGTTAGAAGTTGATGTTGATTAGTCTAAATTTTCCAAAAATTATAAACATAACTCATCCTCATCTTAAATAGTACTCCCAACCTCCCAAAAAAATCACTTATCTCCCATCTTGAAATTCCTAGAAAATCTTTTTGAAAAACAAAAGTATCTTCTTTTTCAACCTATTCCAAATATAAACTCTCCCCAAAAAAATCACTTATATCCCATCTTGAAATTCCTACAAACTCTTTTTGAAAAACAAACTTATCTCCTTTTTTCAACCTATTTCAAATATAAACTCTATTGGAAAATAAAGTAGTTTTGGAGATGTCTTGCAATGAGATGCTAGATGCATACTTCTCTTCAATATTTAGGTCTAGAATGTCGATGTCTCTTTATGTCATCTCCAATTTACTTGTTAGTGTGATTATGAAGTATAAAGTTTTTTTCATTCAATAAAAGTTATAAAAGTTATGTCCCTTTATGCCATCTCCAATTTACTTGTTAGTGTGATTATTAAGTATAAAGTTTTGTCATTCAATAAAATTTATGAATTGAAATTATGTTTACATGTTAGTATGATTATTAAGTATAAAGTTTTGTAATTCAATAAAACTTTTGAACTGAAATTATCTTGATCTCTCTTTATGCCATTTCCAATTTACTAGTGTGATTATTAAGTGTGAAGTTTTGTCATTCAATAAAAGTTATGAATTGAAATTCTGATTAATGATTATTAAGTGTGAAGTTTTGTTATTCAATAAAAGTTATGAATTGAAATTCTGATTAAGTACATTATAAATATATTTTTAATTATATATAAATTGATTTGAAGGTATTGAATTGTTCTCTATAACATGTTAATTTAAACATAATAAAAACTATAATAAAAACTATATCATAAACACGGTTATTCCAACATCATTTGCTATTAGTCACTATGTCAAAGTACACTACTTGATGTTAAATAAATTACTAAGAGTTCCCTTTAATAATTTTGCAAGGCAATGAAGGAGTAGCTTGGTGAATACACTCGTTTCAATATAGTTTGTGTAATTCTATTAATGAACAAAGATTACAAAGTTAGTGATTATAATGATTTTTATTAATTTTCAATAAAATTAAAATTGTGTTAATAAATAAAAGATATAAAAAATTAATAAAATTAAAGTTATATTAATAAAAAATAAATAAAAGTGATCTTAAAATTGTAATATAGTATGAAATTATTAAAAAAATAATAAAAAATGTTATTCCAATATTATTTGCTATCAGTCACTATGTCAAATTACACTAGTTGATGTTAAATAAATTACCAAGAGTTCTCTTTAATATTTTTTAATAATTTTGCAAGGCAATGAAGTAGCTTGGTGAATAGACTTGTTTCAATATAGTTTGTGTAATTTTATTAATGGACAAAGGTTACAAAGTTAGTGATTATAATGATTTTTATTAATTTTTAATAAAATTAAAATTGTGTTAATAAATAAAAGTCCTAAAAAATTAATAAACTTAAAGTTGTATTTGTTATCATTGAGAGTTACCCTCCGACTACAAGAGGATAAGCCCAGTACCCATCAAAATATTGTGGATCAAAATAATGTGAGTGGAAGAGTCAGCGAGACTTTAAGAAAAGGAAAGACAACGAAGATCATTGCAGATCACTGATGGGCCATTGAGCTATGCATTCATAAATTGTCTACTGAATGAAGGCATTTAAGCTCCCTATCAGACAAAAGGATTTAAGTGGTGATGGGAAGTAGAAAGATAGAAAGTGTATGAATGATAAACCATAAAAAATGGGCAAGATGAAAACATATCCTCCATCGCCTCAGGAATACAAAAATCAGAGGGTTTACAATGATATAGACAAGAAAAAAAATAGAAAACGTCTGTTGAACAATGAAATATGGGCATGATGGCAACTGATCCTCCATAGCCTCAGGAATCCATAAATCAGAGAGATTACATCCACACAAGAAAGAGAAACACCAAACGTCTGTTTAACCATGAAAGATAGGCATGACAGAAACAAATCCTCCATCTCCTCAGGAATCCATAAATCAAAGAGATTACACCCAGACAAGAAGGAAAACGGGAAATCAGAACTAAGAAGACAATATCATATAAAAACTTAAAGGAATCTTATTTAACATAACAAATTACAATCCAGGTACTCAGTCTTACAACAAAAATACAGTCATAATAGCTCTCAAATCTTCCCTCGGTCTGGGCCCAAACTACCCCCCTGTATTTCTCTGAAGCAAAACAACAACTAATGTATCAGATGAAGTGAATGAAAATATTAGAAACTCCTTAGAATAGTGAGGGATGATGAGCACAAGCGCTTCATTCTAGGCCCTCTTGATTATCTCGAAAAAATTTCTGGACTCAGCAGTCCATTTCACTTTGTTTCCCTTTTTAAGAATGGTTGTAATGTATTTAACCAAATCACCAAAATTAGAAATGAACCTCCTCAGAAAGATAATATTACCCTAGAAAGACTGAACGTCCTTCCTAGATCTGGGAAAAGATAAGGACTAGATGGCCTTTACTCGGTTTGGATCAATCTTCACCCCTTCAGTTGACACAATATGCCCCAACAATTTTCCCTCTTGCATGGAAAATAAAAACTTCTTAGGATTGAAAGAGAGACCAAACCTTTTTCACTTCAATAAGACTATCTTCATATGATGACAATGCTCTTTATCATACCCTGAGAATACTATAATCTCATCTAGATAGATGAGTACAAATTTTTCCTTTTCCCCAAGGAAGGCAATGTCCATGGCCCGTTGGAAGGTTGCTCTTGTATTAATCAATCCAAAGGGAATTTTAGCATACATGTGTTAGAAAACAGGACCGTGGAGAAATAAAATAAAACAAATGTGGAAAACAAAGCACAAAAGATACACAATACAAGAGAGACACAAATTTACGTGGTTCACCCAGTGTGGGATACGTACACTAGAGAAATTGCCAGGTCCTTCCTTTATTATTATCCAACAAATGAAGGGATACAACCTACCGCAAAACCCATTGTTACTTCCTCTTTTTTTCATCACAGTCTTCTCTCTCAGAATACAATACTCCCCAGCATACATAGTTGCAATACATTTCCCTCATAAAAGAGGGTTCCCTTCTAGAGAAAAAAACCCTAACACGGCAGAAAGTAAAAGACCTCTGAATCAGGAAGATAATCAGGCTCCACAACCAACAACATGAATGTGCCCCAAGGAGTTGTTAAACATGCCTTCTCTATATCTTCAGGAAAGACAAAGATCTGATTATAACTAGAGAAGCCATCGACCATAGACATCCTGGATGAACCAATCACTCTCTACAAAATGTGCTCCATATTCGGCAAGGGGTAATTATCTTTCTTGGAGATCTTGTTCAAATTTCTGAAATCAACACACAACCTGATCTCTCCATTATTCTTCCCCATAGGAACCAAATTAGCCACCCATTCTGAAACTATCAAGGGGATGATGATATATGCATCCAAGAGCTTTTTCACTTCTTTTTCAATAATAGGCAACAACATGGGATTTATCTGTCTGAGTTTTTTCTTGAAAGGTTTGACATCTTCTTTCAAACGGATTTTGTGTTCAATGATGCTGGTGTCGTATGTTCTTAAGTATTCATATGTTCAATAAAACAAATTAGTGAACTCCCTCAAAAGCTTGATATACTCAACCCTTTGTTCATTTGATAAGCTATTGGACAATTTGACCCATTTGGGAACCTCCTATATTCCCAGATTGCATTAAGTCACATGAGCCTCTTCAGTTGATCCCTTAATATTTACAACTAGATCATTTTTCTCAAACAATATATCCAAAGGGACAAGCCCCTTTGGAATATGTTTACTAGGAAACTAGACAATGTGATGGTCAACAATTTTATTGAGAAAAACATTAGTAGAAGGGATTTCTTTAGTATCATGATCCTGATCAATATGCATATCAGAAAATTCATTCACAGTATCAAGGAACTTTTTTATCTCAATATCATTCTCAAAGACCATCCAATGTTTGACATTGTCAGGAATAGAGGGTATGTATTTTGAACAATCCCTTTTATGCTAGTGTTTCCCAATTTACCTCATGGGGCCTTAGCATAGAGAAATTCCATTTGAATGGTTTGAAATAAATATCCAATTCGATTTACTTATTATCTCAAATAACCCTTCCTATTATTGATTTACTAAGTATAAAATTGGAATTAGATAACTAGAAATCTTGATCCTGCTATATTCCTATATTCATATGGTCTTTGTTACTCCATTTTAAGTCCTCTTTAGTACATTTTGTTGTATAATATGGTCATAGCTATGTTCTTTAATATCTTACTTTGGTTATTTAAATATTTTTTTGTGTTCCTTAAAACATTATATCATTGTGATATAGTTTTAAATATTCTAAGTCAACACACTTAGAATAACACACTTATTATAATTGCCTATATTTCATCACCCACTCCTAGCTTAAAATTTCTTTTTAGCCACCTATGAAAAACCATTGTTGTTTCCTTCTAGTAAGAGAAAATGAATCTTATTCCTCATCTCACCCATCCTCAAAATGAATACGCGTAGGGTCATTGGATATTAGGAGAATTTTGTACCTTTTAAGAACATTACACATTGAGATGACATCATAGATCCTCTCTTGCAAATATTGTCCCAAGTTATATTCCCATTTCAAGATAATTGTAATAAAATAGTATAATTTTGAGACATTAACATGAGTTCCATAATTTGTTAAATATTATGTCTTGTTCTTCTCAGTGATTATCTACCAATTAATTATAATCATATTTGACAAAGAATCCCCCCTTGGTTTTTCTTGCCCCATGTTAAGATATTTGGATTTTTTTTACTATTGTTTGTCTCTTTTGAAATTATATTCACAATTGGTCTTTTGTTTTCGTAGCTAATTCCTCTGGCCATAAATTGGAGCTATTATAATTGGAGTATAGTAAGGCTATGAAGTTAGAAGTTGACGTTGATTAGTCTAAATTTTCCAAAAATTATAAACATAACTCATCCTCATATAAAAAATTAAAGGAATCTTCGTTAACATAAGAAATTACAATGCAGGCCCTCAGGCTTAAAAAAATATACAGTCATAACAATTCTCAAAGATTCCTCTGGTCTGGGCCGAAACTACCCCCATGTATTTCTCTATAGAAAAAAAATTGCTAATGTATCAGATGAAGTGAAAACAAATATTAGAAACTCCTTAGAATAGTCAGGGCTGATGAGCACAAGCACTTCATTCAGGGCCCTCTTGATTAGTCTGAAAGAATTTATGGACTCAGTAGTCCATTTAACTTTGTTTCCCTTTTTAATAATGGTTGTAATGTATTTAACCAAGTCAAAAAAATTAGAAATGAACCTCCTCAGAAATTCGATCTTACCCAAGAAAGACTAAACCTGATGCAGGAGCATCTACGACTCCATCAAGCGAGCCAACGCATGGAGTAAAGGACATACAGCTGGATAGCGCCAACACATACATTTTTGAATTGCTTTGGAGATTGTTGCGCCGCCATTTGAATGCTTTCATTCATAAGAAGCACACTTGTATTGTAATGTAGATAGGAAGGCATTTAATAGTATTAATGCTGTTAGATAGAAATTAACTCTAGATTAGACAGTTTTAATTTCAAGAGGGAAAATGGAATATAGGCACCCTCCTTTGTAACATTGTATTATTATCATTATTCATCATTAGGAAGAGGAGCAAGGTAGAGCAGAACAGAGAACTTGTGAAGAACACCCATGTACAGATTGAATTAATAGAAGAGAGACTTTGATTCAATTCCATGGCTGTGTTTTAATTGTGTGTGTTGTTGATATTATGTTGTTGCATACTTGCCTCTCTTTATGCTTATCTTTTATATGCCGCATATGTGATTGCATATCAGGTTCGAAATCTGAGGAAATGAGAGAATAAGTCTTGATTGTTTCTCTGTCTCAGTCAGGAGATTCCTACATAGAGTGTAGTGGAATTCCTCCACATAGAGTGCGTTGAGGTGGTTGGATAGTTAACCCTCATTCTCATTTGTCCAGATGTTGTGTGGGTTTATTCAGACCATGTAGGTGAAGTGCAGGTTGAATTGAAGTCTCAGTAGCAAGTCTGAGTAAAGAAGGGTCGGGGTTGCTGTGACTATGAACGCACAGGACCTGGAAGACTTCAGCGCTGTTGAGAGTTGTTGAAGGTCGAGGGCGAGAAAAGTGTTCGAAAATATCTCTGAAGGAATCAGAGAAAATTAAGCTCAAGAGGGATAGTTCCTCGTTCATGTTGTGGGAACAATCCTGGGAGAGATTCGAACCAAGAGAAAGCTTGGAAGAAGGACGATTCTCAAGAGGGAGAGAATCGACGACTTGAAATCGTCTTGGAGAATCACGAAGTCCATAGAATCATTGGATCGTGGAAGAGTTGCGCGGGAGATAACCCGTAAGCATAGGCGAGGAAGGATAAAGGTCCATCGGGCTTCAGAGATTCAGTGTTCAGAGTTTGGCGAGGTAAGAGTTTTACACCTCATGAAATCGCGAGTTGCGATTCCCCGATTTGACAGGAGTCATCTATCCGAACGAGGACACGTGGCGCAAGATCCTGAGGAGTCAGGGTTCAGAGTTTTGTAAGGACTGTGACCTTGTGCATCAGGAGACGCGAATTCCCGAATCGCGATTTCCCGATAGCACGAGTGGGAGACAGGGGTCAAGGCGTTAGGCCTCACCATGAGGTGTTGATACGTGGCATTGTAAAATTGGGGTTCGGGGTTTTCCGATGCAAAAGAATTGCGACCGGTGAAATCGCGATCCTGCGATCCCTGATTGCATGAGCGAAGGAGGTGATGTAGCTAAGTGGGACCTCCAGAGCAGGTGGGGAACAGGTGTCATCGGACTTCGGGGTTTCGGCGTTCGGCGTTTCGGGGTTTTCGACCACAAAGAAACTTTGTATCGTGGATTCGCGATCCGTGAAATCCCGAAGAGGACGTGGAAGCGTGGGACCTAGAGACTCTAGTGGAGTACAGGTGACAATTTATCGAAGTTTGAAGAAGGGAAGTCCCAGTCTGCACATGCTATCGGAGTTCAAGGTTCTGGACTTTGTGGTGTCAAGGATTTGTAACATCACCATTCTCGATTTCCCGATAGGGAAATCCCCGATGCGCGAAAGCGTTGACTGCTGACGCTCGGGGTTCGAGGTTTGAAGCGGTAAGGGAACTGTCTTCGCGTAAACCACGAATTCCCGAGTCGTGATATCCCAATTTCTGAAGGAGGGGAATCACCGAAGGAGCTTACTGTGGGTAGTTGACTCCCAAGTGGAGAGGAAGATTACTTTGACTCTTCGGGCTAGATCTAGAGAAGGTCCTAGTGGGAGAAGCTAGCTCATTGAGAGCAGGTTGCGTCAAGTGGTATCAGAGCAGGACCGAGTTCTCTTTGTTCAGGGAGCAGAGAGGAAGAAAGGGTTATACTATGCCACCCAGAAGAGAAAGGAAGTCAGCTGATTGTGAAGACAGGGACGCGCGAAGAAGGGGTAGGCCAGCAGGTAACCCAGAGATGGAGCGCCAAATTCGAGATCTCAGGGTGAGACTCGAAGAGATGGAGACCACCCAAAGGCATGGAGTTGGCATAGGAGAGTTCAGTGATTCTGAGGTTGAAGAGGAAGCTGGACATGACCAAGAAGAGGTCACAGCCGAAGATGCTTCAACAGAAAGATTGATCAGAGCCATTTCGAAGATGAGCTCAAAGACAAAGATGGATATTACCATCTATGAGGGAAGTCTAAATACTGAGGAGCTGCTGGATTGGATCCGAGCACTCGACACCTACTTCAATTATGAGGATATCGAAGAGGACAAGAAGGTGAGGCATGCAGTCACCAAGCTGAAGGGACATGCAGCCTTATGGTGGGACGAGCTGCAGGCGGACAAGCATTCCAAAGGAAAACAAAAGATCAAGAGCTGGGATCGGATGATCGCCAAGATGAAGGCGAAGTTCATTCCGAGGGATTACCAGATCACTCTGTTTCGGTGCATGCAGAACCTGAGGCAAAAGATGATGACGGTGAAAGAGTACACCGAGGAGTTCTACAGGCTCAACATTCGAGCTGGTCATTGGGAGAGTGATGATGAAAAGGTGGCGAGATAACTGAATGGTCTCAGGTATGACATTCAAGATGAATTGAGCATGGTCACCATCCGAACAGTTGAGGATGCATACCAAATGGCTCTGAAAGTTGAGGAAAAGCTGAGCCACAAGCAGGGATAGCGAGGGTGAGGCAGAAGCCAGCCTAGAGGAAAAGCAGTTGCCCAAGAACGAACTCAAAAGCCCAAGGAGGATTGGAAGAGGCCTCAGGGAAAAACTGAAAGAGGTGGAACCTCGCAGCAGAGGCAACAATATGCTGAGCCGAGGAGGCAGCAAGATGATCAGCAAGGAGGATATGCTGATGCTAATACATTTCCTCGTACCCGAGGTCGAGGCAGAGGACGAGGAGGAATTATCACATGTTTCACGTGTGGTAAAGACGGACATAAAGCCGTGGACTGTCCAGAGAGGAAGGTGGATAGAGGAAAGACTCACGTCACTGAGGCGCAGAGGCGTGATGTGGAAAGTGAATATGCGGACAACGAAAGATCACTTGGAACGCATAAGATTCTTTTGATTCTTGAGAAGGAGGTGGAAAGCGCTGTGCAGAGGAGCAGACTGTTATGAATGACTTGTATAGCCAAGGACAAGAAATGCAAAGTCATCATTGACAGTGGGAGCACCGATAATCTCGTTTCAACCGAGATGGTGGAAAAACTGGAGTTGACAACAACTAAGCACCCAAGTCCATATAAAGTCTCGTGGTTACAGAAAGGACACTGGGTAAGTGTCACTAAACAATGCTTAGTTAAATTTAAAATTGGTAATTATCATGATGAGATTTTGTGCGATCTTATTCCCATGGACGTATGTCATATACTATTGGGTAGACCATGGCAGTTTGATAGAAATGTTGTTCATAATGGGAGGATGAACACATACACCTTGGAGAAGGATCGAAAAACACATACATTGCTTCCGGGGAAGGATAAGAAGGTGGAGTCGGAAGTAACCAGTACCATACTTCTCATGAGTGGGAAAGAACTTCTCAGAGAGCTGGAGAAGGATGAGGATCCACAATTCTTTGTTGTCAAGAAGCCGAGAATTGTCCTGACAAGCACAAGAGTGGACGACTTGCCCGAGGAGATTCAGGAACTGCTTGGAGAGTTTGCTGATATCATCGTGGATGAACTACCTCGTTCGTTGCCACCGATGAGGAGTGTGAGTCACCACATTGACCTCATACCCAGAGCAAGTTTTCCAAATAAGGCAGTGTACAGGTTGACACCTTAGGAGAATGAGGAAGTCAAAAGGCAGGTACAGGATCTGCAGGACAAGGGACTAGTGAGAGAGAGTCTGAGTCCATGTGTTGTTCTGAAAGTACTGAGTCCAAAGAAGGATGTAGGCTGGAGGATGTGTACAGACTCCATGGCGATAAATAAAATCACCATCAGGTACAAGTTTCCACTGTCGAGGATGGACGACTTGATGGATTGCCTGAGTGGGGCAAATTATTTTTTAAAGATAGACCTCAAGAGCGGATATCATCAGATCCAGATGAGAGAGGGAGATGAGTGGAAAATAGCATTCAAAACAAACGAGGGTTTGTACAAATGGCTGGTCATGCCGTTTGGGTTGACAAATGCGCCAAGCACATTTATGAGGCTGATGAATGAAGTCCTGTGGGAATTCATTGGCAAATTTGTGGTCGTATACTTGGACGACATATTGATTTTCAGCAAGACCAAGGCTGAACACTTGAGGCATTTGGCCACGGTGATGAGGAGACTGCAGTAGGAGAAGTTTCTGATCAATTTGAAGAAGTGCTCATTTATGCAGAAAAAACTCATTTATTTGGGTTTTGTGATCTCGACAAATGAATTGAAGATGGATCCTGAGAAGGTTGAAGTAATCAGGAATTGGCCATCGCCAAGGAATGTTTTTGAGGTAAGGAGATTTCACGGTTTGGAAATCTTCTATAGAAAATTCATTCAAAATTTTAGTGGGATTAGCACCGCAATGATGGATACGGTCAGGAAGCGACATAAAATTTTTCAGTGGACAGCTGAGGCTGAAAGCAGCTTCAATTTGTTGAAGCGAAAGATAACCGAGCAGCCAGTGTTAGTGCTGCCTGATTTTCGGAAGACCTTCCAGGTGAAGTGTGACGCTAGTGGGTATGCTGTTGGAGGGGTCTTAAGTCAGGATGATAGACCTGTTGCATATTACAGCGAGAAGCTGGATGATGCAAAATTGAAGTACTCCACATATGATAAATAATTCTATGCCATTGTCCAGGCATTGAAGAAGTGGAGGCACTATCTAATACCCAACGAATTTGTGCTATACAGCGATAACCACACATTGTAGTTCGTAAGTCAGCAGGAGAAGCTGAATCAGAAGCATGCAAAGTGGGTGGAATACATGCAAAATTTCACCTTTTTCATAAAGCACATTTCAGGGACTACAAACAAGGTAGCTGACGCCTTGAGTCGAAAATGTTTATTGCTGTAGGAATTCAGGGTCAAGACATTGGGTTTTGAAAACCTGAAGGATATGTATGCAGGTGATGCTGATTTCGGGGAAGCTTATGAAGCAGCCGAGAATCTGGTGCTCAGAGATAGGAGCCCGTGGATAGATTTCTTGATACAGGATGGATTGCTATTCAAGGGCAATCAATTGTGCATTCCAGATTTCTCTATGAGAGAGAATTTTGTACGAGAAAAGCACAACGGTGGACTAGCAGGTCATTTCGGGCATGACAAAAAATTCGCCAAGCTGAGCGAATCTTATTTTTGGCCAGGCATGCGAGTATATGTCAAGCGATTTGTTGACAGGTGCAGGATATGTCAACATGCGAAGGGCCGAAAACAGAACACACGGTTCTATCAGCCGTTGCCCATACCCAAGAGGCCATGGGAAGCCATTAGCATGGACTTTGTGTTGGGTTTACCGAGAACACAGCGAGGAGTTGATTCCATTTTTGTAGTGGTGGATAGATTCTCGAAAATGGCACATTTCATACCGTGTCATAATACAAGCGATGCGACACACATCGCGAACTTATTTTTCAAAGAGATTGTGCGATTGCATGGATTGCCGAGGAGCATAGTCTCGGATCGGGACACGAAGTTCATCGGTCATTTTTGGAGGACGCTATGGAGAAAGCTGGGGACTGACTTGGCATTCAGCTCAGCATATCATCCGCAGATATATGGACAGACCGAAGTAGTTAACAGAAGCCTTGGAGATTTGTTAAGAAGCCTGGTGACGGAGCATCACACCGGTTGGGATCAGGTCCTACCACAGGCAGAGTTTGTGTACAACGATTCTGTGAATCGGAGTACAGGTAAGAGCCCGTTCCAAATTTTGTATGGGACACAGCCGAGAGGAGTTTCTGAGCTCAGGGAGTCAGAACAGGCTGAGACTAGCAGCGCCAGGGCTAAAGAATTTTCTGAAGCGATGCAAGAGCTTCACGCACAGGTGAAGCAGCGATTACAAAAATCGAATCAGGAATATAAGCGTAGAGCCGATGAGAGAAAGAGGTAGCTTCAGTTTGAAGTTGGGGACATGGTTCTAGCGCACTTGAGAAAGGAAAGATTCCCAAGGGGAACATACAACAAGCTCAAGATGAAGAAAATTGGGCCGTGTAGAGTCCTGAAGAAGTTCGGGGAGAATGCATATGAGCTTGAGTTTCCAGAGGGCATCGGGATATCTCCGATTTTCAACATTTTGGATTTATACCCCTACAGGGCTGAAGAAGTAGGCACTGGAACTGAGGAACCAGTGGTCCAGTGGCAGAAGCAGTTGCCAGTGGCACAGAAGCCTAAGATGGAGTTCATACTCGATAAAAGAGTTGGAAGGAAGACCAGGAGAAAACAATACTTTGAGTACCTGGTGAAATGGAAAGATCACCCAGTGGAGGATGCCAGCTGGGAAGATGAAGCAGTGATTCTGAAATATGGGCAGACTGTGCAGGAGCTCATGGACAGGAGCCCATGAAACCTTTTGAGCCGAGGAGTATGATGCAGGAGCATCTACGACTCCATCAAGCAAGCCAGCGCGTGGAGTAAAGAACATACAGCTGGACAGCGCCAGCACATACATTTTTGAATTGCTTTGGAGAATGTTGCACCGCCATTTGAATGCTTTCATTCATAAGAAGCGCACTTGTATTGTAATGTAGATAGGAAGGCATTTAATAGTCTTAATGCTATTAGATAGAAATTAACTGTAGATTAGACAGTTTTACTTTCGAGAGGGAGAACGGAATATAGGCACCCTCCTTTGTAACATTGTATTATTATCATTATTCAACATTAGGAAGAGGATCAAGGTAGAGCAGAATAGAGAACTTGTGAAGAACACCCATGTACAGATTGAATTAATAGAAGAGAGACTTTGATTCAATTCCATGGCTGTGTTTGAATTGTGTGTGTTGTTGATATTATGTTGTTTCATACTTGCCTCTCTTTATGCTTATCTTTTATATGCTGCATATGTGATTGCATATCAGGTTCGAAATCTGAGGGAATGAGAGAATAAGTCTTGATTGTTTCTCTGTCTAAGTCAGGAGATTCCTGCATAGAGTGTAGTGGAATTCCTCTGCATAGAGTGCGTTGAGGTGGTTGGACAGTTAACCCTCATTCTCATTTGTCCAGACGTTGTGTGGGTTTATTCAGACCGTGCAGGTGAAGTGCAGGTTGAATTGAAGTCTCAGTAGCAAGTCTGAGTCAAGAAGGGTCGGGGTTACTGTGACTATGAACACACAGGACCTGGAAGACTTCAGCGCTGTTGAGAGTTTTTGAAGGTCGAGGGCGAGCAAAGTGTTCGAAAAGATCTCTGAAGGAATCAGAGAAAATTAAGCTTGGGAGGGATAGTTCCTCGTTCATGTTGTGGGAACAGTCCTGGGAGAGATTCGAACCAAGAGAAAGCTTGGAAGCAGGAGGATTCTCAAGAGGGAGAGAATCGACGACTTGAAATTGTCTTGGAGAATCACAAAGTCTCGAGAATCGTTGGATCGTGGAAGAGTTGGTGGGAGATAACCCATAAGCATAGGTGAGGAAGGATAAAGGCCCATCGGGCTTCGGAGATTCGACATTCGGAGTTTGGCGAGGTAAGAGTTTTACACCTCTTGAAATCGCGAGTTGCGATTCCCCGATTTGACGGGAGACGTCGATCCGAATGGGGACACGTGGTGCAAGATCTTGAGGAGTCGGGGTTCAGAGTTTTGTAAGGACTGTGACCTTGTGCATCAGGAGATGCAAATTCTCGAATCATGATTTCCCGATAGCACGAGTGGGAGACAGGGGTCAAGGCGTTAGGCCTCACCATGAGGCGTTGACAGGTGGCATCGTAAAATCGAGGTTCGAGGTTTTGCGATGCAAAAGAATTGCGACTGGTGAAATCGCGATCCCACGATCCCCGATCGCACGAGAGAAGGAGGTGACATAGCTGAGTGGGACCTCCAAAGCAGGTGGGGAATAGGTGTCATCGAACTTCGGGGTTTCGACGTTCGGCGTTTTGGGGTTTTCGACCACAAAGAAACTTTGTATCGTGGATTCGCGATCTGTGAAATCCCGAAGAGGACGTGGAAGCGTGGGACCTGAAGACTCTAGTGGAGTACAGGTGACGATTTACTAAAGTTCGAAGAAGGGAAGTCCCAGTCTGCATGTGCTATCGAAGTTCAGGGTTCTGGACTTTGTGGTGTCAAGGATTTGTAACATCACCATTCCCGATTTCCCGATAGGGAAATCCCCGATGCGCGAAAGCGTTGACTGTTGACGCTCAGGGTTCGGGGTTTGAAGCCGTAAGGGAACTGTGTTCGCGTAAACCGTGAATTCCCGAGTCACGATATCCCGATTTTCGAAGGAGGGGGAATCACCCAAGGAGCTTACTGTGGGTAGTTGACTCCCAAGTGGAGAGGAAGAGTACTTTGACTCTTCGGGCCAGAGATAGAGAAGGTCCTGGTGGGAGCGGTTAGCTCGTTGAGAGCAGGTTGCGTCAAAACCTCTTTCCTATATCTGGGAAAATATAAGGACTGGATGGCCTCTACTCGGCTTGGATCAATCTTCACCACTTTAGCTGACACAATATACCCCAACAATTTTCCCTCTTGCATGGAAAATAAAGACTTCTTAGGATTGAGAGAGAGACCAAACCTTCTGCACTTCAATAAGACTTTCTTCATATGATGACAATGCTCTTTATCAAACCTTTAGAATACTATAATGTCATCCAGATTGATGACTAAAAATTTTTCATTTTCCCCAATGAAGGCAATGTTCGTAGCCTGCTGGAAGGTTGCTCCTGCATTCATTAATCCAAAGGGAATTTTAGCATACATGAACGTACCCCAAGGAGTTGTCAAACCTTCCTTCTCTCTATCTTCAGGAAAGACAAAGATCTGATTATAACCAGAGAAGCCGTCGACCATAGACATCCTGGATGAACCAATCACTCTCTACAAAATGTTCTCCATCTTCGGAAAGTGGTAGTTATCTTTCTTGGATCTCCTATTCAAATTTATGAAATCAACACATAACCTGATCTCTCCATTCTTCTTCCCCACAGACACCAAATTTGCCACCCATTCTGAAAATATCAAGGGGATGATGATATGTGCATCTAACAACTTTTTCACTTCTTTTTCCATAATAAGCAGCAACATGGGATTTATGTGTCTGAGTTTTTGGTTAAAATGTTTGACATCGTCTTTCAAAGGGATTTTGTGTTCAATGATGATGGTGTCGTATGTTCTTAACTCTTCATATGTCCAATAAAACACATTAGTGAACTCCCTCAAAATCCTGATATACTCAACCCTTTGTTCCTTTGATAAGCTGCTGGACAATTTTACCCATTTGGGAACCTCCTCTATTCCCAGATTGCATTAAGTCACATCCGCCTCTTCAATTGATCCCTTAATATTTACAGCCACATCGTTTTGGTCAAACAATATCTCCAAAGGGACAAGCCCCTTTGGAATATGGTTACTAGGCAACTGGACAATGTGATGGTCAACAACTTTATTGAGAAAAACAACAGTACAAGGGATTTCTTTAGTAGCATGATCCCGATCAATATGCATATCAAAATATTCATCCACAGTATCAAGGAACTTTTTTATCTCAATATCATTCTCAAAAACCTTCCAATGTTTGACATTGTTAGGAATAGAGGGTATGCATTTTGAATAATCTCTTTTATGCTAGTGTTTCCCAATTTACCTCATGAGGCCTTAAGATTGGGAACTTCCATTTGAATGGTTTTAAATCAATATGCAATTCGATTTACTTATTATTTCAAATAACCCTTCCTATTATTGATTTACTAAGTATAGAATTGGAATCAGATAATTGGAAATCTTGATTCTGCTATATTTCTATACTCATATGGTCTTTGTTACTCCATTTTAAGTCCTCTTTAGTACATTTTTTTGTATAATATGGTCATAGCTATGTTCTTTAATATCTTACTTTGGTTCTTTAAATTTTTTTTGTGGTCCTTAAAACATTATATCATTGTGATATAGTTTTAAATATTCTAAGCCAACACACTTAGAATAACACACTTATAATAATTGCCTATATTTCATCACCCACTCCCAACCTAAAATTTCTTTTTAACCACCTATGAAAAAACATTGTTGTTTCCACCTAGTAAGAAAAATTGCATATTATTCCTCATCTCACCCATCCCCAAAAATAATACGTGTAGGGTCATTGGATATTAGGGGAGTTTTGTACCTTTTAAGAACATTACATATTGATATGGCATCATAGATCCTCTCTTGCAAATATTGTCCCGTGTTAGATTCCCATTTCAAGATAATTGTAATAAGATAGTATAATTTTGGGACATTAACATGAGTTCCATAATTTGTTAAATATTATGTCTTGTTCTTCTGGGTGATTATCTACCAATTAATTATAATCATATTTGACAAAGAATCCCCCTTGCTTTTTCTTGGCCCATCTTAAGATATTTGCATTTTTTTCACAATTGTTTGTCTCTTTTTAAATTATATTCACAATTGGTCTTTTGTTTTCTTAGTTAATTCCTATGGCCATAAATTGGAGCTATTATAATTGGAGTGTAGTAAGGCTACGAAGTTAGAAGTTGATGTTGATTAATCAAAATTTTCCAAAAATTATAAACATTACTCATCCTCATCCTAAATAGTACTCCCAACCTCCCAAAAAATCACTTATCTCCCATCTTGAAATTTCTAGAAAATCTTTTCAAAAAACAAAAGTATCTCCTTTTTCAACCTATTCCAATTATAAACTGTCCCAAAAAAATCACTTATCTACCATCTTAAAATTCCTAGAAACTCTTTTTGAAAAACAAACTTATTTCCTTTTTTCCAATCTATTCCAAATATAAACTCTATTGGAAAATAAAGTAATTTTGGAGATGTCCTGCAATGAGATGTTAGATGCATACTTCTCTTCAATATTTAGGTCTAGAATGTTGATGTTTCTTTATGCCATCTCCAATTTACTTGTTAGTGTGATTATTAAGTATATTGTTTTTTCATTCAATAAAAGTTATGTCCCTTTATGCCATCTCCAATTTATTTGATAGTGTGATTATTAAGTATAAAGTTTTGTAATATAATAAAAGTTTTGAATTGAAATTATCTTGATCTCTGGTTATGCCATCTCCAATTTATATTGTGATTATTAATTTTATTAGTGTGATTATTAAGTATGAAGTTTTGTCATTCAATAAAAGTTATGAATTGAAATTGTGATTAAGTACATTATAAATATATTTTTAATTATATATAAATTGCTTTGAAAGTATTGAATTGTTCTCTATAACATGTTAATTTAAACATAATAAAAGCAATATCATAAACATGGTTATTCCAACATCATTTTCTATGAGTCACTATGTCAAAGTACACTACTTGATGTTAAATAAATTACCAAGAGTTCTCTTTAATAATTTTGCAAGCCAACGAAGGAGTACTTTGGTGAATAGACTCGTTTCAATATAGTTTGTGTAATTCTATTAGTAAACAAAGATTACAAAGTTAATGATTAGAATGATTTTTATTAATTTTCAATAAAATTAAAATTGTGTTAATAAATAAAAGATATAAAAAATTAATAAAATTAAATTTATATTAATAAAAAATAAATAAAAGTAATCTTAAAATTGTAATATAGTATTAAATTATTAAAAAAATAATAAAAACTGTTATTCCAACATCATTTGCTATCAGTTACTATGTCAAAATACACTACTTGATGTTAAATAAACTACCAAGAGTTCTCTTTGATATTTTTTAATAATTTTGCAAAGCAATGAAGTAGCTTGGTGAATAGACTCGTTTCAATATAGTTTGTGTAATTTTACTAATGGACAAAGGTTACAAAGTTAGTGATTATAATGATTTTTATTAATTTTTAATAAAATTAAAATTATGTTAATAAATAAAAGATATAAAAAATTAATAAAATTAAAGTTGTATTTGTTGGCATTGAGAGTCACCCTCCGACTACAAGAGGATAAGGTCATTACTCATCAAAATATTGTGGATTAAAATAGTGTGAGTGGGCAAGTTAGCGAGACTTTAAGAAAAGGAAAGACAACGAAGATCACTGCAGATCAGTGATGGGCCATTGGGCTATGGAGTCATAAACAATCTGTTGAATGAAAGCATTTAAACTCCTTATCTGACAAAAGGATTTAAGTGGTGATGGGAAAGAGAAAGATGAAAGTGTATGAATGATAAACAATAAAATATGGGCAAGATGACAACATATCCTCCACCGCCTCAGGAATATAAAAATTAGAGGGTTTACAACGATACAAACAAGAAGATTTCCTCCTGGGGGGCGATCTAGCTAAATTTAGCAGGGAAAGAAGTCCTGATTAAATGCGTGGTAACCAACATTCCTATCTATCAGATATCGTTACTTTTAGCCCCTACCTCCGTCATCCAAAAAATTGAAGCACTTCAAAGATGCTTCTTGTGGGAAGAAGGAAAACAGACACGAAGGAAATTGCATCTAATAAACTGGGAAAAAACCTCAAAGCCCTTCTTGGAAGGCGACCTTAACTTTAAAAAAACCCAAGCTCAAAATATGGCTTTGCGGGAAAAGATGCTTTGGATGATGGTCACTGGCAAACCAACTTGGAGCAAATTGGCACTCTGGAGAAAGTACTTTAGGGGGCCTAGGGACCGTTGCTTATATTTTCCATGCAAGGAATCAAAAGGCTCCCCTATTTTCACCCTCTGCAAAAATTCTCTACCCCATTTCAATCCTCATCTCACATGGGTACCAAGAAATGGAAAGAAAATCAAAATTTGGCAAGACTCAATTATGGGAGATCCCCCCTTAAAGCTGAGATAGGATCTGCTCCATCTCAAAGACTGGATGGATAGTCAAAACATATTTACTCTCTTTGACATCTCGATTTGGGGAAGGAAAAGTTCATGACCTAGCAAGGGTGGGGAGTGCCCAACAGACCCACTGATCTGGATAGGGATTGGTGCACCCTACAATGTTGTCTCCAAGGGAAAGCCCCTCTAAAAAAGAAAGGTAAAGACGAAAGAGGTTGGGGAGGGAATGCTAAGGATTACACCACAACAGAGGGCTACCACCTCATCACCAGCGTCCCCATCATCCTGCCTAATCCGACAATCTGGAGAGCAATCTGGCTGTCCATGTCCATCCCAAAAATTGACTTTTTCATATGGACCCTTGCACACAACAACATCAAAACAGGGGAAAACCTCAAAAGACATGGTTGGGAAGGTCCCTACAGGTGTCCCTTATGTCTACTTGCTAAAGAATCTATAGACCATCTCCTTCTCAATTGTGTTTTCTCCAAAGAAGTTTGGAAGCTACTAAGAGGAACACAAAGTGCCCTCAACCTCCCTCCTGATATAAGAAGTCTCATTCTCTAATGGGACTCCCACTACCCATTCACTTTTAAAAAAAGAAACCAAGCCTTTACTACGTGGAAAGTACTCCCAAAGTTTATCCTGTGGAACCTTTGGCTAGAAAGGAATAACAAAATCTTCAGGGACAACCAAAGTAGCGCAACCATGGTTGTAACCAAAATTCATGCTCTCTTTGGTGAAACTGCTCCTTATCTTTGCAATTCAAATAATAACCACACGTTGGAAGCATCAGAGGAACTCTGGATAAGCCAATTCAAAATCCATTGTCACATGGGCAGAAAGGCAAGCAACCTAATCAAAGAGGAATGGGAGATCAGGAAAGACAAACATGAGTTCGCCAATTGGAAAAGAGGAAGAAAAACCCCTATCCTATTCTTCGACTGGGCTTCGAAAGGGAATCCAGGCCAAGCTGGAGGAGGGGGGATAATTGAAAATCCCCTTGAGGCTACAACAATAAAATTTTCATTGGGTTTAGGAATTGAATCCAATAATAGAGTAGAGGCCTTAGCTCTTTGGCAAGTGCTAATTCAAGAAAAAAAACATAGGATCCAGGACTTGGTCATAATTCGTGACTCCAGAGTGATAATACAGGAAATAATTTGTCATTCTAAAACTCAGATGTGATTCTCAATAACCTTCTCGACAAGATCCATCTCCTGCTAAGGAACTTCAAGTCGTATAAGCTCTTTCATGTGTTAAGGGAATTGAATGGGAAAGAGGACAAGGAAGCTAATAGAGGCACACTTCTGGAGCCTGGAGTATTGGAAGTGAATGAAATGGTTTCTAGCGTGGCACTCCCTTGAAACATGACTCACCCCCCAACTCAAATTCAAATGCAAGCCAAGTCAGAAGACAGGAAATTAGGGAAATCACTTAGGCCAGGTCGCGCTAGAGCAAGTGATTGAACGAGGGGGAAAAAACAGTACCATGAGAAAAAGAGGTGCAGATATGGTGGAGACAAGAAATCTGCGTGGCCATACCTCACATAATCTGAAAATCGAAGGGAAATGATGAGTGCGGATGAAGGAGGAGTCAAAATGAAGGTGCCCCTCCAGTATCATCCCATCTTAACATAGTGAGATCGTGAGTTTCTCCAGGGCAGCGAATTCGTGAAGTATCCTCCAGTGAAGAGTAACGCACAAGTAGAAGGGGGAGGCAACAAGGAATGGCTTCAAGTTCAAATAGAAAGCCGAGCATAGAGGAAAGGCTCGAGGAGATGGATAAAACAATGGAAAATTTAAAGCAACTGCTCCAGTTTCAACTGGATTTTCTTGAAAATTTGGATTCAGAAGCAGGAAGACGAATGTAGAAACTAGAGGAGGACATCACCACTGCAAAACTCGAGTTTACAGAAGAGCTGGATAAACTACACAAGGAAATCAAGAACCCCCAACAGGAATTTGAAGAATGAATAGATCAGCTGGAGGCAAAAATGGCTTAGCTCAATAGCGATTGGAAGCAAGACCCCATGAACTAAACCAGCCTGTCAGAAGTCTGTTAGAAAAATCTCTCTTCAGCAAGAATGGAATTTTGTAGAGAAACCATTGTTGTAAATAACTTTGTACCTGGTTAAGGTATTGACAGAATTTTAGTTCAGGATTACAGTCTATATCTATAGATTTAGGAGGACTCTTCAGAAAGGCAGGCACGAAGAAATTCGTGGCCTATTTTGTAATCGAATTTGTGGCCAGTCAACTCTTTTTTAATACAATCTCTTTAACTGTTTTCGTAAAAAAAAAATGATACAAACAAGAAGAAAAGCATAGAACATCCACTGAACCATGCAATATGGGCATGACGAGAATAGATCCTCCATCTCCTCAGGAATCCATAAATCAGAGAGATTACACCCAAACATGAAGGAAAATGGGAAATGAAAACTAAGAAGACAATATGATATAACAACTTAAAGGAATCTTCATTAACCTAACAAATTACAATCCAGGCCCCTAGGATTACAACAAAAATACAGTCATAACATCTCTCAAAGCTTCCCCCGGTCTGGGCCAAAACTACCCCCATGTATTTCTCTGTAGAAAAACAATAGCTAATGTATCATATGAAGCGAAAGAAAATATCATAAACTCCTTAGAATAGTCAGGGTTGAAGAGCACAAGTGCTTCAGTCAGGGCCCTCTCTATTATCTCAAAAGAATTTCTCGACTCAACAGTCCATTTCACTTCGTTTCCCTTTTTAAAATGGTTGTAATGTATTTAACCAAATCAACAAAATTAGAAATGAACCTCCTCATAAAGTTGATCTTACCCAAGAAACATTGAACCTCTTTCCTAGATCTGGGAAAAGATAAGGACTGGATGGCCTCTAGTCAGCTTGGATCAATCTTCACCCCTTCAGCTGACACAATATACCCCAACAATTTTCCCTCTTTCATGAAAAATAAATACTTCTTAGGATTGAGAGAGAGACAAAACGTTCTACACTTCAATAATACTTTCTTCATATGATGACAATGCTCTTTATCATACCTTGAGAATATTGTAATGTCATCCAGACAGATGACTACAAATTTGTCCTTTTCCCCAATGAAGGAAATGTCCATGGTCCGCTAGAAGGTTGCTCCTGCATACATCAATCCAAAGGGAAGTTTAGCATACATGAAAGTGCCCCACAGAGTTTTGAAACTTGCCTTCTCTCTATCTTCAGGAAAGACAAAGATATGATTATAACCAGAGAAGCCATAGACCATAGACATCCTGGATGACCCAATCACTCTCTACAAAATGTGCTCCATCTTCGGCAAGGGGTAGTTATCTTTCTTGGAGCTCATGTTCAAATTTTCAAAATCAACACACAACCTGATCTCTCCATTCTTCCTCCTCATAGGCACCAAATTAGCCACCCATTCTGAAAATATCAAGGGGATGATGATATGTGCATCCAACATCTTTTTCACTTCTTTTTCCATAATAGGCAACAACATGGGATTTATGTGTCTGATTTTTTTCTTGAAAGGTTTGACATATTATTTAAAAGGGATTTTGTGTTCAACGATGCTGGTGTTGTATATTCTTAAGTCTTCATATGTCCAATAAAACACATCAATGAACTCCCTCGAAAGCTTGATATACTCAACCCTTTGTTCCTTTGATAAGTTGTTGGACAATTTGACCCATTTGGGAACCTCCTCTATTCCCAGATTGCATTCAGTCACATCAGCCTCTTTAGTTGATCCCTTAATATTTACATCCACATCATTTTGGTCAAACAATATCTCCAAAGGGACAAGCCCCCTTGGAATATGGTTATTAGGAAACTGGACAATCTGATGGTCAACAATTTTATTGGGAAAAACATCAGTACAAGGGATTTCTTTAGTATCATGATCCTGATCAATATGCATATCATAAAATTCATCCACAATATCAAGGATTATCTACCCAAGAAGGCAATCTACAGAATAAGGTGACCACGTAATCCATAACTCAACTTCTGACCAAAAAATCTCCTCAGGGGTGCACCATTAATTTGGGTGACTAAGCAAATGGGGATCCAGATCGGGGTGACACGAGAGTGGCCAAGAGGTTTTGGCAATCTCAGAGTGACCATTGGGGATTAGTGGGAGAATCCCAGTGCATCCATGGAAGAGGGAAACCTCACTTCATTTCTACAAAGAAGAAACCAGCAAGGGCGCAAATCCCAGTTGATGCGCCCTCCCTTCTACCTCAGAAAACTTGAAGGAAATGATTTTCTCCTTGAGAGAGTGCTAGATAATGAGATAAGATTACTCTTAGAGGTGGAAGCATGGAAAACGGAATCAACAGGAGGAAACCATGAAGGAAGGCACACTGGTTATTCTTCAGAAACCCTAAAAATGAAATTGTCTTGAATGTAAAATGAACACTCAGAAAAGAAAACAACCAAGACACATAGCTTCAGAAGAAAAGATAAGAATGATTTATTTTTGTCTCGGTTCACCTTATATACCAAGGGAACCATTTATTTTACATATATTTAATTCATCCTCAAAAGGTGAACAAGTGTTGCGTCTAGGTGATTGACTTGTGCACCCTAGGTGGGCATTCCCCTCTGTGGCCTCCTTGGCCCAATTCCTCCTTGTTTAGATCTGGAAGCATCCCGGCTTCCTTGAGAAGATGTGGAAACTTGTTGTGCAATACATCAGTTGTGATCCACTTTGCCTGAGCTGGATTTTGGCCTTGGTGGGTTACCATATATGAAGTGTAAGTTTGGTGTCTTGTAGAGTGACTTTGAGTGTCCAGTATAGTGTCTTTGGCCAATGGGAGTTGGAAATCAGGAATGTTGTCCACTGGATGAGTGATGGTGACTAGTTTTTCCCAGAGGGAAGGCTCAAACAACTTTAAGTGATTTACATTAATGACATTGTGGATTCCTAGTTGTGGTGGTAGATCCAACCTATATGCATTTTCTCCAATCTTGTCGAGTATTGTATACAAACCATATCTGATTTGTAGAAGCTTGTGATGGTGGCCTTTGAAGCGCTTCTTATCCAAGTGTAACTAGACTTCATCCCCTAGTTGAAAGGCCATGAAGGTTCTTTGTTTTTCATGGCACTGCTTGGCATGATCTTTGGCTACTTTGAGTGCTGATGTGACTACACTGTGGAATTGTGAAATTTGTTGGAGAAATCCTTGAGCTGATAGTTATTCTTGTTGTTGATGGAAGGTACCTTGAGGAGCCCAAGTGAGTGGGAGCTCGGTTGGAGATGTTTGTTGGAAGCCCAAGAAGACTTCAAAAGGTGAAATTCTTGTAGAAGAATGTGTTTCCTTGTTGTAGCTATGCTGGAGAATGTGTAAGTAATTGTCCCATTGTTTGTTGCACCTTAAGTGAGTTTGGAGAGCATGCACCAAGACTCTATTGACAACCTCTATTTGGCCATCTGTTTGAGTATGGAATGTAGTAGAAAACTTGAGGTGGCACCCCAATAGCGCCCATATGGTCTTCCAAAATGTACTGAGGAAGAGAGAATCTCTATCTGAGATGATACTGCTTGGGAGGCCAAAATGGGGCCAGACATGATGGAAGTAGAGTTTCATTGTTTGCAATGCTATAGCAGTCTTTGTGCATGGGATAAAAAGTGCCATTTTGCTGAAGCGACATACCACTACCCAGATTGCATCATGTTTCTTTTGGGTTCTTGGAAGTCCACTTAGGAAGTCCATTGAGATTGACTCCCAAGGTCGAGAAGGAAGTGACAGTGGTTGATATAACCCATGCTTCTGGTTGGATAGATTGGATTGTGAGCATAAGGCATAAGCTCTGATAAATTTTTCAACTTGAGGCTGCATGGAAGGCCAATGAAAATGGCATTGCAGATGTTGGGTGGTCTTTGTGGTCCCGAAGTGGCCCCCATAGGCGGAAGTATGTGCTTCCATGATGAGAAAGAGGCGGTCTTCTGAGTGTGGAACACATAGAAAATTCAACTTATATAGCCACCCATCCTGAATAGTGTATTCTAGGAAGGGGGTTTGATTGATCACTGTGGGGCTTTGAAAATCTTCCCAAATCTCTTGAAAGTTAGTGATAGTAGCATATTGATCTTTCCATGTGTCATAAGTCGCACAACGTATTTATGTAATGGAAAGAACTAGAATGGGAGGTCGACTTAGAAAATCAACCATTTTATTAGAAGTGCCTTTCTTGTATCTGATGAATAAGTGAAATTGTTGAATGTAGGAGGCCCATTTAAGGTGCCTTTGTTCTTGAATATTCGATTGAGAGTTGATGAAAATCAAAGGGTGGTGGCTGGTATGCAGAATGGTTTCTTTACCCAACAAATAATGCCTCCATTGTTTGAGTTCTTGCACCAGACTATAAAATTCCAGATCATAGGTACTATAATTTATCTTTGCCTCGGATAGGGTTTCAGAGTGGTAAGAAATAGGGTGTCCTCCCTGTTTAAGTACATCACCAATAGCATATTGTGAGGTGTCAAACTCAATCTCAAAGGGTTGGGAGAGGTCTGGAAGATGTAAAATAGGGGATGAGAAGAGGGCATCTTTAAGCTGAGCAAAGTGAGTAGTTTCTTCTTTGGTCCAGATGAATGTAGAAGAAGTATTTGAGAACTGATGCAAAGGTCAAGCAAGATTTGAAAAAGAGGGAATGAACTTACGATAAAAATTGATGCCACCCAAAAAGAAGGTAGACGCCATTATTTCAATTCTTGGATGCGAGTTGGCTTTGGTTGAATAACCTCTGAGATGACCACAAGGCTGAGATAGGGGATTGAAGTCTGACCAAATGATGCACGAACATCGTTAGCAGCAAGCGAGGGCAAGCAGTGCCAATGCATTTTGGCACATGTTCAAAGGTGTTTAAATTGTTTTGAAGTGGGATGCACCAAAACTTAAATAGAGTAGTGAAGAAAGGGTGTACTTGTAGATTGTAAATAGACCTTGAGCGATCTGCTCTTGTCTGTAGTAGGTAGAGACATTTATGTATAATAAATGTAAGTAGGTAGATTTGAATTGCGGATTAGACAGTTTTAGGAGCCGGAGGGAAAACGGATATAGACACCCTCAGTTGTATCATTTGTATGAAGAGGAGGAATTATTATTCCTAATTGTATGACGAGAGCATAGAACACAGAGAAGAGAAGAAGCAGAGAGTTTTATTTGAACACACCCATGTACAGAAGTCCTGAATTAATACATGAAGCTTTGATTCAGACTTATGGTGTTGTGATATTCTCTGTGTATGTATGTTGAGTGCTATGCTTATAGTTATTTTACTCTTTCTGTTATGCATTTTCTGTTACGCTATGTATGAATGATTTTTTGTTGAATGTTTGAAATCTGAGAGAGAGAGAGAGTAGGGAATGAGTTTCAATTGTTTCTCAACTTGAGTGAGTAAAATTCTTGCAAGGAGTGCAGTGGAGTTGGTTCGCAAGGAGTGCGTTGACAAGGGTTCAGATTTTTTATCTCTGAAATCTCAGGAGGGATAACATTGTTCTCATTCCCGCGGAAGTGAAAATTAAGCACAGGAGCCGTGCAAGGTGTGTGCAGGCCGAGTAGAGTCTCAGAGCTTACAACCTGAGGGAATTGTTGAAAGGATGTTGTTGCAGGGAGTGCATAGAGTCGAAGAGGTTCAAATACTAGAGCGTATTTGAAGAAGTGCTGCAAGGAGTGCGTGTAGGAGTTATCCCCAGAGTACTTGAGGATTTTGAAGAAAACTTAGGAGAGATAGAGTCTTCGGAGTTGTCGAAGAAAGGCTCAAGAGGGATAGTTCCTTGAAGTGTTGGAAGGAGGTGTAGAAAAGTTGTTTTGTAGTGGACAAGTTCCGTGAAGGAATACCTTGTTCATTTCGTAGGAGTTGTCAAAGAGGAATTGGACGGTTGGAATTCTCCGTGGAGAATTCGTGAAGTCCTGAGAGCCGTGAGATCTTCCAAAGGAGCAGGGAAGTTACGGTAAGTATTCTTCAAGTGAAAACTCAGGAGAAATAGGACCATAGGATCCAAGTCGACAAGGGCCATTGTATCACTCATGAATTCTCACTTCGGGGATTCACGAGTTGAAGAATTGAAAACCTTGCATCAAGATTCATGAAATCGTGAAGTGCGAAGTCCCGACAGAGCGAGAAGTTTCGTTGTGGAGCCAGCATTAATAACGAGTTAGAATTTAGCATTTCGGCATTTCGAAAGATAGGAGGTCGAGGCTTTTGTCCCAAGATCCCCAAAATCATGAGATGCGATATAAGTACGAGGAAGGACTCTGTCAACCATTTCGGTGAATCGACATTTTGGGGTTTCGTGAGTTGGAGAACAAAAGGCATTGTAGCGAGATTCGCGAAATCGCAAAGTGTGAAGTTCTGAAGGGGTGAAAAGATTTGTGTGGGGCCAACTATTGGTGAAGCGTGTTAGAACTCGGCATTTTGTCACTTCAGAGGATAACAATTGGGATTTCATTTTCGAGAATCCCGAAATTACAAAATGCGATACTGTCGTGGGAGAGGACGCGAAAAGTGTTTCGGTGCATCAAAAGTTCAGGTTTCGAAAGACGAAGAGTTGAGAGACTTGGAAGGAGAAGTCACGAAGTTGCGAACTCCTGAGTTCTGAATCGCAAGAAATACAACCACATTTTTTGGTCAAAGGGGGATAGGAATTGATGCTTCGTGTTTGATCACGTGGGCTCAATTCATAAGGACCTATGGAGAAGCACTATTTTATGTGTGTGGGATTCCCTGAAGAGGAATGAAAGAGTCAATCTGACTCAAGGGTAGGAATTAGAATGATCCTGTAGCGGACCTTGACCCGAGGGCCAATAGAGGGTTGAGCATCTGCGTCATTTTTGGTATGAGAGCCTAGGAGAATTTTATTCTCTTTTTGTAGCAGGGAAAGGAGGAATTTTACAGCCATGCCGCTGAGAAGAAGAGACAAACAAACAATCAATCCACCATAGGAGATAGAAATGTCGAGAGAAAGGGGTAGGCAGGTGCCAAATCCAGCCATGGAAAGCGAGATGCGTAACATACGCTCTAGAATCGTGGACATGGAAATAAAACAGAGGTGCACAACTAGTGTTGGAGATGTCAGTGAATCTGAAAGTGAAGATGAAGCTAAACATGAAGGAGAAGAAGTTGCACCAGAGGATGCAACAAATGAACGCCTACTCAGAGTTGTTGCAAGGATGGGTGCTAGCACAAAAATGGACATTCGAGTATATGAGGGAAACCTGGATGTTGAAGAGCTTCTAGATTGGATTAGAGCTCTGGATAGGTATTTTGACTATGAAGATGTTGAGGAAGACAAGAAGGTCAAACACGTTGTCACAAGACTTAAAGGACATGTAACATTGTGGTGGTATGAACTAGAAGCTGACAGACGCTGCAAAGGCAAGCAGAAAATTAGGAGTTGGGATAGAATGGTCGTGAAGATGAAGGCGAAATTCATACCCAAGGATTATCAAATCACTCTATTTCGAAGGATGTAGAACTTGAGACAGAAGATGATTATAGTGAAGGAGTACGCTAAAGAGTTCTACAAGCTAAACATCAGGGCAGGTCATCGCGAAAGTGATGATGAAAAAGTTGCCAGGTATATGAATGGTCTGAGATACGAAATTCAGGATGAGATGAGCATGATGATCATATGGACCGTAGAAGATGCTTATCATATGTCTCTGAAGGATGAAGAGAAGCTGAGCCAAAAGAAAAGCCAAAGAGGATGAGGTAGAAGTCAGCCCAGAGGAAAAACAGTTGTCCAAGATAGGAATCAGAAGCCTAAGGAAGAGTGGAAGAAACCTCAATCTCAAACTGAGAGAGGTGGAAGCTCATAGAGAGGGAAGTATGTCGAACAAAGAGGAAAACATGCTGATAACAACACTTTTCCTCGTACTAGAGGAAGAGGAAGAGGCAGAGGTGGAGTAATAAAATGCTTCATGTGTGGAAAGAATGGACATAAGTCTTATGAATGTCCGGATAAGAAGAAATAAGGTGGTGAGACTCACATTGCTGAAGAAAAAAGGCATAATGTCAAGGTAGAAGATGCTGAAGGCGGGAGATCACTGGTGATGACGAAGGTTCTCTTAACACCAGAAAAGGAGGCGGGGAATCTAGTGCAAAGGAACAGTCTTTTTCAGACTGCTTGCAAGACCAAAGACATGGTATGCAAAGTTATCATGGATAGTGGTAGCATAGAAAATCTCATTTCTACAGAGATGGTAGAAAAGATGGAGTTGGAGACTATTGAACATCCAACTCCATACAGAGTTTCGTGGCTACAAAAAGGACATCAGGTAAATGTCACTAAACAATGTTTAGTTGAGTTTAAAATAGGTGGGTATAAGGATGAAATACTGTGTGATGTCATTCCCATGGATTTTTTTCATCTATTGTTGGGTAGATCGCGGCAATATGATAGAAATGTGGTTCATGGTGGGAGAAAGAACACATACACCCTAGAAAAGAATGGGAGAACTCACATGTTGTTGTCGATTAAGGACAAAGAAGTGAAACCAGAGGTAAGCAACATTGTACTTCTCATGAGCAGGAAGGAACTTCTTAAGGAGGTTAAGAAGAAGGAAGATCCATAATTCATTGTGATTAGGAAACCTAGAATTGTTTTAGCCAGTACGAGGGTGGATGATTTACCAGAGGAAATCCAGAAGCTACTGGGAGAATTTTTTGACATAGTAGTGGATGAACTACCTCGTTCGTTGCCACCTATTAGAAGTATAAGTCATCACATTGATCTTCTACCTAGAGCTAGTTTACTAAACAAGGCAACGTACAGATTGACGCCGCAGGAGAATGAGGAGGTCAAAAGACAGGTTCAATATTTAATGGACAAAGGGTTAGTTAGAGAAATCTTGAGTCCATGTGTTGTTCCGACAATGCTCAGTCCAAAGAAAGATGGAGGCTGGAGGATGTGTACAGACTCAAGAGTAATTAATAGGATTACCATCAGGTATAGATTTCCATTGCCAAGGATGGATGATCTGATGGATTGCTTGAGTGGAGCTGGAGCAATTTTTTTTTCGAAGATCGATTTGAAGAGTGGATATCATAAGACTCGTATGAGAGAAGGTGATGAATGGAAGACAACATTCAAGACTAACAAAGGGTTATATGAATGGCTTGTTATGCCATTTGGCTTTAACAAACATGCCTAGTACTTTTATGAGATTGATGAATGAAGTCCTGAAGAATTTCATCGGAAAATTTGTCATTGTGTATCTTGATGACATACTGATTTTTAGTAAAACAGAAGGAGAGCATATTAAACATTTGGCTACAGTGATGAAGAGTCTATAGCAAGAGAAGTTGCTGATAAACATGAAGAAATCCTCATTCATGAAGACATAGCTCATTTATTTAGGGTTTTTTATTTCTATAGACAAGTTGAGGATAGATCTAGATAAAGTGGAGGTGATTAAGAATTGGCCATCACCGAAGAGTGTATTTGAAGTTCGAAGCTTTCACGGATTGGCTAGTTTCTACAGGAAGTTCATTAGGAATTTCAGTGGAATTAGTGCACCGATGATGGAAACAATGAAGAAGAGACACAAGTCTTTTCAATGGACAGAAGAAGCTAAGAAAAGCTTCAATTTGTTGAAAAGGAAAATCACGGAACAACCAATTTTGGTGTTGCTAGATTTCAAAAGGACATTTCAAGTAAAATGTGATGCAAGTGGATCTGTAATAGGGGCAGTCTTGAACCAATAAGACAGACCAATAGCATACTTCAGCGAGAAGTTGAACGAGGCCAAAATAAAATACTCCACGTATGACAAGGAGTTCTATGTTATTATTCAGGCATTGAAGAAATGGAGACATTACTTAATTCCTAAGGAGATTGTCTTGTACGGTGAAAATCACGCTTTGCAATTTGTGACTCAACAGGAGAAGTTGAATCAAAGACATGTTAAATGGGTTGAATACATGTAGAACTTTACTTTTGTAATTAAGCATATTTCTGAAACTTCTAACAAAGTTGTTGATGCTTTGAGCAGGAAGTGTTTGCTATTGTAGAAGTTCAGAGTCAAAACTTTGGGTTTTGATAACCTCACGGATATGTACAAGGATGATCCAGATTTTAAGGAGACGTATGAAGCAGCTGGGAATCCAATTCTCAGGGACAGAAGTCAATGGACAGAATACATGATCCAGGAAGGATTATTGTTTAAGGGTAATCAACTTTGTATTCCAAAATGCTCCATGAGGGAGAATTTGTTGAAGGAGAAACATAGTGGAGGATTGGCCAAACATTTCGGTCATGACAAGACGTTCTCAAAGTTAAATGAGTCATATTTTTGGCCAGGAATGAGAGAAAATGTCAAAAGATTCATGGACAGATGTAGAATTTGTCATCATTCAAAAGGAAAGAGGCAGAATGCTAGCTTATATCAACCGTTACCCATACTTAAGAGGCCGTAGGATGCAGTAAGAATGGACTTCATATTGGGGCTACCGAGAACACAAAGAGGGTTCGATTCAATCTTTGTGGTAGTAGACAAATTTTCTAAGATGGCACATTTTAAACCATGTCAGAAAAATAGTGATGCAACTCACATTGCGAATCTATTTTTCAAAGAAGTTGTTAGACTTCACGGCTTACCAAGGAGCATAGTTTCCGATCGAGACACCAAGTTTTTGGGACACTTCTGAAGAACCTTATGGAAAAAGATGGGAACAAACTTATCCTTCTGTTCAACTTATCATCCTCAGACGTATGGAAAGACAGAAGTCGTGAACAGAAGTTTGGGAGACTTGCTGAGGAGTTTGGTGATAGAACATCATAGTCAGTGGGACAATATTCTACCACAGGCAGAATTTTCATATAATGATTCAATCAACAAGAGCATGGGGCAGACTCCATTTCAAATTGTTTATGGCATGCATCCAAGAGGAGTTTCTGAATTGAGGGATTCAAAATAGAATGCAACTAGGAGTGCTAATGCAGAAGATTTTGCAGAGGCAATGAAAGAACTTCACAGCCAAGTTAAGGAGCGATTGCAAAACTCGAGCCAAGAGTATAAGCGAAGAGAGGATCAACACAAGAGAGAAATTCAGTTCCAAGTTGGTGATTTGATCCTTGCACACTTGAGAAAGGAAAGGTTCCCGAGGGGGACATATAATAAGCTAAAAATGAAGAAAATTGGGTCATGCAAGATCCTAAGAAAATTTGGGACAAATGCTTATGAGATCGAATTACCCAATGGGATCGAAATTTCACTGATATTCAACATCTCAGATTTGTACCCTTATAAATATGAAGAAGCGGAAGTAGGTAATGAACAACCAAAGGTTCAATGGACTAAATAGATGCCAGTTGCAGAGAAACCACAAATAGAAAGCATATTGGACAAAAGAGTTAGTAAGAGGACCAGGTGAAAGGAATACTTTGAATACTTGGTCAAATGGAAGGGACATCCAGTTGAAGACGCCAACTGGGAAAATGAAGCAAATATCCAAAAGCATGGACATACCGTGCGGGAGCTCATGGAAAGGATCCCATGAATTTTTTTCAAGTGAGGGAGTATGATGCAGGAGCATCGTTAGCATCAAGCGAGCGTGAGCAGCGCCAATGCATTTTGGCACATGTTCAAAGGTGTTTAAATTGTTTTGAAGTGGGATGCACCAAAACTTAAATAAAGTAGTGAAGAAAGGGTGTACTTGTAGATTGTGAACAGACCTTGAGCGATCTACTCTCGTCTATAGCAGGTAGAGGCATTTATGTATAATAAATGTAAGTAGGTACCCTTGAATTGCAGATTAGACAGTTTTAGGAGTCGGAGGGAAAACATATATAGACACCCTCACTTGTATCATTTGTATGAAGAGGAGGAATTATTATTCCTAATTTTATGAAGAGAGCATAGAACAAAAAGAAGAGAAGAAGTATAGAGTTGTATTTGAACTCACCCATGTATAGAAGTCCTGAATTAATACATGAAGCTTTGATTCAGACTTATGATGTTGTGATATTCTCTGTGTATGTATGTTGAATGTTATGCTTATAGTTATTTTACTCTTTCTGTTATGCATTTGTTGTTACGCTATGTATGAATGATTTCTTGTTGAATGTTTGAAATCTGAGAGAGAGAGAGTAAGGAATGAGTTTCAGTTGTTTCTCAACCTGGGTGACTAAAATTCCTGCAAGGAGTGTAGTGGAGTTGGTCCATGAGGAGTGCGTTGACAAGGGTTCATAGTTTTTATCTCTAAAAGCTCAGGAGGGATAACATTGTTCTCATTCTCGCGGAAGTGCAACTTAAGCACAGGAGTCGTGCAAGGTGTGCGCATGCCGAGTAGAGTCTTAGAGATTACAACCTGAGGGAATTGTTGAAAGGATGTTGTTGTAGGGAGTGCATAGAGTCGAAGAGGTTCAAATACTAGAGTGTATTTGAAGAAGTGTTGCAAGGAGTGCATGCAGGAGTTATCCCCAGAGTACTTGAGGATTTTCAAGCAAACTTAGGAGAGATAGTGTCTTTGAAGTTGTCGAAGAAAGGCTCAAGAGGGATAGTGCTTTGAAGTGTTGGAAGGAGGCGTAGAAAAGTTGTTTTGTAGGTGGACAAGTTCCGTGAAGGAATACCTTGTTCATTTCGTAGGAGTTGTCAAAGAGGAATTGGACGGTCGGAATTCTCCGTGGAGAATTCGCAAAGTCCCGAGAGCCGTTAGATCTTCCAAAGGAGCAGGGAAGTTATGGTAAGTATTCTTCAAGTGCAAGCTCAGGAGAAATTGGACCGTACAATCCAAATCAACAAGGGTCGTTGGATCACTCGTGAATTCTCACTTCGGGGATTCGTGAGTTGAAGGACCAAAAACCTTCCATCAAGATTCACGAAATTGCGAAGTACGAAGTCTCGATAGAGTGAGAAGTTTCATTGTGGGGCTAGCATTAATAACGAGTTAGAATTCAACATTTTGACGTTTCAGAAGATAGGAGATTGAGACTTTTGTCCCGAGATCCCCGAAATCACGAGATGCGATATAAGTATGGGGAAGGACACCGTCAATGATTTTCGTGAATCGACATTTCGGGGTTTCGTGAGTTGGAGAACCAAAAGCATTGTAGCGAGATTCACAAAATTGTGAAGTGTGAAGTTCTGAAGAGGCGAAAAGATTTGTGTGGGGCCATATATTGGTGAACCGTGTTGGAACTCGGCATTTCGGCACTTCGGAGGATAAGAATTGGGATTTCGTTTTCTAGATTCCCAAAATTATGAAATACAATACTGTCATGGGAGAGAACGTGACAAGCATTTCGGTGCATCGAAAGTTCGGGTTTTGAAAGGAGAAGAGTTGAGAGACATGGAAGGATAAGTCGCAAAGTCATAAACTCCTGAGTTCCAAATCACGAGAAATATGACCACATTGTTTGGTCAGAGGGGGATTGGAATTGATGCTTCGTGTTTGATTGCGTGGGCTCAATTCATAAGGACCTATGGAGAAGCACCATTTTATGTGCGTGGGATTCCCTGAAGAGGAATAAAAGAGTCAATCCAACTCAAGGGTAGGAATTAGAACAATTCTGTAGCAGACCTTGACCCGAGGGTTGATAGAGGGTTGAGCGTCTGCGTCACCAAAATATAATTTCTTCTCTTTGATTTGCAACTTGTGTTATTGGAGAATTTGGATAACTTGTTGGATATGTTACATGTGAGTGTCCCATGTTCGACTAAAGATGGGAATGTCATCTAAGTAGATGACCACAAATCGACCCAAATATTCTCTGAATATGTCATTGATGAGCCTCATGAAAGTGGTAGGGGCGTTCGTGAAACCGAAAGGCATGACTTTCCACTCAAAAAGACCAAATTTGGTCTTGAACATTGTTTTCCAAACATCATCTAGGTTCATTCGAACTTGATGGTAGCCGGCTGTCAAATCAAATTTAGTAAACCGATTAGCTCCTTGGAGGGTGTGGAGTAGTTCCTCCTTCTGGGGAAGGGGGTAACGGTTTTTTATTGTGGCTTTGTTCAAGGATCAGTAATTAGTGACAAGGCACATTTATGAGGTATCTCATTTAGGGGTGACAAAGGCAGCAGAAGAACAGGGAGAAGATGAAGGTTGGATGTGGGCAGAGTTGATGAGGTCAGTCATTTGTCTTTCCATTTCCTATGCTTATGTTGGGGCCAATCGGTAAGTAGGGGCATTAGGTAAGGCAAATCCAGGGATGAGATGAATGGAATGGTCAATGTGGCAGGAGGGGGGAAGTCCCTCCAAAGGTTGAAATACCTTTGCAAACTCATGGAGGAGGGGAGTCATAGTTTCAGGAACAGGGTGAATTGTATTGTTTGGTGTTATTGTGTGCACCAAATAGAGAGAGACACATTGGTTTAAGTGTACATGTGGGATTTTTTCTTTCGTAGAAGGGGGTTTGGGTTTTGCTGCAGTTAATATATAAGTGTGGCCTTCTTTGGTAATTTTGTACTGGCGGGATTTGGCTAGATAGAGAGCATTTCTTTGGGTTTTGTATGGGATACCGAGTAGCAAATCTACACAATCCAAGGGGGAGACATCACAAAGGACAATATATTTGAATTGGCCTATGGCGAAAGTGACCAGGCAATGCTTGGAAACTAGGAGGCGAGGGCCATCCTTTTGGACCCATCCGAGTTGACAGGGTTGCAGATGTGGAGTGGTGACAAGATTAAGGTGGTTGACAAGGTCTTGAGACATGAAATTTTTCTAGCTTCCATTTTCCATAATCAGTAAATCCAAGGCATTTTTGATTTGGCAGTTATGGGTGACGAGGGGTTGGGTGGATGCGTTCGAATCTTCCTGGGTCATTAGAATCAATGAGGGATCTACTTCTGTGGGATTGTCTAGATGAAATTCCTCGGTATATTCTACTTGGGAAGGCATAATGAGCTCAATGAGTAGAGTTTCGTTGGTTTTTATATTTTGAAGGATTCAACAATCTGATGAATTGTGTGAAGTAGTTTTGTGGAATGAGCACCAGGGTGTCCTTGTAGTTGTATTGGGTGTGGGGTTTTGAGTCCGAGGAGGTGGAAAGAGGGATGAGGGATGGGAGATGGATGGTTGAGAGGAGGGGGGGTTGGTGTAAGGGTGGTACTGAGGAATACGACCTCTAGGAGCGATTTTCCTTTCTATAGAAAAATATCTTTGAAATGTTTTATCTGAAGTTGGATTTTCAAATAGCTCTACCTCTCGACGGAATTGAATTAATAATCCAGCCACAAATTTTGATATGATTACCTCTTTAGGGTCTGGAACATGAAGTAAGAGGCACATCTTACAGAAGAAGTATATGTATCCTTCCACTCCTTGTGAAGGGAGTTGTCGAAGTTGGTGCCATTTGATCCATAAGGATTACACATACCCAGGTGGGTAGAAGAGATTTCTCAAAGCTTCAAAAAGTTGAGCCCTAGTTTTGATGGGTTGTAAAGTAGAGGATTCTGGAGCATCCCCAATCTCTATCACAAATGTGGTCTTCTCTTAAATTGTATCCCACAAAGTTTGTACTAGTCCTTCTAATGCAAGGCGACAATCTGGAGTTTCTTTCCTCGGTAAGGCCTGGACATGTATTGAAATAGGTGGATAGGCTACAGATCCAAGAATCCACCATTTCACCATTCGTTTTCCCAACAAACTCAGGTATTTGGATTCAAGTGTCCAACCAGAATGGATCTGGATTGTTTTGTTGTTGCATTCTGAGCAGCCCATTGAGGATGGAGGCAAGATCTTGGATGGAATTTGATGTGTTGGAATCTGAGTTGATTGCCAAAAGATCTTTGCATGGAGGCATTGTGAGGCCAACTGAAGAGAAAATGCGCCCCTAGGTTTCAATGTTGAACAAAGGACTCTCTTTTGAGAACAAAGGACTCAAAACCCTGAGGCAACAGAGCTTGAACTGGTCTAGAGGGAGAGATTTGTATTGTTTTAGATCTGTGGAGCTCTCTCTATGGCAATGTATATGTGTTCTCCCTTGGGGCTTATGAGATCTTTGGATCTTCTTTCATAAAATGGAAACCCTAGAATGGGCAAACTTTGGATTGTTTCATACCCCAAAAAACAATTTGGCTCAATCTTCAAGATCGAAAGCTTTTCCATGGATCTTGAGGCTCTAATACCAATTGATCTGCCCAAGAAGGCGATCTATAGGAGAAGGTGACCACTCAAGCCATAGCTCGGCTTCTGATAAAAAACTCTCCTCAGAGGCACAAATTTGAACAAGGGCACACCATTAGTTTGATTGACCAAGCAAATGGGGATCCAGACCGGGGTGACCCAAGAGTGGCCAAGAGGTTTTGATGATCTCAGAGTGACCTCCATGGATTATTGGGAGAATCCCAATGCAACAATGGAAGAGGGCACACTCACTTCATTCCCACAAAGAAGAAACAAGCAAGAGAACAAACCCTAGTTGGTGCGCCCTCCCTTCTCCCTCAGAAAACTTGAAGGAAATTATTTTTTCCAGGAGAGAGTGGATAGATAATGAGATAAGATTTCTCTCAGAGGTGGAAGCATGGCAAACAAAGTCACTATGAGGCAACCATGATGGAAGGCGGACTGGTTATTCTTCAGAAACCCTAAAAACAAAATTGTCGTGAATGTAAAATGAAAACTCAGAAAAGAAAACAACCAAGACACATAGCTTTAGAAGAAAAGGTAAGAATGCTTTATTTTAGTCTTGGTTCACCTTATATACCAAGGGAACCATTTATTTTACATATATTTAATTCATCCTCAAAAGGTGAAGAAGTGTTGCGCTTAGGTGATTGACTTGTGCGCCCTAGGTGGGCTCCTTGGCCCAAAGGAACTTTTTTATTTCAATATCATTCTCAAAGACCTTCGAATGTTTGAAATTGTCAGGAATAGAGGGTATGTATTTTATCTCCACCTCATACTTGAGTTTGGGGGGCAAAGGGGCCTTTAAATTACTTGTTGAGACTGGCAAGGCATCTGCCACAGTATTCTCCTCCCTTGGAGCAAATGAGATATTAAAATCCAAGAAGAAGATGTCAATCATATCCCAAACTTCATTTCTATAGGCCCTTAACCTGGGGTGCTTAGCCTCATATATATTCCTAACTTGATGACAAATCGTCTCAGAATCTCGAGACATTGTTAGTTCCTCAATTTTCATGTCTTTGGAAGCTCTCAAACCCAATACAAGAGCCTCATATTCTTCCACGTTGTTTGTTGTTTCAAATTCTAGCTTGCAAGACAAAGATATGGTTTCTTTGGAAGGGGAAATCAAAACTACTCCAACACCAACACTTTCCCTAGAAGAAGCTCCATTAAAAAACATCTTCCAAACAAAGGTATTGGGAGTAGGATCTTCACAAAATGTAATAGGCTTCTTTCTTATTTCAATAGGTGGTCAAGGAGTATCGGTTAGCTATAATATGTTGGTTCCTAAATCAATATCAACTGAAAAAATGGGGTGGTTGATGGGATTTTCTTCATCATCAATAATGTAAGCAAGTTGCACTTTTGTATAAAGCCTTTTACGTTCCCCTCTAAACATAGGAATGGTGGCATATGAAAGATCCATCTAGAAAGTTCCACCTAGTATTTTGATCCAGGATCTAGATAAGAGCATCCCAAAATTAGGGGGGACATCGGATACCACTATGTCCATGACCACACTCTTCATTGGCAATTAGAACAAGGAGACAACGAGGTCTTTAATAACCCCGAGGCATTTCACCTTCCTGGACTTAAATGAATACATGTTGTGGTAGGTTTTTGTAACCTTGAACCCAAGCTCATCTATGACAATTTTAGGCATAATATTGTGAGATGATCCTGAGTCCATCAAGCAGTTGTGTAACACTTTGTCATGAATATTCAATGATGTATAGAAAGGAGGGCATGAATCATCTCTATCCTCTACCAAAGGCCCTAGTATGACAACTGGCTTTTCATATTGGAGGTTGACTGAGTTTGTGGAATGAGATGAAGGTTTGGGCTACAACATTTTAGAGAGGAACCTATTGAAGTACTCATGCTTGAATAAATCGAAAAGAGGTACAGGGATCCTAATCTTTTGAATTTCATGCTCAAAGATAAAAGAGGAGGGAAGCTTCAAAATCTCCTGGTGATCTTAAAATTTCCATCACCACTTAAATCCTTTTGTTTGATAGGGAGCTTAAATGCCTTGGTTCAACAGATTGTTTATGACTCCATAGTCCAATGGCCCATCATTGATCTGTAGTGATCTCTATTGTATTTCCTTTTCTTAAAGTCTGTCTCACTTGCCCACTCACACCATTTTAATGAACAATATTTTGATGGGTATTAGGCTTATCCTCTTCCAGTCAGAGGGTGACTCTCAATGCTAACAGTATTAATAAAAGATAAATAAAAGTAATCATAAAATTGTAATATAGTATGAAATTATTAAAAAAATAAAAAAATAAGATTATGGAATAAAAATGAAAAGATATAAACATGAAGCAATGTTATCCTTTTAGGGTATTGAAGGTCATTCCTTAAATGTTATTCATAGTTCCAATATTTGATCCATCAAATTTACTGTTTTCACTTTACAAGTAAACAAATGGGTGGGGTTAGTGGGGTACCACCTCAAAGATGGGTGGGTTTAAATGGGGTACCAACTCAAATATTAAATAGTTGGTTAGGAGAGGGGTATGCTTCCTTTATAATTATTCTTCATTAAACATGATTCATGAACTAATTGATATTCCTTTTAGAGTAAAGGTCATGTTACTATATCTTGGTGTCATGCCCATAACACCATCAACATCAACTAGGGCCCTTATTCCTGAAGCTAAGTTGTCAAGTATTTGAGGTTGATGACATGATTTTGCACTCTCCTCCCATTATCTTCAAGTAATTTTCCACACTTTAACAATTTGGGCCTTACAACTAAATAACATCTCTATTTTATCCAATACTTCCTTGGAGGTATTCAACAAATATAAATCCATGTATTATATAAGCCCACTCCAATGAGAGTCGTGGCCTTGCTATATTTAGCTTCCCATTTTTCTAATGCATCATAATCTATATCCCTCGACTCTTTCTCATCTATATTCCCCAAGTCATTATCAATCAAATAAAGTTGCATATTCACTTTGTAGGTACAAAATCATATCCTTACAAATGTTCCATAACCTTATCTAGTGGGGAACGAGTCATTGTAACCTTGTCTTCTTGGTCAAATGAACAACATATAAAATAACATAAAAAAAACAACTCATGACTCTAATATAATTTTAAAATTCAATATTGTACCAACAAGAACCTAAAGGAAGATAGATAGAAAAGTTATAACCTTGATTAATTAAAAAAATCCTCTTTTCATACATTATTGAAATAAGGTATTGGCCCTTATAGAAAATTTAGCATAAAATAACCACTTTAACATTATAAATATGATAGCACTTAACTAACTCATAACCATATGGGAAAATGACATAGAATAGCCATTTCTAACATTATAAATATGCTAGAACTTAATTAAATCATAGGCATATGGAAATTTGGCAAAAGAACCACTTCAACATTCTAAATGTGTTGCACTTAATTAACTCATAATTCTAAATTTTGTGGCATGTAAGTAATGGAATTGATAAACATAGATTAATATATCAAAATTGATCTATACTCAATGGAATTAAAACTACAACCTACTGATTATAAAATATTTTTACTGATAATTATCGAAATTGAACCACCTCCAAACTTAAGTAGATAAGACTTAAATTCAATGGTGAACCTAGAAGCAACCTAGGCCCACCTAGATTGGGAAGTGTCTTAAAACACCAAGGGAACATTATTAAAGTTTAACAACATCTTATGCAAGATGAACAAATAATGAGGTCAAATTTGAATCCCACCCACTACATATCAAGAAATCCCTTAAATACAATTTAAAAAAATCATATTTGAAGGAGATTCAAAGTTGTCCATTAACTTCATTAATAACAACTCTAAGTGGAGAGTAACCTAAATAGGAGTTAAAAAAAGTCAATTTCTAAAGGACTATGAATTAGTCCATGTTAGAATAAATTCCAAATGGGTGAGTGATGGGTTATGTGATACCCCACAACTTGAACTTTTAATTTTTATTTCTATTATTATTTTTATTTTTTTTAGAATTTTAATTATTTTTCCAAAAGACAATTTGGTCGATTGACCAAATCTGAATTGTAAAACCTTTTTATTTTATGAAAATAGACACATGTAGAAAAAGGGGCACGCGTTGAAGCATTTGTTAAAGAGGGAGTTGGGAATCCAAAGGGGTTGGTTGAGTGGTAGTAGATTGAGAAAAGTTGTGGAGAATCTATATTTATAGGAGAATCTATGAACATGTGTAGAATTGAATCTCACAAGTGTTCAGTGAACACGAGGCTCAAGACAAGTGTCACAAGTCCTAGGAAAATTAAAATAAGTCATGACAAAGGAATGGGATGCCATTCCTACGATGTTAATTGATAGCTCGAGAAGGCTATGCACTAAACTGACTTGACACAATGATTTTTCTAATATTACACACAACAAGATGGGACTAAGAAATCTATAAGATGCCACGTAGTCAACCCCTTGGATTCTGAACTCATCTTGGGGGTGACAGAGGTTGACAGAGACTATAGTCTAAGGTTGGGAGGAAAAAACTCTTGAACGTGTGGTTTCCCCAAGTTCGAGGTTTTAGTTCTTTGTTATGAATATGTTGATCTGAATGTTTATTGTGCTTTATTGTGCCTTAGTGTGGCCAAAATCATTGGTTATTAAGCATAAATAGCTTGTAACAATATTAGATTTAAGTTCTTGTTATGAGAAGATACATGCATATCATAAGTTTCATGTGTAAAAGTTGTGAAAGAAAAACAATAGTTATTATGATCCTAGATCTACGAACAAAATTGTATTACGAGGAGAAAATCTATAAAACTCATAGGTAAAAACCTAGTTACTAAAACATAGATTGTATTTAGATAAGAAAACTATATTGAAGGGACATAGTTTCAACAAGATACGACGTATATAACTAAAAGGGAATAATTACATATTAAACAGATTTCAACAAGATACAATGTATATATTTTGAAACGAAATCGTTACATAGTAAATAGAGATCAACAAGATACACCGTATATTTTAGAAAGGGAATCATTATAGATTAAACAAATTTTAACAAGATACACAATGTATATATTTGAATGGGAATCATTACATTTAAACATAGTTTAACGAGTAATGACCATTTATTTCCAACAAGGGAAGCAATGGTAAGTAAACCGAGTTTAACAGAGATATAAATAACGACTGTATATAACCAAAAAGGAACCATAAATGGAGTACATAAAATTATAGAAATGTAAAATGCATAGACAACAATCTTAAGTCACGAGACTTTCGTAAATGATTATACAAAATTATTCGGTCAACTAGCTCTAATGATAGAGAAATCACATGTTGTGATGCCAAACTTTAATGTAGGTAAGGAATCGAACCTAAATACCTTTCCAAGCAAGGGTATTTCCGAGTCTCCATGGTACCAACCTCCTCGATACCTACACAATTACAATGAATAAGTTAGAATGTTGTACGAATTTATTTAGTCAAAAAAAATTATACATCCAAACAAAGATGAAATAACCATGGATGTACAAAACTCCCTTCTATCTCCTTCCATCACTTTTGAACTGCACCCAAGTGTATAGGGTTGTTGAATAGATGATGGGTACCCATCGTTGCACCCGAGTGTATAGGGTTGTTGAATAGATGATGGGTACCCATCACAACAATAAGTTGGGCCCATCATTAGTTAAATACCCAAGAATAAGTTTATCAAGAATGTCATTCACTATGTAATTAAAAAATATTAAACTAAACAATATTACTACTTTATGCGAACATCGCAATTGTTTTAACAGGAGTCCTAACTAAGTTCAGGAAAAATAAATGATTTGAAAAGGTTTTAATCATAGACCGGAAACGAGAGCAATAAAACAAAGGAAATATAAACCTATAGTAAAACCTGTTACTATAACTCGGACCACAAATTTCATAGAATAACTAGGTTTGTCCAAGGAAAAAACCGTTTGAACCATAGGCTAACAGGAAACGAAAATTTACGGTGATCGAAATACAAATTAAAAAACACGACATTATATAATAGACATCATAGAAAATTTTAGGGGAGAAATTTCACTCATGGACGAAATTATGATGTATGAAATTTTGGTTGGGCGAATTATTACTATAGAGAGATTTGGAGGGATTTGAATATAAATAGCCCCAAATTTATTTTTAAAAAATTATATAAAACCCTTCACCCATGGTTCTTTGTGAGAGGAGAGGAGGGAAATTGATTTTCTCCCTGTCAAATTCGAATTGGATCATCCCTTCACCCTGCTTTTCTAATAATTGTAATTTTTTTTGGAGGTATTCACCCTATTTTCCGGAAACTAGAATTTTTGAGAGGCATTTCTCCCTTCTTATATGGGAATTAAATTTTTGGGGGCATTTCTCTTAACCCTGGGTCTATTTCAAAGTCCCTACCTTTCACTTCCTTTTCTTTAGATTCTCAATATTAATTTTTAATCATTATGTGAAAAAGAGGGTTGTGTGAATGGTTTTGTAAAAGAGATGATTGTGATGTGTTGCCACACATCCAAATAATGGAAAAGATGCATTGTGATATTGTATCAAAGAAGGGATAGAAACGACAACAAGATTCTATTAAACCTAGTTCTTATATGGATTAAATGCCTAGAAGTGGTGAAATTCCAGATGAAGAGTCTCGTGAAGATGAGGATTTCCAAGTGTCTCATCAAGAGGTATGGGGTATTTTGTTTCATGAAGCTTTTTATATTTAAATAGTTTTAATAAAAAATTATTTTTACTTTTATATGCTATTTGATTTGGGCCTTGGCAGATGGATTCACAAAAGTACCCAAAGGAAATAAAAAACACAGATTTAGAATTAAGATCTTGCAAATTTATGTTGTTAATTTTCTTGGAGATGGATCAAGGTTTTGGAATTAGAGTAAGTTCAGTAATCACACTATGCTAATGCAATGCACCTTTTTTTTGTAGGAACCAAATCCGTGGAAGAAGAATTAACAGATGCTCTTGATTTTTCATGCTGTCATGTTCCAGATGCAAAGAGATTTCGAGTTCATAGAAAGAGTTTCATCTTTGATGGATATAAGGTTGAATTTTTCCTGTCATTTAAGATTACTATGGATTTGAAACTCTTTGTTTGGTCTTCTTTAATATAAACATGGAAAACTTGTACAACCAGGTCCCAAACGGGAGGCCTTTATTGTAACTTGTTGCAGTTGACTGGTTTAAAGGTGTGAAATAGATGGACCACATTGTTAGATGAAAGGGTTGTACAACACATGTAAATATCGGTTTATGCTTGTAACCTACCTAAAATATCACAAACAATGTTGAAAGAAATAAAAATTATGTTTTTCTTGATTATTTCATAGCTTAATTACTAGTTTCTCGATTTTTAAATGGAAAATCGAAACATATTGGGAAGGAACTATGTTATTAAAAAAAATTGAGTAGATTGATTCTTAGTGTTAACTTTATTTTTATTCTAATGAAGTCTGTTTTTTAAATAATTCATTAGATTTCATAGTGTGTAATAACGATGCCCATGATATTTAACTATTTAATGTTCACTTACTTTGTTGATTAAGTAATCATCTATAAGAATATTATCTTGTATTCCTGAGTTTTTTATTTAGTTAAAAACCTTCAAATATGTTATACAGATTGAAGTGATTTAACCTGTAGTAGTAGGCATATATCACCTTGATCAAAGTTTTAGTACATGTGATAAGTTTTAGTATATTGATGTTTATTACCTTCCAAAGGGAATTGAACATTGAAGGAGGATGAACCACAAAATGTTAGCTAGTCTTCTTGTTAAGTTTTTTTCTTAAGATGTTATTATTTATCCTAGGTTCAATAGTAATTAATATAGTTATTTGTAGCACATATATTAAGGTGACCAGAGCAGTCTTTTCCGTTTCATATCTCAATAGATGCTTTACATATAGCCATTGGAGCTCTAATAGGACAAAGAGAGGAGAAAAACCCATACACAATTTACTGTATCACTATAAATCTTTCTCAAACAAAATTGAATTACACAGTAATAGAGAAGTATTTTCTTGCCATTGTCCATGCAAACAAAACATTTTGACACTACATCATTGGTTACCTAGCATTTGTGCACACTAACCATGTTTCCATTAGATACTTGTTGATGCGGTCTATGGCACCTTGATAATAAATAGGGCTTACCCATGGTGAGAATTTCCAATTAGACCTCACACCATTTGGAATAGGGAACCCATCCAGATTCTCGATTGACAACCATTTTTGGTTTGGAAATTTATCGATTGCACCACAATCCATGGATGATGATTTCTAAGATAAGTAATGAAATGAAACTAATCTAAGATGCATGTGTCTAGAAAAAAAATAAGGTGACCAAAAGGAAAACATAAAAACATACATTCTCCTTTCAATGGCCCAGAAAATAGTTCACACATAGAAGAGACAACAATATGAATACATAACTACAAACCTAGAATAGTCTAGCATTTAAACAACCAGTTATAGTCCTATGTCCACATATTTAAAAAATATTCCCTGAAGAATAGAAATAAGAATGCAAAAAAAAAAACATAAGAATAGTCTATAGTGTGAGATACATTCTTACACAACGCAAGTGTTGAGAAAAATGTAGCAAAATAGTCCACGACACCTGCAACACAAGAATCAAAGTTCTTTAGAAAATAGCTTGTCCAAATATGTTTCTCCTCATTAAAAGTTTCTTCAATAGTACATGAGATCTCAAAGAGCCAAAAGCCTTGAATTTGAGAACAATACCCCAATTTATTGAAATTCACCTTGACTATTGGCCTTCTGCCTTCCCAACTCTTGACTTTACATTTTGAAACTTTTTTCCTTATCCTCTTACAGAATTATGAGAGACTAATGATAAAATAAATGTTTATAATTTAATATACTGTACATCCTAAGTATTTACTGTTAGAAAAATAGGACCACGGAGCAATAAAATAAAACAAATGTGGAAATAAAACACAGAATATACACAATACAAGAGAGACATAGATTTACATGGTTCACCCATTGTGGGCTATGCCCACCAGAGAAATTGCCAGGTCCTTTCTTTATTATTATCCAACAAAATGAAGGGATACAACCTACAACAAAACCTATTGTAACTTCCTCTTCTTTCTCTCACAGTCTACTCTCTCAGAATACAATACTTTCCAACCTACATACCCACAATACATTTCCCTCATAAAAGAGAGTTTCCTTATAGGGAAAAAACCCTCACATAATCTCTATCGTTAGATCCGCGACCTTATAATGAACGGTCCAGATTTACAATGAAATTACAATATACTTTTACAAGGCAATTTTTTCTTCGGGGGCTTCTCGCCCAAACCCCCATCGGGGGACGCTGCCCCCGAACCCCCGCTTTCCCCCAGACCCCCAGCCAGGGGGATAGCCCCCACAGACCCCGCAGAGGGGGTACCCCCCCTCTGCACTCCCCCGCGTGGAAGAGTGTACATACTTATGGGGTGTAAATACTTCATGGGGTATAAACACAATTGAAAGTAAAATACCTCTAAATCAAGAAGATAATCAAGATACACAACCAACAATCTCCCACTTGGAGACTGATCTCAACAACTCCACCACTGTTGTATATGCTGGACTCTAAACCTTCTTGGACCTGGAAAATTTCTCATCTTCATATTCATTCTTGAAGACCAACTGAAACTAAGCAGGAACTCAGTTTCTCCTTGGTTACTCCCTTTGTTAACATGTCTGC
>ML779848.1:338861-384129 GCA_009831015.1 Picea engelmannii | reverse complement strand
TAATCTAGAAAATGTTTCCTATGGGGTGTGGCAGGAAATGAAGCCCCTGAATCTACTACCCAAGACTCAGAAATATTATCTACAGAAAGAATCAAAGCATCTTGTAACACATCACCTATTACATTTGCTTCCTGATTTCTCTCCTGCTTTCCATCTCTTTGTTTCTTTGGAGCTCTATAGTCTTTCTTCAGATGTCCTTTCTTCCCACAATTCCATCACTCTATTTTTCCAAGTCTGGATTTGGATCTGCCCTTCCTAGAATTCCCACGTTTCCCTGAGCCCTTTCCTCTATCCTTTTGTCTTCCCCTCTTCTCCATGTTCAACACATTACCTGATATCTCACCTGTGCTTTTTCGTCGCATTTCCTCACTAAGGATAACACCAACAACATCATAAAATTTTAAAGTATTTGAACCATACACAGAGTTACTTACAACCATGACCAAGCCATTCCAACTTTCTCGCAATGAGCACAAGATTAGAGGAGCCCTAACCTCATCATCAAAGTCCACTTTTACAGAACTTAGTTGATTAGTAACTGTATTAAATTCATTTAAATGATCTGTAATAGACCCACCTTCCGACATCTTCATATTAAATAATCTCTTCACTAGAAATACCTTATTAGACGCCGAGGGTTTTTCATACAATTTGGCCAACACGTCCATCAAACCCTTCGTTTTCTTTTCTTTCGGGATACTGAAATCCACCGACACTGCCAGGCTCAGTCGTATCATTCCTAGAGCCTTTTTGTCAAGAATCTCCCATTCTTCATCCTTCATGGCCGTCGACTTCTTTGCTACTCCACTCAATGGTAGGAATAGATCCTTCCGATATAAATAATCTTCCATCTGCATCTTCCATAACTGGTAGTTTTGGCCATTAAATTTCTCGACCCTAAACTTTACATCTTCCGACATTGCTCCCACTTGAACCAAGAACCCTCTTTTCCTGCGAGTTACCTTACGCTCTGATACCAGTTGTTAGAAAAACAAGACCGCGGAGCAATAAAATAAAACAAATGTGGAAATAAAACACTGAAGATACACAATACAAGAGAGACACAGATTTACGTGGTTCACCCAGTGTGGGCTACGTCCACGAGAGAAATTGCTAGGTCCTTTCTTTATTATTATCCAGCAAAATGAAGGGATACAACCTACAACAAAACCCGCTGTAACTTCCTCTTCTTTCTCTCACAGTCTCCTCTCTCAGAATACAATACTTGCTAATGTACATAGACGCAATACATTTCCCTCATAAAAGAGGGTTGCCTTCTAGGGCAAAAACCCTAACATAATCTCTATCGTTAGATCTGCAACCTTATAATGAACGATCCAAATTTACAATGAAATTACAATATACTTTTACAAGGCAATTTTTTCTTCGAGGGCTTCACCCCCAAACCCGTACCCCGCAGAGGGGCTACCCCCCCTCTGCACTCCCCCGCGTGGAAGAGTGTACATACTTATGGGGTGTAAATACTTCATGGGGTATAAACACGGCTGAAAGAAAAAGACCTCTAAATCAGGAAGATAATCAGGCTCCACAACCAACATTTACAATTTGAATTTGTCTCTTAATGTTGGTAGGCCATCAGGGGTTTTGGCTCTATTTCACCTCATACAATATGGTCAACAGTTTGCAAACTATAGGTCTCTTTTTCCTTTATGTCTGAGATTCATCCATCAAGAGATTCAAACGTATTCTTTTTCCATTTGGGCTTGATTTCCTTATGTTGTTAGTTTCTCATGTGTTGATATATTAGGCACCTTATTTGTTCTAGATTACTTTTGCAAATATGCTACTATGTACTAGTGAATTCTCCTCGTCTTGATGTATAACAACTATATATTTGTATCTTACTCCTTTACTACGTATTCATAATTATGAGTATAATCTTCCTCCAGCTAGTACGTGTGTGCCAATCGACACCAAATGAATGATTTTATCATACATAAAACTTCGAAAAATAAATTAAAAAATATTAAAATATGAAGGGATTAATTGACAGTTGAGAGGAAAGTTCGTATATACTACCTTGAGTTTGATATTTGATCCTTCTGATAGTTTTTTCATGGACATATTCATTGCAATGTCGGGTTATCAATTTCTTGGGATGCTAACAATACAAGAGTGTTCAATCCTAAAAAATAGTGAGAATTGGTGAAGAATATCCTTGATCCTATAACTAATACATTATAAGACTCAACGAGACCTTTCCAATGGTATAAGGAGCGCGTGAAATGGGTCTCAAAATAAAACATTATGGCCAAAATACTATCCCTATTCCAAGGAAAAAATGTGCGATGAGCCCCAACACATGGTGTGTCATCTTGGAAAGTGGATGATCATGGTGGATCTCGATGGCCATGCACCTTTTCGACTGAATCAATGTTTTAGAGCCAATTGTCTTTGATAAACCATGATATTCACCTTTTTTTTTATGGAAAATGTAATGTAATGCCATCTCCATTTATTAATTGTTGTCATAATGTACATGCCTACAATGGTAATGCATCAGATCCCATTATAAATCCATATTTAAGTGAGTAGTAATAGGATGAGTGACTTCCTCATAAGTCCTAATGTTTTACATTCTTATGGCATTTTGTAAATGTAGACCAGTTTATCCCACATGCATCAAGGGAATTATTCTCCTCTCAGTCTCTCATATATAATTGAGGTCAAGGAGTTCCTTTGAGAATGCAATGGAGTGTGATGTAATGCTTATTGTGAATGATCATAACCAACATCTGTTTCTCTTATGAGATAAGCTATTGCTACCACCATTATGGCCAATTTATTTTCTACAGTATTCTATTATTCATTAATATAAGTTGGGTTTCACTGTATTTATGTATTCTCTACTATATTTTTGTTTGTATCTCATTTAATTCTCAATATAATTTGGACCAATGGTATAAAATAAATCTAATCTTGGTTATTTCTCGATGCATGTTCCTGATGATTTCAGGGTAGATAGAGTTGGGTCTTGAGCTAGTTTTTCTCCAGGATGACCACTCTCACCATCCTAAGCAACCTTTCATGGCAGAAGAAAAGAAATATGAAAGAGTGCAAGATCCTTTCAATAAATTTCTCAAGGAATCCTTTTAATAAATTTCTCAAGGAATCCCTCGCAAGACAAAGGAACGAGATGATGGAAAACTTTGATCAGATCCTTCGATGACTATTGATGGTGATCAATGTATCTTCAACAAGAATCCATTTTAAAGGTGCATAATCCTTCAAGGTACAAGTTAATTTTGATATCCCCTTATTTGAAGTCCAGATACATGTATATGCTCTAAAGAAATCGTTGAATCTTCAAGAAGGTTTATACTCTGTCCAATTTTTTTCTAATGGTGAAAATATCACCTTCACGCTCCTTAAATACCTTCCCATGTCAAATATTGGTGGGAATGTTACTAGGAGAGGCACACTTCGAATGAATTTAAACCATTCAGGGGAGAATCCACCTCAGAAGCCTTTATGGATGACCTCAAGAAGGAGTTCTATCATGTTGGAATCTATGATGACTAGTAGATGAGATGCACAACTCTGCATCAAAAGAGAGACTAGATAGTGCCATAGTATACAAACATCTTCCATACTTTTCTCTCAAAGATGGGTATTCAAGATTCTGAGAGACACTTGGTTCTGAAGTACCACAGTGGCCTACATAGGTAAATCCAAACATAAATAGATTTCTTGGACATCTCCTCATTGGGAGCTTCTTATTGATATGATTTCGAAGTTGAGTAGAAATTTAAGAAACGAAATAAGTGAGAGTTCAAGTGTGAAAATACGTAACAACAAAAGCATGAAAAGGGTGGTCCTAACTCATAGAACAAGAGACATAGGAAGGAAGGCCAACTTTAATACATCTAGTCCATGGTGCGGGAAAAGAAGGGTAATGTGAGTAGAAAGAAGGACACTGAAAACTGGTGTGAGTTTCACAAAGCCCCTAGCACAACACTAATTAATGTTTCTTGAAATAGTCAATATTGGTCGAGATTAAAAAAAGGAGTTGGACCATGACTTAGAATTTGATTGAAAATAGGGAAATTGGATCATCGATGTAGAACCAAGTGCTACCATCAGAACCACAAAGATCCAACCAGGTGAGTCAAAGGAGTTTGAGGAGTGAGATCACCTCTTCCATTCACATATTTTTGTGAAGGAGAGCCCACTACATTTCATTGTTGTCATCGAGAAATAGAAGAACCTAATCTCATCCAAAGTCATCAAGAGATTGAAGTTGTCAACGATGCCACACCCCCAACCATACACCATTGGTTGGTTGAGCCAGAGACGAGACCAACTTCATTTTAGTTAGTAGTGTCATTTTTCCTACGATGTCAATCCATTCAAGGATGAGGTATTGTATGATGATTTTTGAAAATCATGTTTTCATTGATGTCAATGAATGAGAATGTCCAAGGATCGAACTTGAACCAATGACACAAATCCATGGACTCATTGGATGTGAAAGACTGCACTCAGTTGTAAATAGGTCTGCAAAGGTCACATTCAAGTTTGATAAGGATTTTTTAAGGAAGTACCTTCATCTTGAGTTAAAATACATGTTAAATATAAAAATAAGGGAGATCAGAAAAGAACTCAAGCTCAGAATTGGATAAGTCCAAAATCAGAATACTACCATGAAGAAATCCTTGAGTTTGTGTTATAGGAAATCATAGTTGTTTATTTTGTATAGTGAAAAAATATAGACCATTGGTCAGAGCATAGAAGGTGACAAGGAGCGTGATGATGAAGGAGACTTAGAGATAATAACAGTCATTGATCTATTGGAGTGTTTACAGGAGAGAATATGGACCATTAATCAGAGAACAAGGCTGCAATGAGACTCTGATGGGAAAAAATCTCAGAGCCAGCGATAACTATTGATTTGGAATGGAGAATAGATTTGGACCATTGACAAGATGACAAGGCATCCAAGTGTTTGAATGTAAGAATGGATTGGGAATATGATGCGAGAAACTTTGAGTTAACAAGAAGCGTCAATATAACTAGAAAGTGGTCTCGACATATCCTAGACCGTTGATCAAAGTTTGAGCCATCATAGGTTTGGGAGGAAGACTCGAGAACGAAGTTAGACAACAAGAATTTCTGAGGACTATAGATCCATTGGAGGATATACCCCAGTCATTGGATATAAGTTGATCCACTTCGAAGAAGGAGAGTGACATGTTATGGAAACTAGGTAGTTAAAGTGATGAGGATGCCAATGTGGAAGCCATAATGTCCGAGGGGTGACACACATAAAGTTTTGATTGTGTGAAATGAATGTGGGCCCTAGTTGGACATGGACATCATACCAATATGAGTTGTTGATCTAGGTAGAAAGTATATCTCCACCATTCATTGGAGAGGCTCTGGTCGGAGTAGATTGTGTTATCTACAATAGAGGTGATTCAACGACAAGGAATCCAAGAATGATTGTGAGTCATTGATTCCAGACTCCGAGGAGCCATCCATACCTTAGGTTGGCATACAGACAATATGCGTTCTCAGTCATAGACAAACATGGGCCCCACTTGACCTTCTCACGAATAGTTAAACTGAAGGGAGATAACCATCGTGGAGGTTGAAGGAGAAAAGAAATCATCACCATTGATCTTGTCCCTTCAAAGACCGTTGGATCCATCGAAGTATGTGCCATCGAAGAGGCTATAGTTGGAGTGGAGATTATGACCATGTTCCAATGAAGAGGACTCCTAGTTTCAATGATATTCATTAATCATAGATCAAATGAATGATGAGCAACGAGGTTGTGTTAGAGTGTTTTCATACCCCAATGAGCTCAATATCAAGGAAATCATATCGATGGTTATAATCAAATGAAGGAACAATCTGACAACTGTTGAGTGACGAAGTGATGTTGAGTGTTTAGGTACCCCAATGGTTTCGATGAACGCAATTGTAGATTGATGATGGAAATTCAAAGGAGATCCAAAATAGATAGTAGTTGTGCAATAAGGTATATGTTGAGTGTTTCAGTACTCCCGGAGGTCGGGATGAATAAATCAATGGTTAATATTTATTTGAGGAGTTAATCGAACATTGAATGTGCATTGAAGTTTTATTGAGTATGTCTGGTGGTCCTAATGGATTCAATTGTAGATCAATTGTGACGATTCAATGTTGGCCCTCATCCTACACTTGCTCAACATTGAAGCTTGTGAGTAGACCGTGCATGAAATCAAGGGGGGGCTTGCCAATTTTAAAATATTTGTAAAGAAATATTTTGAAAAGGAAGCAAAGAGAGTTGGAGTTGACCCACATCAATATGTTTATGTGGAAAAATATGTGGAGGTAGGAATCTCTATAAATGATAATTCCTTAATTGGGAAAATGGTGGAACTGTGTGTGTGCGAGAATTGGAAAGCTCAGGTTCGGATGCCCATGAGAAAGGTTGGATCCTGGCTCACCAACCTATAAACATATGTACGTTTACAATTTGAGTTCATCCTCAGAGTATTACATTTAGAGAAGCGAAGTTTTCCAAACTTTTATCTATGTGAGGAGTTCATAAAGTTTTCATTAACGCGAGATATGCTCTAATGCCTCCTTCCTTCTCCTATTGTGTCGCCTTTGTAAATCCTTCAACCCTATCTCAAGTTGGTCTTAAGGGGGTGTGTTAGGATATTTAGACACTTAGGAGTTAGTTAAGATCAACTTGGTCTAATGTGTTGTTAGGTAAAAAATTGTGTTTCTTAGTGTGTTTCTTTAGTATGCATTAGTATGCATTTGTAGTTAGGTAATTCGATGGTCATGATATGTTCCTGACATAGAGTGATCTGATGGTTCATATTCCCATTGATCTTAACAACTACATTGATCCGCGGCTTAAAACCTGATTGGTCCATGATCTCCTTTTAAAGAGCATGGAGGGAAATTTGTGGATGATCGATTGCGAGAAAATATTTTGTAAATCTCTCTGTAATATTTTTCTTCTGCATTAATAAATTGGTCCAAGTGGCCCAGTTGGTTGGGATTGTGGACATTTCCAGTAGGGTTTTACCACGTCAAAAGATTGGTGTGTTGATCTTTGATCTCATTGTGTGATTGGTTATTGAAGGTGTTTGTGTGGTTCACAAAACAACACAAGTAATATTATTCTCTATCTTTTATTATCTTATAAATTTGTATTTCCTTATCCATTTAAAAAGAAAAATAGATGTCACACTAATACAAATGGACATCTACAATTTGCAAAAACAAATTGTTTGATTATGTTAAGGCCTTTACACCCTAGACTAATGCATGACCTAATGCTTGACCTTGTAAGCTCAAGGCTATTCTCACTTGTGACTCCAAGGAAGAAACACATGTTCTTGACCATTAGGTCCACTCAAGTTGTACATACTCTTAACCATTAAACGCACTCATTTTTTTTTTTAATATATTGTGAAAATTAATTAAATTTCTTACCTTTCTTCTTCCTATATTATAATATTATTGATTTCTTCTTCTTACCCCATAATATTATTAACTTGCTTGCTATTTTTGATATTGTTCATAAACGTCATCCATTTACTTTCATGACCATTAAACAATAAATATTATGTTAATCGTTATAAACTCTAGTTGTTACATTTAATAGTCTTGTGGACCATTATTTTTCTGTTCAGTTTTGACCGGGCAAAAGTGAGGTCTAAGCGTAGTCATTGACATCCATAAGAACTGGAGTAATCGATTCTGGATTACGGTTGGATTTTCGATTGAAAGTGGTCTGTATTAAATAATTGTATCTGGGTATGGATTAATTTGGTGCATTTAATGTTATTCCGGGGTTAGACCTCCGGAATAATTGATTACGGTTGGATTCATTTCGCACAAGCCGACCATCCATGCCCCTCACTCACTCACCACACAACTTATTCATTACTGCCATACGCATAAGCATTCCTACTGCGGAAGAAGAATAAGAGTCACTGGCTTATTTTATCTGGTAATAAGCCATGCCTATTGCGGAAGAAGAATAAGAGTCTCGAGCTTCACTTAATGAAAATTTTCTATGGAGCAAATCACGTTTATATGTTTTTTCCGTCCCTTAAAAAAGTTTTCAGTTATATACAATGTATCTAGCGCTAAGTTTTAAGGTGATTAAGTAGGTTTACCACATAGTTTGGAATTCAATATCTGTACATCAATCATAACTATATGATTCAAATGGGTATTCATTTCTAAGCAAAACGGTTGGGTTTTTTTATATGACTTTATCATATATATATATAATAAACATACTCTCTATATATAAAATGAGTGTATATATATTTTATTTTATTTTGGATTTGAAATTGGGATTTTTTAGGAGAAAACACATGTTATTAACCATTAGGCACACTTAGATTGTATATATATAGTTAAGAAGGTTAAATTGGGCTTGAGAAATTGCAATTTCTGTGGACTTGGAACTGGGTTATTTTTGTCAGTATTTTTGGTTTATAGTATTCTTATTGCATACTGAATTTGTGGGTGCAACTATTCTGTGGAATTTAAAGGTTATGCATTTAGTTTGAAATCAGTTTTAGTTATAATACTTTATTTTTTTAGTATCCATTGATATAATTTGAAATCAGTTTTAATTATAATTGCTTTCCTTTTTTAGTATTCATTTATACCATTGATAAAGACTTAACATTAACTACTTTCTAACATTGGAGTAGATCTTAAAGAGATACCACTTCTTTGTAAATTTTTAGGAATCACCATCTTTTGACAACTTTATTCCAGTTTTGATAAAGGATTGACTTGTAAAAATATTAGAGGATTATTGTTATTCATCCTCTTTGATATTGGTTAGACAATAAATATGATCATTTAACATTGTTAATAAAGTTGAAATTATGATTATAATTAGAGATGAATAAATGAACTTTTAGGAGTTTTGGCCTTTGTTGATTCTCTAATAACTTTTTATTTTTTTCTCTGAAATCTCAACCATTACATATTTTTTTTCCATTTTTAGTTTTATAAGTTGAGAGTTAAAAGTGGAACATTATGCTTATTAGGATTTGTGTTCTCTTTGTGACTTGGGAGCTCTATAGAGGGGTTTGGGATTTGAGAGGTTAAAGTGATTATTATAGTTACTCAGACTTGGAAATAAACTTAAAAAAATAATTCAACATAATGTACTGAAAAGTTGAAATTTAGAGATCTATTGTTAATTTACACTGGTATAATTATTCTAGCAATGCTAAATAATACACATTTTAGCAAATTGGGTTTCGTATTTGGGTGTTTCATTTGATGTTTGTGACAGGTAAAGACAACAAACATTTTTTCAAAAACATTTAGGGAATATTGGATTTTATGTTTTGTATGCTTTGTTGGGTATATTTATCCTTTTGACTATATGGTAATAGCAGGTTCTACATAAATTTATAATTTATTTACAAAAATACAAGACCCATATTTTTACAGAGATGACGGTGTATCAAATCCTAAGATGAAGATAATGAAACCGTTGGCGGCTTAACGAACTGTAGCCAAGTTTCAATATCACAATGAACATGGACAGAAAGGAGCAAAGGGTAATGTATCAAAAGTCTAAGATGCAAGTAGGGAAACGTTTGGCTCAAACAATTCATGTAGCACAGTTTCAAGGACGCTGAGATTTGACAGCAAGAAGTACATGCTGATGTGTCAAAATATACAAAAAAGAAATTATTGGCACCAGCATCTTCAGTATTCCAATCTTAAAAACATAGTGAAATTGAGCAGGAAGAACTTGATGGTGTCTCAAAGTTAATGGTAGGAAAAAGGAAACTATTGGCTCCAACAACTTCAGTACCCTAGTTTCAAGAACAGAACAATATTGGACAACAAGAAGTACATAACTATGTATCAAAGTTTAAGGTGAAAACAAGGAAACCGTTGACTCAAACACTCTCTGTAATCCAGTTTCAAGAACAAAGTGAGAATGGACATAAGAAGCACATGGTGACATAATGAAGCTCAAGCTGCCAAACACAAAAAAAAATATTGGCTAAAACTTATGTAGCTCCGTTTCAAAAATACTATGGAATTGGACAGTTAGAAGCACATGAATATGTATGAAAGTCCAAAATACACGCAAGTAAAATTTTGGCTCAAACAACTTATGTGCCCAACTTCAAGCACACAACGAGACTGGACAAGAAGAAGAAACATTGAATGTGCACAAAATATAAAAAAAGAAACAGAAAAGTGAGACTTTTACAAAAAGATGGGACAGCCTTGGATCTCCTTCAAATGTTCTTCCAGAATATTCACAGCTCACTAAATCAGCTAATAAATATGCAGCCTTGAGGCGTAAGTATTTGATGTTAGCGGAAGAGCACTCTAGTCTAGAAAAAGAGTGACAGTGAAGTGAAAATTCTAGAAAAAGGAGAAACATGCACTTTTGGATAAGTTGGTTGTGTTGGAGGGTTTGGTAGATCCTTCCATTTTTAAATAGTCCAACCAAAAATATAAACATTGTTACAGTCTTAGTTGTTTTTGAACTTGTAGTTTACAAAACAAATTCATGGTTGAACATTTTTCACTTTTGGATAAGTTGGTTGTGTGCGAGGGTTTGGTTGATCCTTCCGTTTTTCAATATCCCAACCAAAAATTAAATATGGTTACAGTCTTTGTTGTTTTTGTACATGTAGTTTACATAAGCAAATTCATGGTTAAGCATTTTTCATGAAATCAACGCAGAAGACTTTATACTCCAGAGTTTATTAAGTTTTCCTGGAAAGTAATTGTAGCACTTCTTTATACTTCAGCTATTCTAACTTTCTATTCGAGAAAATGAGTTAAAAATGAATAAAGTTCCATGTTCTAAATCTCACAGCCAAAATATATAGACATATTACTGCTGCAGTCTGTGTTGTTTTTCCACTTGTAGGTTCTTGTACTCTGCATAAACAGATTCAATGTTAACCATTTTCATGAAATCAATCCCAAAACGTTTCAGGTACATAGTTTATTGGATTTTCTTAAAATGTAATGGCAACGTTTATTTATGGTTTCGCATTACCCTCTGCGTTTAAAGAGAACCTGTGGAATATTGCCTACTGCATCTGTTATTCGTCTTATTTGTTTTGAACATAAATTACTTTTTACTGTTTCCAAAATCCAATCAAATCATAATCCTGTGGTCACGTAAGCAATAAAGCTTCGTTCCCTATCTCCCGAGAGATGCGCACGCAATTTTTTTGCACGTAGCAAAATCACTTGATTCATTTAATTTACAACGAAGACTCAAGTTTCAGCTTTTCAGTCCATGTTCATTATAAACTTCTCTCTCTAATTTAACAGATGCTCAATTGTTTAGATATAGAAAGTCATCCCAATAACTCAGGTAGCAATACTATGAGATTTTGTACATTTCATCAATATTTATAAGGATTTTGAAAAGATGAGGAATTGAATAAAGATATTATACATTTGCTTAAAGCTATAAACAGATATTTGAAATAAAAAGGCAACATATAGTTTCTAGTATTTATAATGGACTTGTTTGTTTGTTGTCTTTTGTCGATATAATTTTAAATGATATAGGTGTTTCTGTTTCATGTTAGTGGAAAAACTATGGTATTGAGAGAGATTAATAACAATAATTTATTTGAGCGAATAATATATTACAATTCCAGTTTATTGTTATTTATAATACATTACAAATTGGTAGAGTGGTTAATGTTGATTAGTGACAACTTTAAAAAAAATTAAAATAATAATATTCAAGATTTTTTTTTTTTTAAAAAGACATAAATACAAACCATAAAGGGGGAGACCCCTTTATTTGTATACATTAAGTTGATAGTGGATTAGTAATAACTTAACAATTTCTAATTTTAAAATAATATCTAAGAAACAAAATCCTAATGACATTAAGGAAGACATAAATACAAACCATAAAGGGGGAGTGGTTAAAGTTGATGGGTATAACAACTTCTAATTTTAAAATAATATCAGAAAAAAAACAGTAGTGACATATTAATGAAGACATAAATTCAAACCATAAAGATAATTGACATGCATCATGCATGCATGATATATCATAAATTTCCTTTAAAACAAGGATTCATTACCCCACATTGGATTAAGGATTGATAATGACTTAGATGTGGAATTAATGTGTTAGGTGACCCATTTTTTTTTCAAGAAGTTCTTAATTCACTCTTTATTTTTAAATTTGAAATGTTTGTTATTTCTTAAAATTGGAGAATAATTTCAACCAAAAACCTCTTTATATTTAATATCGATAAGGATTCTTATGATAACATATCCTAATATGATCTTAGTTGTTTGCTACTTCTAAATGTTACTATCTTCTGTCCCTTTTTCAGTTCCACTCAATTTGTTGTCCATGTTCATTTTAGCTCTATTGTCTTGGAATGTAAGCTATTGTTGAGCTCATCTTTAGGCTTTCTATTATGGGACTCCTATCCAAGCTAAATATGTAAATGGCTAATAATCCTTCAATTACATGGTGGTTGATTGGATAATTACATGGTAGTTGATTGGATAATGGATACTCCTATTTTCTCTATAGTTACTTTTTTTTATTGTTATTACTTATGAGCGCCCTTTGACTATATATTTTTCCTTTTATTATTTTGAACAAATTAAAAATGCTAATTTTCTTGTTTCTTAATTATACTATGAAGTTTTAATTATTTATTAGTGTGTTTGTTTTAACAGTACATATTTCTAAACACATGACAGTTAATGTAATAAGGTTACATAGATTCTCTCCTTAACTACCCAACTAATCTTAGGTATTTGTTGAGCCTCTCAATTATATATATATAGTACTCTCATTTATTGGTATCAAGCAGAAATCAATAGATCACCCTCATCTCCTATTCGAGGTTTGGTTTCGCGGTCCTTAGAATACCTGTGTCTTTTTCACATGGTACCAAAGCCTCACTGCAAAACCCTTCTCATATTTTATTTTGGAAAGATTTTGATGTGACCCAAAACCCTTCTCATATTTTATTTTGGAAAGATTTTGATGTGAGCTTATTTTGGAAAGATTTTGATGGAGAGAGACAGATTTTGGCAGTCTGTCTCTCTCATTAGCAGAACTTTCCTAGCATTTCCATAGCCCCAGATTGCTGAAACCAGATCGAAGATTGTGAGCATATTTTCTTCAGCTCTATGTGCTCAAGAACTTCGTGCGCAAGGGGATTCTCAGAGAGCTCCATCGCTGGTTTTGAACTGCCCCATTAACAACTATCAGTTTTTCAGGTTCGTATCTCGTCTGATCGGAGCTCAAATATTCCATTCCTTTTCACTCAAGCGGTCGCAGGAACTACATTCCAGACATCTCAAGGCTCGCATTTCAGTTCTCCCAATTTAAATCACGTAACTCTTGTGTTCGATTTCTTCCGGTTCAAATCTCATGCCTCCAAAGGGTGTATATCAAGTCTCTCGGTACGATTTCAATCTCTTCGATCCCACTGGTAATTTGTCTGTGAAATCAAACCTTTCTTTCGGCGCATCTGGCTCACTTCTTTCCAGATTTGTATTATGATCTGGGCTCAACAAAACAAGAATGTTTGTACACCACTAAATTCAACGGTTAGTTATTATCACGTAAAAAAATTTGGAGTTTCTATATTCCAGAACGGATATCTCACATCCGTCCTCTATTATGTTAAATATTGCTTTATAGCTACTGCAACAATTATTTACCATAAAAAAAAGCCGACGTAAAGAGGTGCTCTTGGAGCTGCAAAACATTTTACTCTACCATGGACGTAAAGAGGTGCTCTTGGAGCTGCAAAACATTTTACTCTACCATGGATGCACTAGGAGATGAATTCAAAATAACTACTTTTGATTTTTTTTGTGAGCACCTCACACGAGAACAATCCAAGCTTATTCAACTTGATGTCATTTCAAACTCTAACGCTCTTTTGTCTAGAGGTAAGAAGAAAGGATCATATAAAAAGAAGAAATATCTTGCACAAGGTGGTGAGACTCCTCCAAACGTTAATAACAGAAAACAAAATCATCTGTGCCTTACAAGTCTAGTGGGTCTTCTTCCAAGACAAAGAAGAAAAATTCAGATGAAATTTGCATCTTTTGCGGTGGTCCATGACATCCAAAATCAAAACGTTAGAAGAAACTTGAGGCATTGACTGAATTCATGTATCAACACAAAATTTATGTGTCCAAACCTTATTAGAGAGGTAAAAGACATGCATTATCTTCGGAGGCCTTGTATGCATCTTTAAATTGCTAGATATTTGATTCAGGTGCATCTCATCATATGACTCATTTCAATGAATTATTTCCTTTAACCTTTGATTGTATCATTTCTCATATTTCTATTAAAGACTCAACATTGCTTGATGTTTTAGGATCAATTACTGTGCAATTAGATGAAGGGTGCATCAATAATGTTCTTCTTGTTCCTAACATCTCTACTAATATACTCTCAATTTACCATATTTACCATTCTCGTGATGGGAAAATAGTAGTGTTCTATCCTAATGATGTAGTCATTCAAGAATTAAAAAATCATGACATTGTTGGGAAAAGTGGATCATAGCTCTATATAGTACATTTGGCATGAAATATTTGAACATCTAAACTACAAGTACTTGTGGCACTTGAGCATAGGAAAATTGGTTCATGGACTTCCTAAATTTTCTTGTAATGATGGAGTTTGTCCACAATATGTTCTTCGAAAACAACATCAAGATCCTTTTCCAAAAGTAAAATCCTTGCATGCTACAACAGTACCTCTTGAGTTGGTACATAGTGATCTCATGATTTTTCCAACTCATTCATTTTTAGGGGCTAAGTATGCACTCACTTTCATTTATGACTTCTCACGATGCTCTTGGTTGTACTTTCTTAAGTTCAAGAGTGAGGTATTTTCCAATTTCAAGGCCTTCATATGTCTTGAAGGGATTAATTATTCTGAGACTTTTTCCCCTATTTCCAAGATGAATTTCATATGTCTTATGATTTTTCTTGTTTCATCTCACGTCTGGTCAGCTTACAGATGGATATGAAGAGTCATTTTTTGCATGGGGATTCACAAGAGGAAATCTAGATGGATAAACCTCATATTTTTTTGTCGAGTTTTTCTTTTGTATGCAGGATTTGAGGTTCATTGTATGGTCTCAAACAAGCTCCCCAATCTTGGTATGAAAAAATGGACAATTTTCTTATCACTTTAGGTTCCAACATTGTCATTTTGATCCTAGGGATGCCTTAATTATCACATGGATTGCTTCATCCTTGATTTAGAATGTTCAGTAAGCATTGATGGAATAGATTGATATGATAGATCTCATTCTTATGCACTATTTTATTGGTCTGCAAGTTTTTCAGAAGGAATCTTTAATTTTCAGCAGAAGTATGCCCTTGACTTACTTCAACACTATGGCATGGTTTATTGTAAGTTATGGCATAGTTTATTGTAAGTTGGTACCTACTCCATTCCAGTTAGGTGTGACTCTTTCTACCAACTTCTCTTCACCACAAGCCAATTTGTCATTGTATCGACAACTCGTTGGGATTCTATTTTATTTGACTCATACACATCCTCACATCTACTTTGTAGTTGGACTTGTATCTCGGTTCTCTCGGGATTCTCATGAGAGTCACTTGAAGGAATCGAAGCACATTCTCAAGTATATTTGAGGCTCTACCAAGTTTGGTATCCAGTACACCTCGGGTCCTTCTCAACTTGAGGGTTTCATTAATTTTGATTGGGTTGGTTCTATTGATGATCAGAAGTCCACTTCAGGATTTGTTTATTACCTTGGGTATACTCCTATTTCTTGGTCTTGTAAAAATAAATTAACAATTGAATTATCATCTACAGAGGGTGTGTATATTGATGTTGTTCTTGCTAGTCAAGAAGTCCTTTGGCTTCAACAACTATTGATAGAGTTTGGCATTTCACAGGATCATCCCACCACTCTTTGGTGTGATAATCAGAGTGCCATTTACATCTCTCACAGTTCAGTTCAACATCAAAGGAAAAAGTCCATTTATATTCACATGCACTTCATTCGACAACTCATTGAGGATGTTGTTCTTTACTTAAAGTACGTGCCAACTAAATAATAGGTTAGTGACATATTCACTGAACCTTTGGCATCCCTTCATTTTATTCAATTAATATCGATGCTTGGGGTGAAGGAATTTTTCCTTGGGAGGTCATCTTGAGTCCTCCCTCCACTTTTTTTTGTATTATCTTTTGGGGAGGAGTTTTTTCCTATGATTTTTTCTTCTTTTCTCCAATTATGTGAGTTTTTACACGTTACCTTATCAGGGCTCATTGTTGGGACCCATCCTTGTGCTTCTTTTTTCCTCCCTATTTTTCACTTATTGAGGGTGTTAGTGTGTTTGTTAAAAATGTACCTATTTCTAAACACATGACAGCTCGTGTGATAAGATCACGTAGATTCTCTATTTAACTTCCAAACTAATCTTAGGTATTTGTTGGGCCTCCTCAATCATATGTATTGAGGAATCTCTCATGTATTCTGATCAAGTGGAGATCAGTAGATCACCCCTTCTCCTGTAGGAGGTTTGGTTTTCCAGTCCTTGGCATACCTATATATTATGTTAGCTCATTAATTGCTCCATTCACCAATCTCTGAATACAAACTATTTGCATGTCTCATCTTTTCTAAGGTGGTGAGCTAGAAACTAATAAGTCACTGAATTATTTCTCATGTTTCCCAACCCAAATCCAAGTCTCTTGATTTTCTCGATGATAACTTAAGTCCCTTTTATTACTCAAAATGGAATTTTCATTTCGTCAATTCAAATATTTTTGCATGGTCATAATTTTGATGAAGTTATTGTTCAACTCCCCTATCTTTGAGTATAATATCCAATTGGATTTACTTATTATTTCGAATAATCCCATTTATGCTAGTGTTTCCAAATTTACCTCATGATGCCTTGGGATTGGGGACTTCCATTTAAATGGTTTGAAATCAATATCCAATTCGATTTACTTATTATCTCAAATAACCCTTTGTATTCTTGATTTTCCCAAATTATATCTTAAAGCTCTAGGATTCGACATCACCATTTGAATTGTTTCAATTCTTTTTTACTAAGTATAGAGTTGGAATCAGATAATTGGAAATCTTGATTCCTCTATATTCCTATCTTCATATGGTTTTTTTATACTCAATTTTAAGTCCTCTTTAGTACATTATTTTTAATAATATGGTCATAGCTATGTTCTTTAATATCTTACTTTGGTTTTTTAAATATTTTTTTGTGTTCCTTAAAAAACTATATCATTGTGATATAGTTTTAAATATTTTAAGTCAACACACTTAGAATAATTGCCTACCCACTCCCAACTTAAAATTTCTTTTTAGCCACCTATGAAAAAACATTGTCGTTTTCTCCTAGTAAGAAAAATTGCATCTTATTCCTCATCTCACCCATCACAAAAATAAATATTGGTAGGGTCATTGGATATTAGGAGAATTTTGTACCTTTTAAGAACATTACACATTAATATGGCATCATAGATCCTCTCTTGCAAATATTGTCCCAAGTTAGATTCACATTTCAAGATAATTGTAACAAAATAGTATAATTTTGAGACACTAACATGAGTTCCATAGTTTGTTAAATATTATGTTTTGTTATTTTAGGTGATTATCTACCAATTAATTATAATCATATTTGACAAAGAATCCCCCTTACATTTTCTTGCCCCATCTTAATATGTTTGGATTTTTTTTACTATTATTTGTCTCTTTTGAAATTATATTCACAATTGATTTTTTGTTTCCTTAACTAATTCCTTTGGCCATAAATTGGAGTTATTATAATTGGAATATAGTAAGGATATGAAGTTAGAAGTAGAGTTTGAGGTTGATTAGTCCTGATTTTCCAAAAATTATAAACATAATTCATCCTCATTCTAAATAGTACTCCCAACCTTCCAAAAAAATCACTTATCTTCCATATTGAAATTACTAAAATCTCTTTTTTGAAAAACAAACTTATCTCCTTTTTCAACTTATTCCAAATATAAACTCTTCCCAAAAAAATCAGTTATCTCCCATCTTGAAATTCCTAGAAACGTTTTTTTTAAAAACAAACTTATCTCATTTTTTTTTAAACCTATTCCAAATATAAACTCTATTGTAAAATAAAGTAGTTTTGGATATGTCCTCCAATGGTATGTTAGATGCATACTTCTCTTCAATATTTAGGTCTAGAATGTTGATGTCTCTTTATATCATTTCCAATTTACTTGTTAATGTGTAAAGTTTTGTCATTCAATAAAAGTTATGTCTCTTTATATCATTTTCAATTTACTTGTTAATGTGATTATTAAGTATAAAGTTTTTTTATTCAATAAAAATTATGAATTGAAATTATGTTGATCTTTCTTTATGTCATTTCCAATTTACTAATATGATTATTAAGTTTGTTAGTGTAATTATTAAATATAAAAAAAAATCATTCTATAAAAATTATGAATTAAAATTATAATTAGATACATTATAAATATATTTTTAATTATATATAAATTGCTCTCAAGGTATTGAATTGTTCTCTATAACATGCTAATTTAAACATAATAAAAACTATATTGTAAACACGGTTATTCCAACATCATTTGTTATGAGTCACTATGCCAAAGTGCACTACATGATGTTAAATAAATTACCAAGAGTTATTTTTAATCATTTTGCAAGGCAATGAAGTAGTTTGGTGAATATACTCGTTTTCAATATAGTTTCATTAATTCTATTATTGAACAACGATTACAAAGTTAGTGATTATAATGATTTTTAATAAAATCAAAATTGTGTTAATAAATAAAATATATAAAAATTTAAAGTTGTATTAATAAAAAATAAATTAAAATAATCTTAAAATTATAATATAATATTAAATTATTAAAATAATAATAAAAAAAATTATGAAATAAAAATGAAAAGATATAAATATGAAGCAATGTTATCTTTTTAGGGTGTTCAAGGTCATTCTTCAAATGTTATTCATAATTCCAACATTTAAGCCATCAAATTAAGTGTTTTGACTTTACAAGTAAACAAATGGGTGAGGTTAAATGGGGTACCATCTCAAATATGGGTGCGGTTAAGTGGGGTATGATCTTAAAGATTTAATAGTTGGTTAGGAGAGGGGTATGTTTCCTTTACAAGTCTTTTTTATTAAACACGATTCATGAACTAATTGATAGTCTTTTTAGAGTAAAGGTCATGTTACTATAGCTTGGTGTCATGCCCATAACATCATCAACATCAATGAGGGCCCTTATGCATGAAGCCATGTTGTCAAATATTTGAGGTTGATGACATGATTTTCCACTCTAGTCCCATTATCTTTATGTAATTTTCCACACTTTAACATTTCAAGCCTTACAAATAAATAACATCTCTATTTTGTCCCATACTTCCTTGGAAGCATTCAACAAATCTAAATCCATGTATTAGAAAAGCCCAGACTAATGAGAGTCATGGAATTTCTATATTTAGCTTTCTATTTTGCTAATACATCATAATCTACATGCCTCGACTCTTTCTCATCTATATTTCCTAGGCCATTCTCTATCAAGTGAAGTTGCATCTTCACTTTGTAGGTACAAAATCATTCCCTTGCAAATTTTCCATGACCTTATCTAGTGGGGAAAGAGTCATTGTAACCTTGTCCTCTTGTTCAAATCAACAACATAGAAAATAACAAAAGAAAAAACAACCCATGACTCTAATATCATTTTAAAATTCAATAATGTACCAACAAGAACCTAAAGGAAGATAGAAAAAAAAGTTATAACCTTGATTCATTAAAAAAATCTTTTTTCATATATTATTGAAATAAGCTATTGACCCTTATAGAAAATTTAACATAAAATAACCACTTTAACATTATAAATATGATAACACTTAAATAACTCATGACCATATGGAAAAATGGCATAGAATAGAAATTTCTAAAATTATAAATATATATGGTAGAACTTAATTAAATCATAGCCATATGAAAAATTTGCAAAAGAACCACTTCAACATTATAAACGTGTTGCCCTTAATTAACTCATAATTCTAAATTTGGTGGCATGTAAGTAATGAAATTGGTAAATATAGATTAATATATTAAAATTGATCTATACGCAATAAAGTTAAAGCTACAACCTACTAATTATAAGATAGTTGTAATGATAATTATCAAAATTGTACCACCTCTAAACTTAAATAGATAAGACTTAACTTCAATGGTGAACTTAGAAAAAACCTAGACCCACCCATATTGGGAAGTGTCTTAAACCACCAAGAAACCATAATTAAAGTTTAACACTATCTTATGCAAGATGAACAAATAATCAAGTCAAATTTGAATCCCACCCCCTACATATCAATAAATCCCTTAAATACAGTTTAAAAAAATAATATTTGAAGGATATTCAAAGCTAGTCGTTAACATCCTTAATAACAATTCTAAGTGGAGAATAACCTAAATAAGAGTTGAAAAACACTTAATTTCTAAAGGACTATGAATTAGTCCATGTTAGAATAAATTCCAAATGGGTAAGAGATGAGTTATGTGATATCCCACGACTTGAATTTTTAATTTTTATTTCTATTATTATTTTTTTTTTTAATTTTAATTATTTTTCCAAAAGTTAGTTTGGTCTATTAACCAAATCCAAATTGTAAAAACTTTTTATTTTATGAAAATAAATACATGTGGAGATAGGGGCACATATTGAAGCATTTATTAAAGAGGGAGTTAGGAATCCAAAAGGGTTGGTTGAGTGGGAGTATATTGAGACAAGGTGTGGAGTTAGTTCAGTTTCAAAAAGACACATTCTAGATTTATAGGAGAATCTATGAACATGCGTATAATTGAATCTCACAGGTGGTCACTGAGAAGGGGGCTCAATAAAAGTGTCACAAGTTCTAGGAAAAATAAAAGAGGTCATGAGAAGGGAATGTGGTGCCATTCCTAGGATGTGAACTGATAGCTCGAGAAGGCTATCCACTAAACTAACTTGACATAGTGATTTTTCGAATATTACACACAACAAGATGAGACTTAGAATTCTGCAAGAGGCCATGTAGGCAACCCCTTAGATTATGAACTTAGCTCAGAGGTGACAAAGGTTGTGAGGGACTCTATTCTAAGGTTGGGAGGAAAAAATTCTTCAACTTGTGGTTTCCCCAAGTTCTAGGTTTTACTTCTTTATTATGAATATGTTGATCTGAATGTTTACTATATTTTATTGTGCCTTAGTGTGGCCAAAATAATAGATTATAAAGCATAAATAACTTGTAAAACAATAGTTATTGTGATGCTATATCTAAAAACAAAATTATATTACGAGTAGCAAATAGATAAAACTCATAGGTAAAAACCTAGTTACTGAAAGATTGTATTCGGATAAAATACCTATATTGAAGAGAGAGAGTTTCAACAATATACACCATATATAATTAAAAGGGAATCATTACATATTAAATGGATTTCAACAAAATACAATGTATATATTTTGAAAGGGAATCGTTACATATTAAATAGAGATCAACAAGATACAGTGTATATTTTAGAAAGGGAATCATTACATTTAAACATATTTTAACAAGTAATGACCCTTTATTTCCAACAAGGGAAACAATGCTAAGTAAACCGAGTTTAACAAAGAAATAAATAACAATTCTATATAACCAAAAAGGACCAGTAAACATACTACATAACATTGTAGAAATGTAAAATGTGTAGACAATAGTCTTAAGTCACAAGAGTTTTGTAAATGATTATACAAAATTATTCGGTCGACTGGCTGTAATAATAAAGCAGTCACATGTTGTGATACCGAAATTTAATGTAGTTAAGGAATGCAACATGAATACCTTTCCAAGAAAAGAGTCTCCATGGTACCAATCTACACAATAACAACGAATAAGTTAGAATGTTGTACGAATTTATTTAGTCAAAAAAATTATACATCCAAACAGTTATGAACTTACCATGGATGTACAAAAAGTCCTTGTATCTCCTTCCATTGCTTTTGAACTACACTCGAGTGAAAATGGTTGTTGAATAGTTGATGCATCACAATAATAAGCATGGCCCATCATTAGTTATGTTAGTGACATTTCTTTCACAGGGATGTTTTCCTCTCCTATTTGAGGCCTCTGATTTAAACACATGGAGGTGGGATTTTGAAAGCCGGTTAGGCGAGTTTTATTCAAAGGCCGCAACCATAAACATAAAGTGAGCCTGATCATGGATGCAAGAAACAACGAAGAATATCTAGACCATCCATCTGAGAAGGGACGCGTGGCAGGAGATCGACGTCATCGGGAAAGTTTCGACAGGGAAGCGCCCATCGTGGAGCTTGAAGCCATTGGGATATCGGGGATCTTGGGGACGAGTAATTTGTGCACTTCAAAAAGGAGAACTGCGAAACCCCGATGGAGAGTATGGTCAAGGGAATATGGTAGTGGTCATTTGGACCAGGGTCTAGTCAAAGGGCTAGCACAAAAGGAGCCATCGGGGATCAGAGATTTGCGAGTCTAGAGGACTTGTGAATCGTGACATCGTGAATGCCAAAAATCTGATGGAGGGTTTGACTACGGTCACACGGAGACAGGTCATATGGATCAGGTTCCAGCTGGTAGGGGCTAGCTCATTGAGCTGGAGCTCATTGCAAATCGGGTATTGGAGTTTCAAGGTGCAAGCACCCCTTGTTTTTTGCATTTTGAAATCCTGAACCCTGAATTCACGATAGCTCTCAGGACCGGGCCCATGGTTCTGGCGCCTGGTCATTAGAGAGGAGGTCTGAGAGAGGGGCGCTTTCTTTTTCGTTTGGCCACAAGTTCTGAATTAATTTCAGAAGGGGGGCACTGTTCTCTATCGACTCCAGCCCGATGAGATTTGGATCCCGGTACCTGCTCATAATGGATAAAGGAGAAAGAGGGTGGGTGAAGCCTTGCGTCACCCATTTATTGCAGAGTATGGAAGTCCGAGTTGAAATTTACCCAGGAAGGTCCCTTGTACCAGTTCTCTCCAGGAAAGCCACGCTGAGTCTCCAACTCACAAGGGGAACTTGTACACGCCACTTCAACATTCAAAGGGCTCAACTACCCCCTGGCGCGAGCCATGCTGAATTAAAGGTAGCGTATGACAGAGCAATGCAGGTCATATTTGATTGAGGTGATGCCATCCATTGAAAGTTTTGAGATGCCTCTGCTGGGCGAAAGGAAGGGAAGAGTATATGTAGGTATTTTTTCCATTTTGTAATGATCAATGGTAGAGCAGAGCTCCCTACTGTAAAGTTTAACAGACATTCTAGTTTGTTGGATATGCATCTATATATGAGATATATTGTTTTATGACAAACAGTTTTTCTCACTCCATCTAATTTTCATCTCATGCTAAGAGAGTTCATGATTGACTGAGTCACGTGAATTATTGTAGTTCTGTTATGATAAATGATTTCTCGTTGCATTATTGTATTCTCTGTTTTTTTGTATTTAAGTGCAAGAAGACCTTATGTTTGGATGCCTTGTTCTACAGTATATTAGGAACCTGTCATTTATAACAGACCTTCGCACTCTTCCCATATACGTCTTCCGCCTGTTCACCCTTTACTACAACTCACTGTCTGAAGTTTATATAAGACCTCACTCACCTATGCATGCCTGACCTAGTTTTGAAGTTGAAATGATATCGTTTTGAGTTGGCTTCCATTCGGTCACCCCATCTATAAATAAACCGTGACATAAAACTGATGGGCATCGGGCTCTTCTCCTACTAGCAATCCAGGAGTGACTTCCGTCGCCAAAATTTCTGGCGCCGTTGCCGGGGAAGAAGTTGAATATATTCTCTGGGATTTAACGACAATGATTAGATGATTCTGAAGGTGCATCAGATATTAGAACTATTGATATTGTTGTTGTGCACCTGGAGACTCCATTGTGATGACTCCGCTGGGGAGAACCTGCTCTATCAATTGTGGCTTTCAGAGGCAGACACACGCGGTCTCATCCACAACTGCCCCTAGCTACACCTCAAACCGATCCAGAAGTGGTTCTCAGACAAGGAAAGGCCCCTGAAGAAGAATCTTCCACTGCCGAAAAAGGTAATCCGCCATCTCCTTCTGTAAGAACTATGTTTTCTCCTCCTCAGTTTCTTAATAGACCTCCTTCAGAAGTTTCTCATTTCCTGAATTTTGGGAGTGTTCCTGTTGAGTTTTCCCCTCCTGGTCTAGGATTAGAGGGAGAAATCCTTGTCACTCCCCTCTTCTCTGAAGTTGTTCCTTGGCGTAGACCCCGAACCACAGAATATTTTCCCACTCCTGCACAAGGAGGAGCACCTGCTGACTTGAACTCGATAGCCCGTTCCTTGAATCACCTCTTGTTTCCCACTCCAATTCAAGGCTCATTCCCAGCAGTCCCTTCACGAACTCCTTCTCCTCTAAGTTCTCCTCCACCTAATATTCCTATGGCTGGAGCAAATCCCCCTATGACCGAAATAGAGGTCATCATAGCCGCTAGATATGCTCCCTTCGTGCTACCACAGCCTCTCAATAACCTCCCAGCATAAGGGTACCTTAAGCAGCTGCTCAAGTTTACAGGCGAGGGGGACATAACCGTTGAACAGCACCTAACAACCTTTTACACTTTCACGGATGATAATGTTATCATGCACACCGACATATGGATGAGGATTTTTGTCCATAGTCTCCAAGGAGAGGCTAGAAAATGGTTCAGGGCCCTACCTCCTGTATCTATTGATGGGATTAGAGCTCTAGATAATGCCTTTTTGAGACAGTGGGGAGATAAAAAAGACTTCATGTATTACATGACAGAGTTTGGGTCATTGAAGACAAAGGAAGGAGACTCTGTTTCTGACTTCTCCAAGAGATTTAATAAAATGTACAATAGAATCCCTGTTGAGATAAAACCCTCCAAATCCTCTGCAATGATCACTTACTCTAGCGACTTTGATCCTGATTTCTGCTTACTACTGAGGGAGAGAAGAGTTGCTATGCTGGCGCACATGCAAGACGCGGTCGTGGAGGTAGAATCCAACATATTGGCTGTCAACCGACTCAGGAGCGTCGGTGGTAGAAATACCTCCAAGAAAAGGCCTGAAGCTTCCTCGTCCAGTTCCTCTCCCCTGCCCCATCAGACAGATGAGACAGCTAGAATTCCATTCAAGTTATAAATGAGGTTGCAGACCCTCAAACAACCAAAATAGTAGAAGTTTGTATTAAATCAACCTTATTCATCTTCCAAGGATATTTCTTTGAACAAACAAGTGGAGTAGCCATGGGATCCCCCTTATCCCCAATCGTAGCAAACCTCTACATGGAGAAGTTCAAGAAAATTGCCCTTGAAACATACCCCCTTAAACCATCTAGATGGAAAAGGTATGTTGATGACACCAATGTCAAGTGGCCTCATGGAAAAGAAGAACTGGACAGATTCTCTGAGCACCTCAATGGCGTTTCTGAGAACATAAAATTCACCATGGAACTAGAAGAAAACAATAGCATACCCTTCCTAGACGTGCTTATGATTAGAAAACAAGATGGTACATTGGGACACAAGGTCTTCAGGAAGAAAACCCACACAGACAACTACCTTCATGCGGATTCCCACCACCATCCCTCTCAAAAAATGGGGGTTCTCAACACCATGGTCACAAGGGCAGCAAGAATTTCCGACAAGGAACATCTAGAGGAGGAAATAAACCACTTAACTAGGGTCTTTAAGAACATTGGATATAGAGAAAAAGACATCAAAAAGGAAATGAATAAAAAGGATAGAATGACTCAGGTCCAGAAGGAACAAACCTCCAACCAAAAATCCTTTCTTCCCTACATTAGAGGTGTCACAGACAAGATTGCTAAGATCTTAAAAAGAAAAGAAATTGTAACCTCCTTCAAACCCTTAATCACTAGCAGACAAAGAATGAAATCTGTAAAGGACCCCATAGACCAACATCAAGGAAAAGGCATCTACAAGGTCTCTTGCTCATGCGGCAAGTGTTACATTGGGGAAAACGAACGATCATTTCAGGTAAGGATCAAGGAGCATGAAGCAGACATAAGAAATGAATGCACTCGCACTCCGGCCTTAGCAGAACACTCATTTAAAACAAAACATCATATCTTCCTTGAGGATACTAATATTTTAGCAAAAGAGGACCATTACTACAAGAGACGCCTAAGAGAAGCCCTAGAAATAATCAAACACCCTAACAATATGAACAGAGATGGCGTCGTGGAAGTAAGCAGCTTTTGGCACCCATTAATCAACCAACTTAGAGACCCTCTTAGATCAAATTAGGTTTGACACCTTCCTCCTCCCCCTCCTCACTTGTTTATGTTCTACCTTTGAAGTAGGTAACTAGTTGTAAAAGTCTCACTAACCCTCTACTACCTACCATTATTCTTATTAAAAAACTTAGTACTATATTTATCACTAATTAAAACCATATACATACCCTAATCCTTTGACACTATATTAATTCCTAAAACAAATAAAAACTTGAATCATAAATCAACACCTAGAATATATAATAGAACTATACATATATTTATTACTAATTAAAACCCTAAAAACTTAGTCCTATACTATAAGGTTTTTACTATATTTATCACTAATTAAAACCCTAAAAACTTAGTACTATTTTTATCACTAATTAAAACCATACCCTAATCCTTTGACACTTTATATATTAATTCCTAAACACATAAAAACCCTAAAAACTAATATCTAATAGAATTAGTACTATATTTATCACTAATTAAAACCCTAAAAACTTAGTACTATACTATAAGGTTTTTACTATATTTATCACTAATTAAAACCCTAAAAACTTAGTACTATGTTTATCACTAATTAAAACCATTTACATACCCTAATCCTTTGACACTTTATATATTAATTCCTAAACACATAAAAACTTGAATCATAAATCAAACCCTAGAATTTCTAATAGTATTATACATATAGTTAGAAATATTAACAATTAATATAATAAGATAAAATTCAATCCTAAGCTAACCCTAGATTTATTTTTACTTACCAAATTAAAATTTTAAAACAAACCAGTAGAAACCCTAGACCTATAGACAAAACATAAAACAAAATACTATTAAGTAATATAATATAATTAAACTCCTTCTAACCCTAAAAACTTTTAATTATTCATAATTATTAAAAAACTTTAATTATTTATATTATTCACTATTCAAAGTTACGTCTAACACTCATTAATAATTAATTTGTTTTTAATTAGCTCCGAATTAAGGTTACATTTAATTTGTTTTTAATTAGCTTTGAATTAGGGTTACATTTAGCCGACCTGGTTATCTTACTTACTGTCGTGCTTATACATTATTAATGACTTAGATCAGCTTGCTCTCTAATTGACAATTAGTCCTGATGATGAATTCCGATCCGGATTCGAAACGTCGATGACAAAATGAAACCAACTGTGGATTCTCTGGCAAATAAAGAATTCGAAGTGCCCATAATCCCCAGTTGAGGAATTATCGGAATGAAGTATGGGACCTTATCGATAATTTCTTCTTGGCTTTTAACATTTCTTTCATTCCGAGGGGAGAAAATACCTTGGCTGATTCTTTAGCTGTGTCAGCTAGTTTGCTCAAATTTCCTCTGCCGCCTATGGTAAAAAATGATGTTGAGATAAGGTATAGGCCCTCGGTTCCGGACAATGTCAAGCATTGGAAGGTGTTCGAGGATGATTCTGAACTCGAAAGGTTCCTCCAAGCATTGGATGAATTTTCTGCGTTGCATATTGACAAGGATCCTGATTTGGAAGGTGACCCTCATCGTGAGAGGTTTTTAAATGAAATCGCTAATCACCAGATCATTCAGTTGCCCAGTAATCACATTCCGAGAGGACTTGTCCCTTTAGAAATATTGTTCGACAGGAATGATGTAGCAGTAAAGGGTAGGGTCTCAAACGAAGATACCGAGACAACTGAATGCAACATTGGCACACCGGAGGAGCCCAGGCTTTTCAAACTATCAAGCAGTTTGACCAGAGAACAGAAGGCCGAATACACGGAGTTGCTGAGAGAGTTCGTCGATGTGTTCGCATGGACATATGAAGACCTCAAGACATACGACACATCTGTCATCGAGCACAAGATCCCACTAAAGGAAGAGGCTAAACCATTTCGACAGAAGTTGAGACAGATAAACCCCATGTTGCTACCTATCATGGAGAAAGAAGTGAAGAAATTGTTAGATGCCCAAATCATTGTCCCCTTGAGATATTCTGAATGTGTGGCCAATTTGGTTCCAGTAAGGAAGAAGAGTGGAGAAATCAGGCTCTGCGATGATTTCAAGAATCTCAACAAAAGCTCCAAGAAAGACAATTACCCCCTACCTAAGATGGAACACATACTACAGAGGGTAATTGGTGCCTCCAGGATATCCATGATTGATGGGTTTTCTGGCTATAACTAGATATCGGTCATGCCTGAAGACAGGGAGAATATCTCCTTCACCACTCTTTGGGGCACCTTCATGTATGCCAAAATTCCATTCGGGCTTATGAATGCAGGAGCAACATTTTAGCGAGCCATGGATATAGCCTTCATCGAAGAAAAAGACCAATTTGTAGTTATCTACCTAGACGACATCACGGTCTTGTCCAATTCTGATAAGGAGCACCGCTGCCACTTAAGGAGAGTTTTCTCGAAGTGGTGAAGGTTTGGCCTTTCCCTGAATCCCAAGAAGTCCCTGTTTGCTATGCAGGAAGGGAAGTTATTGGGACATATAGTATCGGTAGAGGGAGTGAAAATTGATCCCAGCAGGGTGGAGGCAATTCAAGCCTTGTCACTTCTGAGGTCTAAAAAAGAGGTTCAGGCCTTTTTGGGGAAAATTAATTTTCTAAGGAGGTTTGTCTCAAATTTTGCCGAGATAGTGAAGCACATCACGGCCATGCTCACGAAGGGAAATGAAGTGAAATGGACTGCTGAGCCCAGGGCCTCTTTCGACCAAATAAAAAAGGCATTGATTGAGGCACCTGTGCTTATCAGTCCTGACTATTCTAAAGAGTTCCTAATTTTCTCCTTTGCCTCTTTTGATATAGTGGTGGTGGTCTTATTGCAGATAAATGAGGAAGGATGAGAACAACCCATTTCCTTCTTCAACAAGTCATTGAGAGATGCAGAACTCTGGTACGAGATCATGGAGAAGCAGGATTATGCCTTGGTGAAATCCCTCAAAGCTTTCAGAGTCTACGTCTTGCATTCGAAAGTGACAACATACGTTCCTTCAGCTTCCATAAAAGACATTCTTGTACAGCCAGACATAGATGGGAGAAGAGGCAGATGGATAGCAAAAATTCTGGAATTTGACTTGGAAATAAATCCCACCAAGATGGTTAAGGGGCAAGGCCTAGCCAAGCTACTTGCTGAATCCAATTGTGAAGCCTTGGGAATCAATCTCCTCAACACTTGCTCAGGAACTTAGCAAACTGAGCTGCCCAACCAATGCCCTCAAGTTGGCTTATCGCTGGAAAATTGTGTCTGGTATCGTGACATTCTTTACTTCCTGTGGGAATTGAATCCTCTAGATGGAATGGGTAAAAGCATGGCAAGAGATTTAAAGCTCAAGGCGGTCAGGTATTGTCTCATTGAGCAAGTTTTGTACTGGAGAGATCCTTTGGGGATGCTGTTGAGATGTCTGAACCCACAGGAAGCCCATAAGGTTATGTTTGATTTCCATAAAGGCCTTTGTGGGGGGCATCATTTCTGGAAAACCACAGATCATAAAATCCTCAGGGATGGATATTACTGTCCTACTTTATTCGCTGATGTTTGCAGGGAGATCATAGCTTGCACCAAATGTCAAAAGTTCTCAGGAAAGCAACAACTCAAATCGCTGCCATTGAAACCTATAGTAGCTTCGGCACCTTTTCAGCAGTGGGGGTTGGACTTCATTGGAGAGATTCATCCTCCCTCAAGTGGTCAGCACAGATGGATCCTGACTACAACAAATTATTTCACCAAGTGAATATAAGTTTTTCCCACCAGAAGCGCATCACACAAAGTAATTATCAGCTTCTTGGAGGATATCATAGCCCAGTTTGGCTGTCCCAGAAGAATCACCACCGATAATGCTGTTTCTTTCAAATCTGAACCTTTAATTAAGTTCTGTGAGCAGTTCTAGATCTCTCTAGTTCACTCCACCCCCTACTACCCCCAGGGAAATGGTTTAGCGGAATCCTCTAACAAAATCTTGATAAAGATCATCAAAAGATTGTGAGAGGATAACAAAAGAGCCTCGGATTCAAAGTTGAAATTCGCTCTGTGGGTCGATCGTGTCACAACGAAGAAGTCTCTGGGCACTTCGTCGTTTCAACTAGTCTACGGAGCAGAGGCAGTTTTCCCTACTCAGCTCCCCTTACCTGTGGCGAAGTTCTTTCAAGACTATGAGGGAGAACCAGATCATATGATCAGAAGAATTCATCAGATAGTGGAAGTGCAGCAGAGAAGAGAACAATTGAGGGACACAGCTTACAATCATCAACAAAAGATCAAGCAGGCTTTTGACACGAAGGTCAGGAAAAAGATCTTTGAGATCGGGGACTTGGTATTTAAGTGGGATGAACCGAGACAAGATAAAGGCAAGCACAACAAGATTGATGCCCTCTGGATCGGCCACTTTAAAATCTCTGAGATTTTCTCCAACAACACCTATGGGTTGCAGGATATAGAGGGTGAAGAATTTTTCAACAGCCCACTGAATGGGCATTTTATAAAAAAATGTTTTATTTGAGCCTTAGACGGCTCCTTTGTTTGTAAATATTGTCTTTTAGTTATTATTTAGTTTTTTTTTGTATGTTTTCGGCCTAATAAGTGACTCCATATCCCAATAGCAAGGCACTGAAGCTGCGAAAGGAGTTCTTAGAGCATCGCGGGGATGACTCTATCCCCCCTGGAGCCTAATGTTAGCGACATTTCTTGCACAGGGATGTTTTCCTCTCCGATTTGAGGCCTCTGATGTAAACACATGGAGGTGGGATTTTGAAAGCCGGTCAGGTGAGTTTTATTCAAAGGCCACAGCCATAAACGTCAAGCGAGCCTGATCATGGACACAAGAAACAACGAAGAAGATCTAGACCATCCGTCTGAGAAGGGACGCGTGGCAGGAGATCGGCGTCATCAGGAAAGTCCTCACAGGGGAGCGCCCATCGTGGAGCTTGAAGCCATCGGGATATCGGGGATCTTCGGGACGAGTAATTCGTGCACTTAAAAAAGGTGAACCGCGAAACCCCGATGGAGAGTATGGTCAAGGGAATATGGTAGTGGTCATTTGGACCAAGGCCTAGTCAAAGGGCTAGCATGGAAGGAGCCATCGGGGATCGGAGATTCGCGAGTCTAGAGGACTTGTGAATCGTGACATCGTGAACGTCGAAACTCTAATGGAGAGTTTGACTACGGTCACATGGAGACAGGTCATATGGATCAGGTTCCATCTAGTAGGGGCTAGATCATTGAGGTGGAGCTCATCGCAAATCGGGTATCAGAGTTTCGAGGTGAAAGCGCCCCTTGTTTTTTGCATTTTGAAATCCTGAACCTCAAATTCCCGATAGCACTCAGGACCGAGCCCATGGTTTTGGTGCCTGGTCATAAGAGAGGAGGTCTGAGAGAGGGGCGCTTTCGTTTTGATTTGGCCACAGGTTCCGAATTAATTGGGCCACTGTGCTCTACCAACTCCAACCCGATGAGATTTGGATCCCGGTACCTGCTCAGAATGGATAAAGGACAAAGAGGGTGGGTGAAGCCTCGTGTCACCCATTTATTGCAGAGTATGGAGCTCCTCGTTGAAATTTACCCAGGAAGGTCCCTTGTACCGGTTCTCTCCAAGAAAGCCACGTCGAGTCTCCAACTCACCAGAGGAACCTATACATGCCAGTTGAACATTCAAAGGGCTCAGCTACCCCCTCGCGCGAGCCATGCTGAATTAAAGGTAGCATATGACAAAGCAATGCAGGCCAGATTTGATTGAGGCGAAACCACCCATTGAAAGTTTTGAGACGCCTCTGCTGGGCGAAAGGAAGGGAAGAGTATATGTAGGCATTTTTGCCATTTTGTAATGATCGATGGTAGAGCAGAGCTCCCTACTGTAAAGTTTAACAAACATTCTAGTTTGTTGGATATGCATCTGTATATGAGATGTCTTGTTTTATGACAGACAGTTTTTCTCACTCCATCTAATTTTCGTCTCATGCTAAGAGAGTTCGTGATTGACTAAGTCGCGCGAATTATTGCAGTTCTGTTATGATAAATGATTTATCGTTGCATTATTGTATTCTCTGGTTTTTTGTATTTAAGTGCAAGAAGACCTTGTGTTTGGATGCCTTCTTCTACAGTCTGTTAGGAACCTGTCGTTTATAACAGACCTTCTCAATCTTCCCATATAATTCTTCCACCTGTTCACCCTTTACTACAACTCACTGTCTGAAGTTTATATAAGACCTCACTCACCTATGCATGCCTGGCCTAGTTTTGAAGTTGAGATGATATCGTTTTGAGTTGGCTTCCATTCGGTCACCCCATCTATAAACAAACCGTGACATAAAACTGATGGGCGTCGGGCTCTGCTTCTGCTAGCAATCCAGAAGTGACTTCCGTCGCCAACAAGTTAAATACCCAAGAATAAGTTTATCAAGAATGTAATTCACTCAGAAATTACATAATATTAATGTGGGAACACCACAATTGTTTTAACAGGAGTCCTAACTAAGTTTAGGACAAATAAACTATTTGAAAAGGTTTTAATGAGGGACCAGAAACTAGAGCAATAGAACAAATGAAATATAAACTTAGAGTAAAACCTTGTTACTGTAACTAGGACCCCAAATTTTATTGAATAACTAGGTTCGTCCAAGGGAAAAACCCTTAGAACCATAGGCTAACCTAAGCGAAAATTTACACTGACGGAAATACAAATTAACAAACACAACATTATATAATAGATATCATAGAAAATTTGAAGGGAGAAATTTCGCTCATGGACGAAATTAGGACGTATGAAATTTTGGTTAGGCGAATTATTACTATAGAGAGATTTGAAGGGATTTGAATATAAATACTCCAAATTTATTTTTAAAATTTACATAAAAACCCTTCGCCCATGGTTCTTTGTGAGAGGACAGGAGTGAAATCCATTTTCTCCATGTCAAATTCGAACTAGATTCTCCTCCTTAATTTTCTAATTGGATTTTTTTTTTAGGTATTCACCATATTTTCGGGAAACTAGAATTTTTGAGAGGCATTTCGCCCTTATTTTATCCGAATTAAATTTTTTTGGGCATTTCTCCTAACCCTGGTTCTGGTTGGAAGTCCCTATCTTTCACTTCCTTTTCTTTAGATTGTCAATATTTATTTTTAATCATCCTTTGAAAAAGAGGGTTGTGTGAACGGTTCTCTCAAAGAGATGATTGTGATGTGTTGCCACACATCCAAATAATGGCAAAGATGCACTCTGATATTTTATAAAAGAAAGGCTAGAAACGACAAGCAGCTTACATTAAACCTAGTTCGTCTGTGGATCAAATGCCTAGAGGTAGTGAAATTCCAGATGAAGAGTCTGATGAAGATGACGATTTCCAAGTTCCTGATCAAGAGGTATGGGGTATTTTGTTTCATGCATACAAATTTCTTTTGACTTTTATATGCCATTTGATTTGGGCCTTGGCAGATGGATTCAAAAAACTCCCCAAAGGAAATAAAAAACACAGATTTAGAATTAGGTTTTTGCAGATTTATGTTGTTAATTTTCTTGATGGATCAAAGTTTTGGAATCTGAGTAAGTTTAGTAATGACAGTGTGCTAATGCAGTGCACCTTTTGTTTGTAGTAACCAAAGTCGTGGAAGAAGAATGAACGGATGCTCTTGATTTTTCATGTTGTCATGTTCCAGATGCAAAGACCTTTCGAGTTCATAGCAAGAGTTTCATCTTTGATGGATCTAAGGTTGAATTTTTCATGTTATTTAAGATTACTATGGATTTCAAACTCTTTGTTTGGTCTTCTTTAATATAAATATGACAAACTTGTACAACCAAGTCCCAGCTGAGAAGCCTTTATTGTAACTTGTTAACTTGTTGCAGATGACTGGTTTAAAGGTGTGAAACACAGGTAAATATAGTTAGATGAAAGGGTTGTGCAACACAGATAAATATCGTTTTATGCTTGTAACCTACCTACAATATCACAAACATTGTTGAAAGAAATAACAATTATGTTTTAGTTTCTAGATTCTTAAATGGAAAATCGAAACTTATTGGGAAGGAACTATGTTATTCAAAAATCTTGAGTAGATTGGATTCTTAGAGTTAACTTTATTTTTATTCTAATGAAGTCCGTTTTTAAATAATTCATTAGAGTGTTTAGTGTGTAATAAATATGCCCAGGATATTTAACTATTTAATGTTCACTTACTTTGTTGGTTAAGTAGTGATCTGTAAGAATATTATCTTGTATTCATGACTTTTTATATTTAGTTAAGAACCTTCAAATATGTTACATCGATTGAAGTGATTTAATGTGTACTAGTAGGAATATATCACCTTATCAAAGTTTTAGTATATTGATGTTTATTACCTTCCAAAGGCACTTGAACATTCAAGGAGGATGAACCACAAAATATTAGCTATCCTTCTTTGGTAGTAGAAGTTTTTAATGTTGTGATAATAAAATTGAGATATGTAATGGTTGAAATACAGTATCACTAAAGAACATTTTCAAATCTAAATAGAAAGTAGAAATATATTACTATTGCCAAAGTTTTAGTACATGTGATAAGTTTTAGTATATTAATGTTTATTACCTTCCAAAGGCACTTGAACATTCAAGGAGGATGAACCACAAAATATTAGCTATCCTTCTTTGGTAGTAGAGGTTTTTAAGGTTGTGATAATAAAATTGAGATATGTAATGGTTGAAATACAGTATCACTAAAGAACATTTTCAAATCTAAATAGAAAGTAGAAATATATTACTATTTCCAAATAGTTGATTTGATATGAACTTCAATTGAATATTTTCCAAATATAAATATCTTCATTTTAGACATTGTTGTTAAAAGAATGATCATCCCTGAAATAGAGTATCACTAATAACATTTTTCAAACCTAAATTGAAAGTTGAAATAGAGTATTACTAAATTACATTTTTCAAAGTTAAATAGAAAGTAGAAATAGAGTATGAATGCTAGATAGTTGATTTGAAATGAACATTTTCCAAATATAAATATCTCTATTATAGACACAATTATTTATTGAAATAGACATCATCCATGAAATAGAGTATTAGTAAATAACATTTTTCAAAGTTAAATAGAAAGTAGAAATAGAGTATCAATGTCAAATAGTTGATTTGAGAGTATCACTAAATAACATTTTTCAAAAATAAATAGAAAGTAGGAATAGAGTATCAATGTCAAATAATTGATCTGAAATGAACTGCGATTGAATTCATTCCAAATATAAATATATTCACTATAGACATTCTTATTGAAAGAAAAATCATCCATGTATACTTTACAAAATTAGCAAGTTATCTTGCAGAATGTTTATATTAACCTTCAAAAATAAAAAAATTAATGTTTCTCTCAATGGCCAAGTATGGGTGAAAAATTAGCAAAAAGGAAAAAGTCAAGCACAATTTTTATATCTGAGTCAAAAACCAATCCCTTTGTCTTTGTGCATAACCAATTTCACACAAAGTCCAAATATAATGAGAGAGATGTAAATGTCTTGGATGTTATCCTCCAATACATAGGTTGATTGGTCTTAACTATTGTTATCCTCCAACACAAGTTCAATTCCTACAACTGATATGTTAAGTTATTAAGGAGTATATTATTGTAATGCTGGAAACCTTGTTATTGAGTAACTAAAATTATAATCTTATACATTTCTTATTCAACTCAAAATGATAAATGCTTCAAATAAGTGCATTAAAAATATGGTTAGCAAGGGAAGTTATCTTGCCAGAGAATTTTGATGTCAACCTTCAAAAATAAAATAAAATTAACTTTGCTCTCAATGACCAACTATTGGTGAAAAATGAGCAAAATGAAAAAAGTCAAGAACAAATTTTATATGCCATCCAAAAACCATTCTCTTTTCCTTTGTGCATAACCAATTTCACACAAGGTTTCCAACTATAATGAGAGAGATGTAAATGCTTTGGATGTTTAGACAAGATACACAGATTGATTGGGCTTAGTTATTGTTATCCTCCAACACAAGTTCAATTCCTACAACTGATATGCTAAGTTATTAAGAGTATATTATTGTAATGTTTAAAACCTGATATCTTAAGTTATTAAAACATATATTATTGTAATGCTGAAAACCTTGTTATTGAGTAACTAAAATTATAATCTTATACCTTTCTTATTCATCTCAAAATAATAAATGTTTCAAATAAGTGGGTTAAAAATATAATATTAATAGTATCAAACATGAATACACATAACTCTACACTAGTTGCATCCTGGCATGGATGCAATAGAAACCCCCAATGTGGAAACCAACAACAAAACATAGCCCAGAAAATTTGTTCAAGCATATGAGCAAAAAAACAAATATTTAGTTATTTATCTTTTAAAAAGCTCTAAAATTCCTCTTCATCTTATCTTAGCGGGGAATATGTATTTCTACTTAATTACTTTTGTACTACCTATCGAGAAGAATCAATTGCAGAAAATTTCAATTCATAATTGAAAAATATTTTAAATTTTAAATTCATAATTGCACAATTTCAACATAATATTTGAAAATTTTAATTCACAATTGCACAACTTTAAGACAATATGTCTAGCTTATCTAAAATCTTGTTATACAAGAGGAAAGGTCTTATAAAAATAGAAAGTATAAATAGAACATCACTGTTAAATAACATTACTCTGGTTATACAAGAAGAAATGTCTCATAAAAATACAAAGTAGAAATAGAGCATCACTGTCAAATATAATTTTTCAAAATTAAAATATTGTTAATCAAAATAAAATAAAAAGTGTATTTTGTAAAAATTGAAAATAAAAGAAAACTGTATTTTCTCAAGTTTTGTAAAAAAATCTGTGAAAATAAAATAAAAGTATATTTGTTACAGAAATCTATTATGGATTATAGTAGGAGTAATTGACTAAGATCAACTGTATCTTGTATTTCATTCAAACACTTCTCAAGAAAATTCAGAGTACAATATCATACACCAATTTGGTATGGCTTGGTCTTGACCTTAAAAATAGATTATTATTATTATTTTAATTTTCTTAGCAATAAAAGGCTTGACTATGTTGGTTGTGTGAAACAACCATTTAATAGATTAAACAAACATTTAATTGCCAACATATCTTTCTTGACAAGTACTTATTAACACATTTTACAATTCAGAAAAAATGATAAATTAAAGAAAAATGACATCCATTTAATAGATTAAGCAAACATTTAATTGCCAACATATCCTTCTAAGAAGTAATTATTAGCACATTTTACAATTAAAAGAAAATGAAATGTTATGTAAATGCAAAAAATAAGATTAAATTAATTCATGAAGAGTCAAAACACCCATAAGGATACATTATAATCACCCTCCTTACATACTAATACAGCAGTTGAGACTTTTCAGGATTCTTGGATACATTTTATGGATGATAGCCTTAGTATTAACTTTCAAGTATAATGAGAAGGATTAGTTTACAATTTTAATTTTTTTATTATAATTAAGTTAGAAATATTAAAAATGTTGAAGTGAAATAATATCATTTAAATTTAATATTTGTATTTCATTACACAACAAAAAAAATTATAATTAGGTTAGAAATTTTAAACTGAAATAAGATATTTCAAGTTTAATTTTGATATTCCAGTACATAGAAAAATGCACTAAAGATATCATCTTTCATATAATACTTACATATGCATCTTTTAATTATTAAGCATTGAAGATACACTATATGAAAAACATTTTTTCTTTTCCCCTTGGCGGATTGAATTCTTTTCATATTTTTAATATATATATTTTTTATAAATGATAAACTTCACTCCATACCCCTGGAATGGCATGCTTTTTAAAAGTATGTAATCCAGAAATTTCCATTTTAAAATATTTTGTCGGGCTATGGAAATGGTTAAGTTATTCAAATTTCCAATTGTTACTGTCGTGGATGCCTCTATTCTCTTCATATGTTTTTATAATCCAGTTGTAAAGGTTTTATCAAAACCTTTGATTCTGACATTTAAAAGTTTTGATTCTGACATTTAAAAGTACATGGGACACAACTGAAAGCTTATCTTTTCTTGAATTTTTATAAGATTACTTTTATGGCTCTCTTGAAACCCCGAGATTTTGAGAAATGAAATGAGAATAAGGTTATTAGATTAAAGTCCCTTAATATATTGTGCTTCTGGAATAGAAATTGTGATGAAATTATCCAAGCTACCGATTTCCTGAGGTTGGTGATAATTCATATTTTAAAACAAAAATAATAAATGGCAATGAAAATATTTTTCCAAAATGTTTTAGTACACTGTGGACTTTAGACTTTTATTTATTAGCGTGATGATAATTCATATTTTAAAACAAAAATAATAAATGGCAATGAAAATATTTTTCCAAAATGTTTTAGTACACTCTCGACTTTAGACTTTTATTTATTAGCGATCTAATGAGGTTGTTTATGTATATAAGGTTGTTTATGTATATAAGTTTTAAAAGTCATATTTTGTTGGGATTGGAAGCTTGTTTTGCCTTTCCACTTCACATTTAACTTTTATTTTCAAATTGTATAATAAAATTGATAAACTTCACCATATGGAATTTCCAATTGATAATTAAAACCTGATTTGACATTTTTCCTTTTTCAATGTTTTGTATCCTGCATGCCATTGTGATAATAAGAACATTTTGTATCTATGTAAATATTATGGTCATGCTATAAAATCTTTATAGAAAATGAATGTCTAATTTATAAAACATAAATAGTGCTCCAAGAATGGAAGGGGAAGAAAATATTGTATGCTTTGATTCTAAGATAAAATTATGCATTGAATGACAGGTTTTAGAAAAAAATCTCCAAAGATTTAAAACCAAGTACCATAACCTTTTACAAGTTTTTAAAAAATTTGTAAGCTTTAGCTCAAGATCCTTTGAAGGAACATATTCAACATATCTAGAAAACAAGTAAAGCTATATGACCACGATGCATTGCCTTTAAATTAAAGGTGTTGAGGTGACAACAAGGTTCAAATTCATCAAGGAAGGAAATGCTTCTTCCAAGTATTTTATTGCTTCAAAGTAAATGAAGTATTTGTATAGATTTTAAATGTGTAAGAATGAGTTTTCGTATGGAATTTGAGAGCTCTTAAAGGTTAAATTCCAAAATCAAGTGGTTTTTTCTCTGACATTTACCTTTTATTTTCAAGTTGCTTGCTCGGGGTTATTATCAAATAAAGGTTAATGGATATGACACAATGCCTAGAGGAAATTCTTAGAAAAGTTATTGTAGGCAAGAAATCTTATTTGAATTGATAATCATTCTTCTTGAGTTCCGGGATGTCCTTTTCCTATGAAGAATATAAATTTCTCAAAGGGACGATGTTGTTTGTTTGTGAAATTTTATGAGAATTATTAAATATCTTATCTATGGTGACTATTTAGATATGTGCAAAGAGGTTCCTTCATAAGCTAACTTTTTGGACATGTGAATTCATTGATTCCTATGGCTAAACATTTTGGATCCTTTTTTAATTTCCTTGTGTATAACTAGCACCTATGTTTGGGGCACTGGATGGGCACATGATGAAGTAACACTTAGCTTCACAACATGCATATTCAATGCCTGAATAAATGTGTTGGTTAAGATTTTTTACTTTAATAGGGTTTCTGAGCCACTCCATCTACATGTTGATCCTTGATTTCTCTTTTTGTACAAGGAGAGATAGAGCTCTATAGGACTTCTAGTTGGTAGCCCAAATGGAATTGACAATGTTATGATGAAAATCGTTGCACTAGTTATCTATTATCAAACACATATTAGTGTGTACATCTATCATTTGTCCAAATTTGTTCCATAAACACAATATGAAACATGGATAGGTGGTCTTGAATTTATTCAAAATGTATTCGATACTGAAATTCTTTAAATTGTATGGGGAGAGTGCTTTATAAAGATAAGTCAATATTGAAATTTCCGTCAATGAACGAAAGTCTTGATAAATTTGAGAAATGTTGTTTTCTAATTTTGCATTAGGAATAATGAATACTGTTTGTGATTTACCAAGATCCATTTAAACTTGGAATTTTTTAGTACTTAGAGGGATTAAAAAGAAATTGAAATGTAAATTTACGTTTCTTTTTCCAAATATGTAAAATAAATATATTACATTTGAATGAATACATTTTCCTATTATTATATATGGTTTTATACTTTATCAAAAAAAATTCGAAGACCTTACAAGATTTTATAATTTAGGGAAATACTCACCAAGGTTTTACAAGTTTTTATAATTAAGTGAAAGATTCGCCAAGATTTTACAAGATTGTATAAAATAGTAAAAGATTAGCCAAAACATTATATATACATATTGTATTTTTGATAAAATAACCTTTAAATTTTCCTACATATCATGTGGATTCGCCCATTTATTATACATATGAATTTATGGGGAATTCTTAAAATCACCCTTGTCAAGAAGCCACTTTGGAAGCACCGCCCCTTTCAAGGTACACGTGAATTTTGATATTCCCGTGTTTGAAGGTGAGATAGATTCAGATGCTTTGGAAAAGTGGTTAAATCTGCTAGAAGGTTATTTCTCTATCCAAAAAATTTTGAATAGATAATTTATCACCTTTGTGCTCCGTAAGACTATCCCCCATGTAAAATATTGGAGGGAAACTTATTGTTACCAAAATTCCAAAGAGTCTGGAATTTTTTAAGTCGAACCTACTTGGGATACTTTTAAGGATTCCATCAAGGAAAAATATTACCTAGTTGGAAAACTATGACTGCTAGTACATGAGATGGAACACATTGCATCAAGAGAGGGGCCAAACAGTGTTGGAGTTCAAAAATAATTTCCATACCTTACACACTAATATCAGTATCAAAGACTCTGAGCGAAATCTAGTTCTAAAATAGCACAGGGCTCTACACAGGTAAATCCAAACCAAAATGGATTTTTTTGACATCTCATCACTGGGAGTTGATTACTGATACGTTGTCAAAATCAAACAGAAATTTACACAGAACAACAAGTGGAAGTTCCGGTTTGCAAAACCACAACAACCAAAGCATGGTAAATATGGCCCTAACTCATAGAATGTCCAACCTTAAGACAACCAATCCAAGCCACAAGAAAATAAGGGTAACGGGAATATGAAGAAGGAAACTGGGAAGCGGTGCAACTTCCACAAAATACCTTGGCAAGACACTGATAAATGTCGCCCAAAACAGTCATTGATGATTGAGCTCAAAGAAAATGATTTGAACCTCGACTCAGAATCTGATTTAGAAAACAATAAAAGGAGAAAGAACATTGATGCATAACCCACTCTTATTTTCGTAAACACAACAATCCAACCAAAAGAACCAAAATATTTTGAGGGGGAGAACCTCTTACATTCGCAGATGTGGGTGAAGGGGGGCCCATTGCATTTCATTGTTGATAGTGGAATCCAAAAGAACCTCATCTCTGTAGATTTTGTCAAGCAATTCCATTTTCCAACAACACCACACCCGTAGTCATGCAACATCGGTTGACTTCGCCAGGGTTGAGCTTTTCTTGTCATCCAATGGTGCCTCTTTTCCTACAACATCAATCCCTTCAAGGCTGAGGTATTATGTGATTTTTACCCACTAAAAGTCTGTGATTTTCTATTAGGCATGCCATATATTTGGAATCATCATGTTTCTTATGAGTCTCGACCCCATAGTTTCATTATTACTCTGGGGGATAACACTATAGGATACCAAAGGTAGATCTGACTTTTGTCTCAAAACAATAGTGTCACAAGGTAATATCTCATATAAAAAATTGTAGCCTCTTCATAATCCAATCAAAAGGTAAAAAGAAGGACATTGTAACCACTACAACCTCATCCCAATACCCTTTTATTTGACAGAAGAATATTAACAATATTTTAAAAGAGCACATAGATATTTTTACTTCACCTACAGGGGTGCCTCCACGTTTCCCAATCAATCAAACTCATGACATAGCCCTTCATACTCTTCCTGATGCATCTTCACCAATAGATTCCTCATGCACTCAGGAAAACCATGAAACTAGATTGGTTGAATAGATCCATTCCCCCAAGCAACAGGATAATTCCAAGTACAAGAAGGACATCATCTTCCCCAGTGAAAGCATCTCACCAAGGTTCAGATTCAACAAAATCTTCCCTAAGAACTTGAAACAATAGAGACCATTTTTTCCAAAGGGGGAGGGGATCCAGGTGGATATTAGTGGCCACCCACCTATTCCATTGGTTAAAAATACAGTTTTTCACCTAGGTGACTTTTCTACTATTTTTCGGGTCTGAAACTTTTGGGGTCATTTTGAGGCTCTAAACGACAGTTTTTTTACTTTTGGGGGGCCAGGTGTTGCCAACAATATTCCTTAACCCTTGATAGAATTTGTACTCCTTAGCTAGACCTTTCTAACGAAGTATAGAATACCCCAAACGAAGATCATATGCAAAATTTATGCCCTCGAGAAGTCGATGTATCAAATACCCCCATCAAGGCCCACAAACCTTTTGGCATTTCATTTTCCAGGGTTAGGGTTTTTTATTTTCTTTATGTTAAAATGCGTTTGGAGCCTCATTGTAAAAATCATCACCTTCTTGTGAATGAGTGTAGTCGTCACATCTCTTCTCAAAGATAAGATGCCTCCATTCTAGCAGTTTCATTCACTCTATATTTTTACAGTTTCTATACATTTCTCTCATTAATAGAAATTCAGTATTATTGTATCTCTCTGTTTCTTGTAATATTTATGTGTATTTCATTGTTATATATTTTCCTTCATTTCATTTTCAAAATAATCCAGATCATTTGGCCTATAGTATCTTATCTCACCAACCTATAAACATATGTACATTTACAATTGGGGTTCATCTTGGGGGTATTACGTTCCCCTCCCCCTTATTTATGCATTGTCCTCAGTTCATTACATACAATGTACAATAAAAATTCTTCAAAAATCTCCTTTCCTTTGATTTTGAATCTTGTTATCCTTCTTGTGCTCTTCTTTTCAAGCATCAAATTCATGTCTTCATACCTCAACTAGAATTCATTTGCTCTATTCCTTAGAGTTTCTTCAGTAAACAATTCTACTAATTGTGTCATTCTTGAGCTGCCTCTTCCTTATTTTAGTCACCCTTCCACGCTCATGCATCCTTTCAATTCTACACAATCCTTCATCGATCCATCTTGACAAGTCTTTCACACATAAGGAGAGCATTATCTCATTACCATACCCCCACTGTGGATCTGCAATTTAAGGCTGCAATGTCCCAACAATAGCCATTCTTCCCAGGAATTTCAGCTTCAATACCATCATCTCATCTGTATCACACACATGCAGTCAACATCGAACAATATCAGAATAATTTTATTTATAAATTCAATGTTTTGTGTTTCATAAGAAAATTCATGTTCTTCCAAAATATGCAATTCCATCTCATATTTTCCTGATTGTTGTAACAATAAGCATCAATATTTCTTATCTCTTGAAAAATTTTCCTACTTGAGACCACTTTTCATGCAATATTTTCATCTTTCATTTAGGGAAATAGATGATTAGTATTTCATGTACCATATAATTCTATTGTAATATTTACAAAGGCTCACAAAGTAATTTCAGAATTATACTCTACACTTAACAATTCAATCATAGATATCCAACCATTTATTAAATAGAATGAAATTATCATTATTTGCATAGGAATTTTCAGCCATTAGGCTTTTCATTATTTCAACGTCATTATTTTCATTACTCTATTTTCTTTAAAATAAGTTTCCTCTAGTCAATGCTCATGTGACTACCTGACTTGCAACTCTCTTGTTGCAATATCTAACAACTCCTGAAATTCTCTCAACTCTAGGAGTCAATAATAATTGCAACATTTCAGCTGCTAGCATAATCATTTATATTAAATATATTTTATGCATATGTTCACCGAATTTCCTTCAACAAATGAACTCAAGCATAAACAACTATATCGTGCTTGAGTGCAACTCTACCACTTACACACTATGCATCATTGCAATTCTTCATGCATATATATTCAATGCACCCTTGCATTGGCTTCAAAATGCTATTTTTCTAAGTCATGCATCTTACCATGGTAAATTGGAAGGTATGGCCAATTCCTCGACACATCATCTATTCACTTCCATTTTCTTCCTCGATCATTGGGATGCCTTCCTTTTTGACGAAAACATTATACCAAGAACATAGTTTTATGGTGTTCTTTAGTGTTAGCAAAAGGGTTGTAATCCAAAAATTAGCTATAAGTAGGAAATTTCTTTGGATACTTGTGTGGCACTAAATCCTTTTCATATCCAACCATTTCATGGCCTCATACATGACTAGCTTTACTGACATTCATTCTTATAACAGGGTCATACCATTTTATTGCTTTGGTTATTAGCTCATAACTAATATAACATGACATGCTACTATGTCATTTGTATGCATTCAAAAGCTAAACAACTTTTATATTTATCACAGGCCTTCAACCTTTACCACACAGAGTCATGTATCATTTCCATTAATCCATTCAAATTATACATTAATTCTATTTTATAAAATAACTCTAGCTTGAGAAATTCTTACCTAATTCCGTTTAACAATTATGCAGCATGAATACATAAAATTCATACCTATACCTGCTTAGTTGCCATTAAATGAATTTGATTCTACGTGATTATCTGGTAATAACAGGATCTCTCATGCCTCCTTTACTAGTGTTATAATCAACACTTCATCTTTTTGTTGGTTCCTTCCATATGCAACAACATCATTAGCACCACTTGCATCCATGCAATAAATTTTATCTTTCCTCACACAACAACCACCATTAGCAACATCATATTCTTATATATAAGCATAGACTATATATAAGCACGTTAAAATGCATTCTTAGTTTATATAGATATGCATTAGTGAATGCATATATATATATATATATATATATATATATATATATATATATA
>ML779848.1:307131-336132 GCA_009831015.1 Picea engelmannii | reverse complement strand
TATTTTTAAGTTGACTTAAGAAAGGAAAAGGATAAAGGAGTAAAAGATAACTCAACAGAAGAATAGAAGATTAACCCTGGGAGTTAACCTAACTCAACAGAAAATTAGAAGGAAAAATATAAGTAAGAGGTTGGGGCGCACCTATTACTCATTCTAGTTTTGGATTAGCATTTACTATTGCTCTTAAGCATTCAGTTTGGGGGATTTGCTGTACAAACCCTTGTGAGCAACTCAGTGGTGAAATATCCACTCACCTTGTTCCACATCTTGGTCTCGATGATGAAATACTCCTCCACACCATTCTAGTCTTAGCCCATCTCCATTTAGTGCTTCAGAAGGTAGCAGGCCGTACTGTTCTTATGTTTCTAGCAAGGGCACACCATCATCTAGAGGGAGGTTCGATCTAGCTTATTCTGAGGGCCTGGGGCCATTCCGACAGTTGGGTTTCTTTTGCAGGGGCAAGACCATCAGTTTGAGGGATTTTTTGGAGGGTTATCATCATTCTACATTTGTCTGTAGATTGGGACGTGTTGGAGCAATAGGGGACGTCCTGTGATTCAGTAAAACTCATATCTAGGGAAATCTTCTTGAGATATGAGTCTGAAACTTCTCCCACGGGATTCTCATAGCTCGATCTATATTCTTGGAGAGTTTTAGAGCATTTGGAGGCCTCCTTCATTAGGGATGAACTAGCTAGGGTTTCAGTCATCTAGTGGGGTGCACCATTCAGTGGAGAATTCAGATCTACGGGGTTTGAGAGTGGATTTGGGAATTTGGACATCTGGGTTGTCCTTACAGTTGCCCAATCTATCATTTGGCCTATTTCTCGGGATGATTGGACACTTTTGGTAGAAGGGTAGAATTATTGAGGGCTTCAGCATTCTAGTAAGACGTGGCACTTTCCATCTTGGAGGTTGAGCATTAGTACAGTTCAGATCTGCTTGATTCAGTCTTCATTGTATATCCAGCCTTTGGAGGCTTATTTTTTATTGTCGGGAGCACTTTGTAGCAGCTCATATCTATTTCTTGTAAGGCCATCTGAGGTTTATACCAGATCGGCCATCTATTGTATTGATCTTACATTGCTCATAATAAAAGGTCAGATCTTTGCTTATGCTTATACATCTTGAATATATTGTGATCTCCATTTGTTGATGAATCTTGTATGCAGTTAATAACTCAATAAATTAGTAGTAGTTAGTGATTCCAAGAAATAATTTGGCTTGGGATCATTACAATGGTATCAGAGCCTCGATCCTCCAAACCTATGGAGAGATCGGTGCATGCAGAAGTACAGGGGAATTGTTATGGGTTGGAGGAAGAAAAACAACAATGAAATAGAGTCAGAAATGGAAGGGTTAGGAGATGACCATGAGCCTTAGGGCATGGCTCTCTTAGTAACCAAATTTGCTACGTTCCAGCAAAACATGAACCGCACAGAAAGCACATTGGTAGGACAGTTGGATGAGTATCAAGAAACCAACAGAAGGGGACAAGCCGAAATCTCTGAAACCTTGAAGAAAGTTTATGAGAATCTACAGAAAATGAATGAGAACCAAACTAGGATAACTGATCTTCTGATGCAAGTAACCCATTGAGGCAAAGATCTTGATACATATGGGAATAAGGAGGACGGAGGGTCCGGTGGAACCCATGAGGAAGTCAGATATAACCCAGAGAAAGCACCGGGATCCGAAGGAAGTCTTGGAGGTGGCACGTTCCATGGGAAGATGGGTAGCAGGACTAATCATAGGCCATGCATGCCAGTGTTCACAAATGAACCACTAGGCCAACACTCAAGTAGCAAAGCTAACCCCATACCATACATGCCCACATTCACATATGAGCAAGGGCAGCATGAACAGGTTGAAGATTTTGTGGAACAATTAACCAGGACTACCAGGGAATACTACAGCTTGGATATGAAAGTTGAAAGACATATGTCCCTAGACTAGTATTGTCAACTCAGGTTCAGAAACCAGCCTAGGACGAACCACAGGGGAAGCTTTGAGTTTGAGCGAAGGGAAGAAGTTGGATACTTACCTGCATCTTAACCCCATGAGAGAGATGGAGGCCATCAAGTTTTCCACTATGTACTTGGATGGCAAGGCCCACGACTAGTGGTACCATGGGCTCACCACACTCGGCCACAACTAGATTGTATCCTATACAAAATTCACTCAGAGGCTCATTGATAGATTTGATCTAGGAGATCCTGAGTTACATTTTTGGGAGCTCACCCAACTCAAGCAAACAGGTACGACTGAGGCATACATTGATGAGTTCCAGAGGTTGGCAGTGATGGTGCAAGATATGTCCCCAAACAGGCTAATGATGCTCTTTACAGAAGGATTGATGGAACCCTTGAAGGGTTGGGTTAAGGCCTTCAAGCCTACCAACCTACAGGAAGCCATTTGGAAGATGAGGGATCTGGGTCCAGTTGCTAAACCAAAATTCATACCCAGACCACCTCTTAACAATGGTGGAAGAGATCAAAGGCCTCCAATAAACCAGGGAGGATGTGACCCCAAGGGTTATGACAAGGGCCATGGCAGAATAGATGATAACACCATGAGGGAACTGAGAAGGAAGCAACTCTGCTTCACATGCAAGGAGCCATGGAATCCCTCACACAAGTGCATGGGACGAGGATAGGTACATTACATTGAGGTCACTTCAGATGAAGAAGAAGAGGATGAGTATGGTCAAATACAAAACATGGAGGCCAAAACGTTAGAGGCAATAGAAGAGGAGGTTCCAGAACTAGACTGTGTGGTTGGAGAGAAGGCTACATTGGCATCTATCAGTGGGGTACCCAAGTTCAACATATTCAGGATGAGAGGGGTCTTACAAGGACAGAGAGTGTCGGTTTTGATTGATGGAGGAGCTTCCCACAACTTCATTGATGCAACATTACTGAAGAGGAGGCACATACCTACAGTAGAGTTTGAAGGATTCAAAGTGGAGGTAGTAGGTGGTAGTACTATGCCCTATGACAGATACATACCAGGTATGAAACTCACCTTGGTAAGGCATAAGTTAGTTCAGGATGTGTATGTGATGGATATTTCCGATACCAACATCATCCTAGGGGTGCAGTGGCTCAACACTTTAGGGCCCATCACCACAAATTACAAGACCATGGAAATGTCCTTTGTGGAGGAAGGAGGACGGAAGGTTGTGCTCAGAGGCATGACAGGTAACTCTACCAGAGTGGTCACGGCCAAGAGGATGGAAGCCATCTTCAGAAGGAAATAAATTGTATATGCAGTGGAATGTAAGGTCTCAACATGGGTGGATGAGAAGGGAAAGGTGCATTACACACCAAATATCAAAAGAATCCTTGACAAGCACCAGAAAGTGTTTGGGCCGATTCGTTCAGGTGTGCCATCAGACAGGGGGTTTGAGAACATCATTGAGCTAGAAGCAGGGGCTAAGCCTATTATCACCACACCTTATAGGCATCGCAAGAAGTATAAAGACAAGATAGAGAATGTCATCAAGGACCTTCTAGACATGGGACACATCAGACCGAGTTCAAGCCCATTTTCTTCCTCAGTAGTCTTGGTGAAGAAGAAGGATGGAATGATGAGAATGTGCATTGACTTCCGGGCTTTGAATAAAAAGATGATCAAAAACAGGTACCCCATACCCAGGATTGATGAGTTGTTGGATGATCTGCATGGAGCTATATATTTTACAAAAAATGATCTTCACTCGGGCTACCATCAAATCAATATGAGGAAGGAGGACATCTCAAAAATAGCCTTTAGGTGTCATTATGGACATTACGAGTTTTGGTGATGTCCTTTGGGTTAACCAATGCCCCAGCCACATTTCAGTCTTGCATGAACCATGTGTTCAACAAACAGCTGAGGAAACACTTGTTGGTATTCTTTGATGACTTGCTCATTTACAGCAAGACCTGGGAGGAACACCTTCGACATGTGGACCAAATCCTATCAATCATGGAAGAATAGTCACTATATGCCAAGAAATCCAAGTGTGAGTTTGGAATGACATAAGTTATTTACTTGGGACACATCATAGGGGAAAAAGGGGTATAGGTAGACCAGGAGAAAATAACATCCATTAGGGAATGGCCTACTTTAAAAAAACTGACAGAACTGAGGGGATTCCTGGGCCTATGTACATACTATAGGAAATTTTTCAAAGGGTTTTCTCAACTATGTGTACCCTTGACTGACCTGACCAAAAAGGGGTCCTTCAAATGGAATGATGAGGCCCAAGTCACGATGGAGAAAATGAAAGAGGTCATGAGCACTTGCCCAGTTCTAGCTCTTCCTGATTTCGGCATACCCTTCACTTTGGAGTGTGATGCCTCGGGGGAAGGTATAGGGGCCGTGTTGATGCAGAACATGCACCCCCTGGCCTATGAAAGCCGGAAACTCAGGGGTCCTAAACTACTTTACAACATTTACAACAAAGAAATGTTGGCTATCATGCATGCACTAGCCAAATTCAAGAAATATTTGGTAGGTGCAAGGTTTGTGGTCAAATCAGACCATAACAGTCTTAAATATCTATTGGAGCAGAAGGATTTGAATGAAAGACAACAAAAATGGGTAAGAAAAATACAAGCCTACGAATTTGACATTGACTTCGTCAAAGGGAAGAACAACACAGTGGCCGATGCATTATCCAGAAGGCCATCCATTTTTTCCATGTCTGGTATGTCAGTTGACTGGAAGGAACACTTGATAGTGGAATATGCAAAGGATCAGTTCGTTTGTCAACTGTTGGATGGGAAAATAAAGGATGACAACTTCAGGGTCATAAATGACCTCATTTATTACAAAGGTCGGATCTTTTTAGTTCCTGGATCAACAATCAAAGCTAAGATCATGCATGCATGTCATAAATCACCAGTAGCAGGGCATCAAGGCATCAGTAAGAAATACAGGCAGGTGAGAGAGAGGTTTGCATGGAAAGGCCTCAAGGAAGATGTGATGAAGAATGTCAAAGAATGCACTACATGCCAAGAAAACAAGGATGAGCACATGCACTCTGCAGGATTGTTGCAACCCCTACCTATTCCAGAGCACAAGTGAGAAAGTATATCCATGGATTTCATCACCGGGTTGCCAAAAACACAGGGGAAAGATTTCATTTTCGTGGTGGTATATAGGTTGACGAAGTTTGCACACTTTTTTCCCATAGCGACAGACTTCAGTGTAGCATAGGTGGCCGAATTATTTTTCAGAGAGGTGTTTAGACTACATGACCTACCCAAAACCATCACCAGTGATAGGGACAACAAATTCATGAGTACGTTTTGGCAGGAGTTGTTCAGATTAGTGGGTACGACATTGACTCCTAGTACTAGCTATCACCCTCAGATGGATGGTCAGACTGAGATAGTCAACAAATGGGTGGAAGGTTACCTCATAAACTATGTAGCAGGATAAAATAAAGCATGGGTCAGATGGTTACATTTGGGAGAATATTGCTACAACACCACCCAACATATGTCCATTGGCATGTCACCCTTCAGAGCTTTATATAGCTATGATCCTTTATCATTTGTGGAGATTGTATTTGGTGATAGTAGGGCTCCTATGGTACAGGATTGGATACAACAGAGCCAATACATTAGCAGGGATTTGAAGGATCATTTACAGAGGGCACAAAAACAACACAAGGTCCAAGCAAACAAGCACAGAGTTAATCGTACCTTTGAGGTTGGCGATTTAGTCTATTTGAGGTTGCAACCATACAGGCAGACCTCCATTAAAAGAAGAAGAGAGGAGAAACCGCAGCCACGTTTCTTTGGACCTTACAAAGTCAACAAGAGGATAGGGGCAATAGCTTATGAGTTGGAGCTTCCACAGGGTAGAAAAATTCACAACGTCTTCCATGTTTCGTGCCTTAAGAAACCCCTCGGTCAACACATCAAGCCTATTGAGGCATTACCTCCCATGGATGAGGAGGGACAGCTTGTTTTGATTCCATAGGAGGTGTTAGAAGTCATAGAGAAGAGGCTCTTAAACCAAAGCATCAAGGAGTATCTGATCAGGTGGAAGGATTTACCCATTGAGGATGCCACTTCGGAGTAGGAGCACATGGTTAGAGACGCAGGTTTGGAATTGCTTGAGGACAAGAAATTTCAAGTAGGGGATACTGTAATGTCCCCCACCTCTTAGAGAGGTGATGAGGAGACTCAATGGCCTGGGCACCCCCACTAGGTCATAGTCTCACACTGAGGGGGGGAAAAGTCAAGAAGTTAAAAGTTATATTTTTAGGTTGACTTAAGAAAGGAAAAGGATAAAGGAGTAAAATATAACTCAACAGAAGAATATAAGATTAACCCTGGGAGTTAACCTAACTCAACAGAGAATTAGAAGGAAAAGTATAAGTAAGAGGCTGGGGCACACCTATTACTCATTTTGGTTTTGGATTAACATTTGCTATTTCTCTTGAGCATTCAGTTTGGGGGTTTTTCTATACAAACCCTTGTGAGAAACTCAGTGGTGAAATATCCACTCACCTTGTTCCGCAGCTTGGTCTCGAGGATGAATAACTCCTCCACACCATTCTAGTCTGAGCCCATCTCCATATAGCACTTCATAAGGTAGCAGGCCATATTGTTCTTTTGTTTCTAGTAAGGGCACACCATCATCTAGAGGGAGGTTCGATCCAGCTTATCCTAAGGGCTTGGGGCCATTCTGATTGTTGGGTTTTGTTTGCAGGGGCAGGACCATCAGTTTGAGGGATTTTCTGGAGGGTTATCATCATTCTACATTTGTCTGCAGATTGGGACATGTTGGAGCCATAGGGGACATCCTGTGATTTAGTAAAACTCAGATCTAGGGATATCTGCTTGAGATCTGATTCCAAAACTTCTCCCATGGGATTCTCATATCCCGATCTATATTCTTGGAGAGTTTCAGAGAATTTGGAGGCCTCCTTCATCAGGGCCGAACCAGCTAGGGTTTCAGTCATCCAGTGGGGTGCACCATTCAACAAAGAATTCAGATCTAGAGGGTTTGAGAGTGGATTTGGGAATTTGGACATCTGGTTTGTCCTTACAGTTGCCCGATCTATCATTTGGCCTATTTCTCAGGATGATTGGACACTTTTGGTAGCAGGGTAGAATTATTAAGGGCTTCAGCATTCTAGCAGGACATTGCACTTTCCAACTTGGAGTTTCAGCATTAGTACAGTTCCGATCTGCTTGATTCAGTCTTCATTGTATATCCAGCCTTTGGAGGATTATTTTGTATTGTCGGGAGCATTTTGTAGCAACTCATATCTATTGCTTGTATGGCCATATGAGGTTTATACCAGATCGACCATCTATTGTATTGATCTTACATTGCTCATAATAAAAAGGTTAGATCCTTGCTTGTGCTTCTACATCTTGAATATATTGTGATCTCCATGTGTTGATGAATCTTGTAGCACTTAATAACTCAATAAATTAGTAGTATTTAGTGATTCTAAGAAGAATATATTGTAGCCTCCTTCCAGTTGTAGCTAGAAAATAAGGAAGTTGGTGCTTCCTATGAATGTATTTCTTGTCACATATAAGAAAAGCATTTTGTAGTTTTTTCCTGCATTGGGTTTCCACGTAAACTTTTGGTGTATTGTGTATTTGTGATTTCTTATTTTTGATGGTTGATTTATATTGTTGATAATCTATTAAATGTTGATGTTAAATTTTTGAACACTTCTCATAAAGTTACAGAATACTCATTTTGGTTAAAATTTGAAATAAAGTACTCATATTGATTCACCCCCCCTCTCAGTATTCCACCAATTGGCATCAGAGAAGTTCCTTCAAGAAGCAGTATAACCACTAGAAGGAGATCATGGATTACTCTAAGATTGGGGTACCATAGTTTGATGGCCATGACAATGCCTTATGGAGCATAAGGATGAAAAATTATGTGCAGGCACAAGGACTTGAAGTATGGAGAGCAGTAGTAGATGGATACAAAGCACCAACCACTCCCCCGACAGAAAATTATGGAAATAATATTGACGAAAAATATTCAAGGGAAATAAATGATATTTTGAATGGTTTGACTAAATCAATACATGTCAAGGTCATGCACTGTGAATACACAAAAGAAATTTGGGAAAAACTTTAGAACATCTATGAAGGAGATGCCAAAGTCAATGAAGATAAAATTCAAAATCTTAGATCGAAGTTATAGCAATTGAAGATGAAAGAATATCAAGACATTGTAGCTTACTTTCTATGATTCAATGAAGTAGTGAATGCTATCAAAGGATTGGGAGATGATATGAAAGAATAGTTTCTTGTTCAAAAGGTACTAAGATCTCTACCAATGAGATTTGATTTGAATATTTCATCTCTAGAAGAAAGTGTTGATCTAGATACATCGACCATGGATACGTTACATGGGATTATCATTTTTTATGAGATGATTATAGAGAAATATTACCTAGTGAAGAAGGAAGCAACCTTCAAGTCATATAAGAAGACAAAGAATAAGAACAAGTAAAATCCAAAGTCATATTGTAGCTACAACGATGGTTCAGAAGAAGAAGAAGAAATGCAAAACTTCGTTAGGAAGCTGAAAAGAGGAACTGGAAAATACAAAGGTATGCTTCCATTTAGATGTTTTAATTGTGGTGGTATTGGTAAATTTTATTCTAAATTTTCTCACAAGAATAAGGAAAGTGATGAAGAAGAAGATCCTAAAAGGAAAAAGAAAAATCAAAAGGGAAGAAGAAGGAAAAATATTCTTCAAGAAAAGTCTCTGCACCGAGGAAGATAGTTCATCATCAGATGAGGATGAAGATAGTGATAGTGATACATGAAGAGTACTCTTCATGGAAATAAAATATTCTAAAGAATATTATGAAGAAGAAGGAGAATTCTATCTCAGAAAAAGAATTAATCAATGCACTACAAGATCTAAGGATTGAAAAAAATAAAATCAAGTCACTCAAAGAATAACTAAAGCGAAAAAAGGATCTCAAAATTCCAACTGTTAAGAAGTCGAACATATGATCACAAAGATAAAAATCCAAGTAGAAGAAGACGAAAGAATTAAAGAGGCACTCAGTTTTCAGTTTAATTAAAAGGAAAAAATGATTGAATCCTTGGAAGCATAAATAGTCACTCTAAGAAAATATTTTTAGAAGAAGGACATGTAGCAGAACAACACCAAAGTATTGGTTGAGATCATTATATTTCGAAGGCCATAACGTGAAAAATCGAGAGTAGGATATAATCAGAAAGAGAAAGGCTCAAGATCCAAGACAAAGAACAAAGAAGTTATGCAGAAACAATCAAAGGCTCTCCTAAAAAGGAAGAAGGTAAGAAGAACCAAGAAAAATACTACAAAGACACTGCAACACCCAGAAGATTCAGAATTCAGGATAAGAAGTAGTCAACAATAAAAATAAATGGAGAAGAAGAAGGATTCATAAGAATGACACCATTCAGAAGATATTCCACCCCTAGGTATCAAACTCTTTTTCTTATTTTATGTTATTCATTTAATAATTTTGGACATAAAGTTGTGAATTGTAGATCCAATACTAAGAGAAAAATCAACTATTAAGGATACACAAGAAATGGTTGTCCAAGAAGGTCTCATGAAGCACAGAGAAGAAGCTAAAAGAGATTTGAGTCCTTGAGCGTTGAAGTAGAATGCTACAAGGGCAACAACTTTGGACACATGGCCAAATATTGTAGATTTATTGTTCCTCCTAGAGAATCAGAACATAATATGAACATTCATAAACAAGAACCACAAAGGATATCGATAAATAAGTAAGATCAATTCAACACTAAAGAATGCACGCTCACCTTGTAAGTTCAACACAAGAAATGTGGATGGTATGTTTACAATGGTTGTTCAAATAATATGAAAGTTGATAAGGACAATTTTCTAACATTGAATAAGGAAAGAGATGGATAAGTTTCATTGGGGAATGAAAACTCAACTAGAATTGTAGGAAGAGGCACAATTAATCTTGGAAACAAGGATGCTAGGGAAGGAAATGTACTACTAAAGAAACAAAGAAAAATATTCTAAGTGTAATTCAAATGTGTTATCAAGGACATAGTGGTCCAAGGAGGCCACCTATGGGAACGCCCACCCGGGGCACACACTTCAACCAACTAGGCTCGACCCACTTCACATTTTTTATGCTATTTAAATATGCATATGTAAATAAGGGTTCTCGAAGAATATAAGAGTAACTGAGACTCAAATAAAACATTATTCTCTTTTCCTCAAGCGATTGTCTCACTTGTTTTTTCTTGTCTGAGTTTTACTTCACATTTTTACTGCATTTTTCATTTTTTGGGGGTCTTCAGGGTTATACAGTGCACCTTTCTTCATGGATGCATCCTGGATGCTCTGTTTGAAAATATTCCACACTTGAGGGCAATCTCAATCCGTTAGCTAGCCAATCTCTCAGGGGGGAAATCCATTTCGACAAGTTTTCTGAAGCAAACAAGAGGGCAAAGCAACCTAGGTTTTGTGCCCTTGCTAGTTTTCTCATTGTCAAGATGAACTAAATGAACCCTCCTCTATGGATGCATTGAAATTATCCTTTTCATCCTCAGGACTCGCACTGATATATCCCCATCCTCTTGGCTACTCTCATATCGTCTCGGCATTGGATCATCACTAGGCTACCCAAACTAATGATGTGCCCCTGCTCAGAGTTGCGACCCTGTTGAGTTTTTGGTCAACTGACAAAAAATGACTTGTTTGGTCACCTTCCCTATAAAATATTCTTCCTCGATAGATCAATTGGTATCAAAGCCTCAAGATCCATGGAAAATCTTCTGATCTTGAAGATTGAGCCAAATTTGTTTTTTTTGGGAGGGGGGTTCATGAAATAGTCCAGATTTGTCCCTTTTTAGGGATTACTTATTCATGAAAGAGGATCAAAATATCTCATATACACAAGGGCACATAGATATCCACTTAGAAAGAGAGGATTTTCACATATCTAAAACAATACATATGTCTCCCTTTAGACCATCTCAGCTCCTTTTCTCCATGGTTTTGCACACTCTGTTCACACAACAGAGCCGGGTCCTTTGTTTTGCACCTTCTGTTCACAATGCCTCTATGAAAATATCTCTTGTAAGTAGACTCAGATTCCAACACTTCAAATCCCTTCCATGATGTTTCCTTCGTCCTCAATGAGTTGCTCATAATGAAACAACAAAACAATCCAGACCCCTTCTGGTTAGATACTTGAATCCAACTACCCAAATTTTTTGGTCAAACCAATGGAGAAGTTGTGTATTCCTGGATCCATAGCCTCTCCACCTATTTTAATACATGTCCAATCCTTAACGAGGAGAGAAAGATCTAGATTGCATCCTTGCAATTAGAAGAACTTGCACAAACATGGTGGGATATAGAGAAAGAGAAGACCACATTTTTGATAGAAATTGGGGATGCTCTAGAATCATCTACTTCCAACCCATAAGAACTTGGGCTCAAATTTCTGAGGCATTTAGAAACCACTTCTACCCACCCAGTTATGTGAAATCTTTGTGGATCAAATGGCACCATCTCTGACCACTCCCTTCCCAAGGAGTGCAAGGCAACATATAATTATTCTGCAAGATGCACCTCTTAATGCATATTCCAGATCTAGAAGATGTAATCATATTGAATTTTGTTACTTGTTTATTGATTCAGTTCTGTAGAGAAGTAGAGATGTTTGAAAATCTAACTTTTGACAAAGTATTTCAGAGAGCATTGGCTATAGAAAGGAAAGTTTCTCCTAGAGGCCATACTCCTCAATCCTACCCCTACACCAACCCCTCTACCTCTCAACCATCCAACTCCAATCCTTCAACCTACTTTCCACATCCTCAGTCTCAAAATCCCATAGATCATACAAATACAAGGACGCCCTGGTGTTCATTCCATAAGACTACCTCACACAATTCTTAATATTGTCGAATCCTCCAAAATATAAAGAAAAACAAAACCCTATTGACTGAGATAATTGCCCTCCCCTCCAAGTGGAAGATACCAAAGAATTTTCCTTGGAAAATCCCACATAAATAGATCCATGGCTGATCCTAATGACCCATGAAGATTCGAACTCCTCCACCCAACCCCTCTTTACTCATAACTGCCAAATTAAAAACTCTTTGGATTTACTGATTATAGACAATGGAAGCTAGAATAATTTGGTCTCCCAAGACCTTTTCAACCACCTTAAGATTATAAGTACTCCCCACCAACAACCCTATAAGATCGGATGGGTCCAAAAGGATAGTCCCCGCCTCTTAGTTTCTCAGCGCTGTCTGGTCACTTTCGTCATTGGCCAATTTAAATATATTGTCCTTTGTGATTTTTCACCCTTGGATTGTTCATATTTGTTGTTAGGGATCCCATACCAAACCCAAAGAAATGATATCTATATGGCCAAATCCCACCAGTACAAACTTACCAAAGAAGGCCACAATTATATCTTAACCATAGAAATAGCCAAACCCCCTACTACCAAAGAAAAAATCCCACGTGTACATTTAAACCAATGTATCTCACTCTGTATGGTGCGCCCCATAACACCAAACAATACCACTCACCTTATTCCTGAAAAAATGACTCCCCTCCTCCAAGATTTTGCATATGTGTTTCAATATCCGACAGGACTCCCACCTCCTGACACATTGACCATTCCATTCATCTCATCCCCAAATGTGAATTACCTAATGCCCCTACATACTGGTTGGCCCCAACAGAAACAAAGGAAATGGAAAGACAATTGACCAACCTCATCAACTCTGGCCACATCCAATCATCATATTCTCCCTGTGCTTCTGCCTCATTTTTCATCCCCAAATGAGATACTTCAAAAATGCTCCTTGTCACTGATTACCGGTCCTTTGTCAAAGCCATAGTAAAAGAATGTTACCCCCTGCCCCAGATTGAGGATTTACTCGACACCCTCCATGGAGATAATTGGTTTACTAAATTGGATTTAACAACGTACATTGATCTGTATAATAACCCAACGTACATTGATCTGTATAATAACCCAACGTACATTGATCTGTATAATAAATATCCTCCAAGACGTTCCTTTAGAAACATTGTATAAAAAACTTTATAGTGAAAATTCCAAGGTGTCAGATGTAGCAACAAAACCCCAAGATCTTTAGCTCTGATACGATATGTTAAGAACCAAATATCAATATAGCATAGAAAAACCTCAAAATAAGTACTCAATGCCTTGAAAAAGAGAGAAATTTAGATAATAATCCTCTTCAAGTGGGAAACCTCCTTATGCCCACGTAAATGTACATTTACAAGATGATTCCAAATGAAAATGTCTCCTTGGTATATATCGGACACTAGGAGGTATAATTACAACTAATGGACTAAAGCCAACATAAATAAAATAATAGTACTAATGTAATATGCCTCAATTAAGGCGTAATGAGCCATTATTTAGGGCTTAACACCCCCCAAGTGGAAGATATCGAACAAGTTCCCCTGACAATCTGACAACAGTGTATCCCTCACTGATCCTAATGAACCATGAAGATTCAACCTCTTCCACCCAACCCCTCTTCACTCATAACTACCAAACTAAAAGCTCCTTGGCTTTACTGATTATGGACAATGGAAGCTAGAATAATTTGGTCTCCCAAGACCTTGTCAACTGCCTTAAATTGATTACTATAAATAAAAAGAACAAACAAGCTATGGAGAAATAGTGAGAGGCTCTTCGAAGAAGGAAGAAGGCAAGAATAACCAAGAGAAAGAATACAAAGACACTGCAACACCCAGAAGATTCATAATTCTTGATAAGAAGTAATCAACAATATAAATAAACGGAGAAGAAGAAGGATTCATAAGAATGACACCATTCAGAAGATATTCCACCCCTAGGTATCAAACTCTTTTTCTTATTTTATGTTATTCATTTAATAATTTTGGACATAAAGTTGTGAATTGTAGATCCAATACTAAGAGAAAAATCAACTATGAAGGATACATAAGAAATGGTTGTCCAAGAAGGTCTCATGAAGCACAGAGAAGAAGCTAAAAAAGATTTGAATCCTTGAGCGTTGAGGTAGAATGCTACAAGTGCAACAACTTTGGACACATGGCCAAATATTGTAGATTTATTGTTCCTCCTAGAGAATCACAACATAATATGAACATTCATAAACAGGAACCACAAAGGATATCGATAAATAAGTAGGATCAATTCAACACTAAAGAATGCACGCTCACCTTGTAAGTTCAACATAAGAAATGTGGATGGTATGTTTACAGTGGTTGTTCAAAGAATGTGAAAGCTGATAAGGACAATTTTCTAACATTGAAGAAGGAAAGAGATGGATAAGTTTCATTGGGGAATGAAAACTCAACTAGAATTGTAGGAAGAGGCACAATTAATCTTAGAAGCAAGGATGCTAGGAAAGAAAATGTACTACTAAAGAAACAAAGAAAAATATTCTAAGTGTAAGTCAAATGTGTTATCAAGGACACAGTGGTCCAAGGAGGCCACCTATGGGAAGGCCCACCCGGGGCAAACACTTTAGCCAACTAGGCTCTACCCACTTCACATTTTTTATGCTATTTAAATATGCATATGTAAATGAGGGTTCTCGGAGAATATAAGAGTAACCGAGACTCAAATAAAATATTATTCTCTTTTCCTCAAGCGATTGTCTCACTTGTTTTTTCTTGTCTGAGTTTTACTTCACATTTTTACTGCATTTTTCATTTTTTGGGGGTTTTCAGGGTTATACAGTGCACCTTTCTTCATGGATGCATCCTGGATGCTTTGTTTGAAAATATTCCACACTTGAGAGCAATCTCAATCCGTTAGCTAGCCAATCTCTCAGGGGGGAAATCCATTTCGGTAAGTTTTTCTAAGCAAACAAGAGGGCAGAGCACCCTAAGTTTTGCGCCCTTGCTATTTTTCTCATTGTCAAGATGAACTAAATGAACCCTCCTCTATGGATGCACTAAAATTATCCTTTTCATCCCCGGGACTCGCACTGAGATATCCCCATCCTCTTGGCTACTCTCATATCATCTCGGCACTGAATCATCACTAGGCTACCCAAACTAATAATGTGCCCCTGCTCAGAGTTGTGACCTTGTTGAGTTTTTGGTCAACTGCCAGAAAATGACTTGTTTGGTCACCTTCCCTATAAAATATTCTTCCTCGACAGATCAATTGGTATCAGAGCCTCATGATCCATGGAAAATCTTCCAATCTTGAAGATTGAGCCAAATTTGTTTTTTTTTGGGGGGGGGGTTCATGAAATAGTCCAGATTTAACCCTTTTTAGGGATTACTTATTCATGAAAGAGGATCAAAAGATCTCATATCCACAAGGGCGCATATATATCCACTTAAAAAGAGAGGATTTTCACATATCTAAAACAATACATATGTCTCCCTTTAGACCAGCTCAGCTCCTTTTCTCCATGGTTTTGTGCACTCTGTTCACACAACAGAGCCTGATCCTTTGTTTTTCACCTTCTGTTCACAATGCCTCTGTGAAAATATCCCTTGTAAGTAGACTCAAATTCCAACACTTCAAATCCCTTCCAAGATATTTCCTTCGTCCTCAATGAGTTCCTCATAATGAAACAACAAAACAATCCAGGCCCCTTCTGGTTGGATACTTGAATCCAACTACCCAAATTTTTTGGTCAAACCAATGGAGAAGTTGTGTATTCCTGGATCCATAGCCTCTCCGCCTATTTTAATACATGTCCAAGCCTTAACGAGGAGAGAAATCTCTAGATTGCATCCTTGCAATTAGAAGGACTTGCACAAACATGGTCGGATATAGAGAAAGAGAATACCACATTTTTGATAGAAATTGGGGATTCTCTAGAATCATCTACTTCCAACCCATAAGAACTTGGGCTCAAATATCCAAGGCATTTAGAAACCACTTCTACCCACCCAGGTATGTGCAATCTTTCTGGATCAAATGGCAGCATCTCTGACAACTCTCTTCCCGAGGAGTGCAAGGCTACATATAATTATTCTACAAGATGCGCCTCTTAATGCATATTATAGATCTATAAGAGGTAATCATATTGAATTTTGTTACTTATTTATTGATTCAGTTCTGTAGAGAAGTAGAGATGTTTGAAAATCCAACTTTTGATAAAGTATTTCAGAGAGCATTGGCTATAGAAAGGAAATTTTCTCCTAGAGGCCATACTCCTCAATCCTACCCCTACACCAACCCCTCTACCTCTCAACCATCCAACTCCAATCCTTCAACCTACTTTACACATCCTCAGGCTCAAAATACCATAGCTCATATAAATACAAGGACACCCTGGTGTTCATTCGACAAGACTACCTCACACAATTCTTAATATTGTCGAATCCTCCAAAATATAAAGACAAACAAAACCCTACTGACTGAGATCATTGCCCTCCCCTCCAAGTGGAAGATACCGAAGAATTTTCCTTGGAAAATACCACACAAATAGATCCCTCGTTGATCCTAATGACCCATGAAGATTCGAACTCCTCCACCCAACCCCTCTTCACTCATAATTGCCAAATTAAAAACTCTTTGGATTTACTGATTATGGACAATGGAAGATAGAATAATTTGGTCTCCCAAGACCTTTTCAACAACCTTAAGCTTATAAGTACTCACCACCCACAGCCCTATAATATCGGATGGGTCCAGAAGGATAGTCCCGGCCTCTTAGTTTATTAGTGTTGTCTGGTCACTTTCGTCATTGGCCAATTCAAATATATTGTCCTTTGTGATTTTTCCCCCTTGGATTGTTCAGATTTGTTGTTAGGGATCCCATACCAAACCCAAAGAAATGCTATCTATATGGCCAAATCCCACCAGTACAAACTTACCAAAGAAGGCCACACTTATATCTTAACCATAAAAACACCCAAACCCCCTACTACCAAAGAAAAAATCCCGCATGCAAACCACCACCCTTTGATTTTCATCAATTCTGCATGCAAACCACCACCCTTTGATTTTCATCAATTCTGCATGCAAACCACCACCCTTTGATTTTCATCAATTCTCAGTTGAAGATTTAGGAACAAAGGCACCTTAAATGTGCCTCCTATATTCAACAATTTCACTTGGTCATTAGATATAAGAAAGAAAATTATAATAAGATGGTTGATTTGCTTTTAATACAATAAATATGATGTCATTGTCCAGGACATAGGTATTGGTGTTAATGCAATGTATTTTGTTGTCCATTAATGATAAAGTCACAGTCATCCCAGGATAACCCGTATAAAATACACCAAATCTAAAATGCAATCTAAATCACAGTCTAATAAGTGTAAATGCGCAATCCATTAATTGTAATGTTTCCAGTTTCATAATTATAATTTTGCAGTCGAGAATGCAACAGTTCGTAGTCTAAAGGATGGTAAGATCACAGTCAAATAAGGTGTAAATTTGCAGTTAATCAAATGTATTGAAAATGTAGTGTCAAAATGCCATTGAATATAATAATTGCAGACAGTAAAGAAAAATGCCCAGTAACCTCAGCATACATACAAAAACAGTCCATATAAAAATCAAGAATGACATTCGAGTGGGAATATAAACGCAGTATAAATAATGGGAAACGTTGTCATTAAATTGCAGAGAAGGACGGTGAACAACACACATAAGTTTTCTATCACAGGAAGGCGCAATGACTATCAATCAACCAAGAACAATAAACAGGGGTAGACGACTGGACGAACACATCCTTCACTCATCATTCATGCACAAAAAAGAAGGGAGTTAGGATCTATAGGTCTATTAACATCGAAGTGACAACCGTTGATCCGACTCGTGGCTGACTGCTCAAGCGTGGATTGATGATCTAGGGATGAGGACTAAGTAAAGCACAACTCTTGACAATAAATAAATAAAACCAATAGGGTAGTCACGTCATTCAGGGATCGAATGTCAAGGGAGTCAATTCAAGCATCGAGCTTAAGGCTATGGGTAAATCAAGTTCTCAATTACATTGCTAGGTCATACAATTTCTTACATAATTAAAAGTACATAAATGAAAGCACCAAATCAATAGTAATCTACTATGCAAAACCCAAGCTTGTGTACCGTAGCCCAAGATGACCACTCTGAGTCGATGTCCCATGCGCTCCATGTATCTCCCACTTTCCGACCGTTGTGAATTCACCGGTACCTCCCAACCAATGCTAGGATTTATCTTCTTCCCCCTTATCCCCCCTTAGCGGCAAAGGGGCCACACACACTAATCTAGAGAACAACTAGCTCCCAGCTTGCCTCGCAAGGTCGAGCTACCACTCCTCACTGAGCTAGGTATCCCAACTCCCACAAGCTAAGTTAGTTAAGTCTAAAATTCTGCAGCATAATGTTACTCATAACAGTAGAGATCCATCCTTCTCCTCCACCCTCCTTTATATGGAATTTCTAAGTCACTTCTTTCCCAAATTTCAATTTAATTAATTGTTCAATAATTTAATTTAGAAAAATACTCCCCGTACATGTGTCACGCATCCCCTTTGTTGCACCAGAATTTAATTTCATTAATTATTTAATTAATCCTATTTCCCTCACCCACCTAAAAGCATTCCCAGAATCGCTCCTATGTGTCCCCATATTACCTTACACAATTTAATGACTTTCCCCCTTACTAATTTACTAGTTGAGTTCAAATTAGAAAGTTCTTGCAGGCAAGATTCCTTGCTAAGTTGGTCATTATGCTTTTTCCTTATGTTTCCATTTTTCTTTATGTTTCCCCCTTTTTCCCTTAGTTTCCTAATTCTTTTAAATTTCCCTCTTTCCCTTCATGGATCTTCTCGAACTAGTTAGTTGTTAACCTACAGTTGAAGCCACGACATCAATGCTAGTAGGTTTTGGTAGGGTTGTTTTCCACACCTCTCCCTCAACATCTCTGGTAGTCATGCGTGACCCCTCTACTCCACATGTGAGTCTGGTCGGAAAGTTATCAGAAAGTTATCAACGAATCATGTCAGAAATAAAATCCATAATCATAACATATAATCATATGCACATAAGTCATATATAGACAACATTCAAACCCCGATAGTCCACTCCCTGACTCGATCCAGAGTCCAAGGGTTTCATCGATGCCTCTGCATCTTCAAGGTCCAAAATCCTGCACACTTAGGAGAGTCGAGTCAATAACACCTGTCTATATCAATACAACAAAATAACATGTCATCTTATCCATAATGCATCATAATCATAATCAAATGCCCAATAGTATAAAAATATGGATCACTTGTAAGCAAGTGTCCTCAAAGAATAAGTTCACTTAGTGCGATCAAGAGTGGGATGTTACATCTCTGATAAATACACACAATTTCATTGAATATATATCTAATTGATAAATTTATTCTTATCTAATGTAACCAAGGATATTTTAGGAATTGTTTAGAGGGAAGATGAAGTAAATAAGGGAGAAATTTCAAGGGAGGATAAAATCTTGTCACCACATGTTCTAAGGTATGCTATTTACAGGCCACCTTACCATTTTCGCTATAACGTTTTAAAAAAAAATGATTTAGATAGAGAGACTTAGAGGATATTGAGAAGACATATCAAGGTACCTATGGTAGAAATTTTAGCTTCTACTTCATTTTATAATTGGAGATAAACTCTGTAGACGATAGAGTTTTTGGCGAGTCCTCGAACTAGTCTCAAACAAACGTTCTTGGTAAAACAATCATAACTTCTTCATAGAAGACAAAAATTAAGTGGGACAAAATTCATTCAATAGGATACAATCCTTTGTATGTTGGGTGAAAATTCAATATTGAGATATTAAATATTCCTTACGTGGCATTCTCTACAAGGTCTCTCTCTAGAATAAGCCTTGATTCAACAAGGTATACCATATTTACTATAATTTTATTTATGGGATGTTACAAGAAATGAAACCTGGTGTACAATTTTTCTTTTATGTACAAGTTTCAGAGTATGATTCATTACAGGTATAGAGTTATGCTTGTTTAAAGTTAGTGTTTGTGACTAATCCAAAAACTAGTCCCATGACACTAAGGTAATGTTTGATGAATTTTTTATTCTCTTGTTGTTGAAGTTGAGGATGATATGCAAGTGTATCATCATATATACCAGGTCAATTACAAATTTATAGGTATGTTTATATGCATGTTTTGAGGGTAACATGTTGATGATGTTATGGTGTATGGAATGATTGAGACATATCATGAGTGATATGGTATATGGTTGAGTCAAATGGTTTGAGGAGCATGTTGGATATTGTGCACATTGTTTGAGATACATTTTTGGTATGTGTATGAGGCAGTTTTTGGTGATGTATATAAATTCTTGATATACATTTTGTTAAGAACCAAATATCAATATATCATATAAAAACCTCAGAATAAGTACTCAATGCCTTGAAAAAGAGAGAAATGTAGATAATAAGCCTCTTCGAGGGGGAAACCTCCTTATGCCCACATAAATGTACAATTACTAGATGATTCCAAATAAAAATGTCTCGTTGGTATATATAGGAGACTAGGAGGTATAACTACAACTAATGGACTAAATCCGACATAAATAAAATAACATTACTAAGGTAATATGCCCCAATTAAGGGGTAATGATGCATTATTTAGGGCTTAACATGCCCCTCCCCTTGAGACAAGTGTTGTCCGCAACACTTGAGTAACTCTGGATGCTTTTGTATAAAAGACTCATCTTCCCAAGTGGAATCTTCAGCTGGTAGTTTTCTTGATTTAATGAGATACTCTAAAATGGATCTATTCCTCAGCTAGTGAATTCTTGTGTCAGTGATGGCTTCAGGTTCCAATATGATTTTTCCTTACTCATAAAGTTCTAGCAATATATTTTGAACTGGGATCTTGTCACCTATAACCTTCTTTAAGCATGAAACATGGAAAATTGGGTGTACTCGTGAAGATGCAGGAAACTCCAATTTGTATGCCATAGTACAAATATTTTGGAACACCTTATAAGCACCATAGTACTTTGGTGATAATTTATTATCCTTCTTGGCTTGCTTGAGGGACATTTGTCTGTATGGTTGTAGTCTTGAAAACACCTAATCTCCTACTTCAAAACGTTTTTCACTACGATGTTGATCTGCTTGTTGTTTCATGCGATTTTGTGCCATGGTTAGCTTGTCCTTTAATATTTGGAGAACTTGTTGTTGATGCTTGATGTGATATTCCACTACTTGAACCTTAGATATTTCTTTTAGAGAAGAAGTGATGGAAGGAGGGTGGTATCCATAGAGTGCCATAAATGGTTTCATTTTTGTTGCAATATGAAAGGAAGTGTTATACCACCATTCTGCCAAGGGTAACCATTTGAGCCATTGTGTTTGTTTATTAGAGAAAAATCAATGAAGGTAACCTTTTAGACATTTGTTCACTATCTCGGTTTGTCCATCAAATTGAGGATGATAGGATGAGATATGAGCCAATTAAGTACCCAAACAAGAAAATAATTTCGTCCAAAAATGTCCAGTGAAGATGGGATCTCTATCACTTACAATAATCTTTTGTCTTCCATGTATATTTTGAACTGTCTCCATGAATCCAGTGGCAATTGTACTGGATTTGAAGGGATGAGAGAGTGAACAAAAGTGCGTGTACTTGGTCAGTCTATCAACAATCACCATGATGACATTATTTCCTTCAGACTTCGGTAATCCTGTGACGAAATCCATGGAAACCTCTTCCCAACGTTGACTTGGGATGCCTAATGGTTGTAAAATACCTCAAGTTTTAATTGTTTCCACCTTATTTTGTTGGCAAACCAAATATTTTTCTACAAACCTTTGAAAATCAGTTTTAAGGCCATCCCAAAAAAATTCCTTCTTGACCCTATGGTAGGTTTTCAAAAATCTTGAGTTCCCTCCTACTGGAAAGGTGTGCAATTCGAATAGTACCTTTTGTTTGGTTTGGGAGTTATTACATAAATATAAGCGATCTTTGTACCATAGTGAATAATTTTTCCATGTAAATGTATCTGATGCACTGTAACGCTGCTGCAACCTTTGAATGAGAGTCCACACGTTTTCTTCATTCTTCCATTCATCCCTTGCTTCTATTATCCAATGAGGTTGGATGATCAAGATAACATAGAGAAAGGCATCAACATCTTCATCCTTTCTTGAGAGTGCATCTGCCACAACATTTTGCTTCCCTTTTTTATAGACGATTTCAAAATCATAACCGAATATCTTGGTTACCCATTTTTTTTGTTCTTCTGAAGATAGTCTTTGTTCCAACAAGTATTTAAGACTATCATGATTTTTTTTTACCTTGAAGTGCCTACCTATTAGGTAAGGATGCCATTTCTTCAATGCATGTAGTATAGCCATCATTTCCTTCTCATAAATCAGTTTGTGTAAGTCCTTTCCCTTGAGTGGTTGACTTTCAAAATCCAAGGGCCTTCCCTATTGCATTAGGACAACACCAATTCCATTTCCCAAGGCATCACATTCCACAATAAAGGTTTTTTTGAAGTTTGGAGTGGTCAAGATAGGATCTTTGCACATCACCTCTTTAAGTTGTTCAAAAGATTTAGTTGCCTCTAGAGTCGATGAAAATGCATCCTTCTTAGTTAGTGTCATTAAAGGTGTTTCTATTCTTCCATAGTGTCAAACAAACTTATGGTAGTAACTTGTCAAACCCAAAAATCCTCTAAGATTCTTCAATGTTTTTGGAATCGACTAGTCCATCATGGCCTTAATCTTGTTAGGGTCTACCTTGACACCTTCATGAGATACAATATGACCCAAATACTCTACTTTCTTCACTCCAAAGAAAAATTTGGATGGTTTGGCATATAGTTGTTTCTCCTTTAGTAGTTGTAGAACCTTGTCAACATGTCACACATGATACTCCCAATACTTTCTATAGATTAGTATATCATCAAAAAATACTAACACAAATTTTCTAAGGAAGGGCTTGAAAATGGAATTCATCAACTGTTTTAATGTGGAAGGTGCATTTGTAAGGCCAAAAGACAAGACGAAAAATTGATAATGGCCTTCAAGAGTTTGGAATGTTGTTTTTCATATATATTCTTCCTTCATTCTAATCTAGTGATACCCTCAATGAAGATCCAACTTTTTGAAATAGATTGCTCCATGTAGTTCATATAACAATTCATCAATGACGAGAATTGGAAAATTATGTTTAATAATGATCTTGTTGATCTCTCTATAATCTGGACACATATGCCATGAGCCATCTTTCTTGAATACCATTACCACCAGTGTAGAGTAACAACTTTGTCTAGGTCTAACAATGCCAGCCTCTAACATTTATTCAACCATGCACTGAATTTCACTCTTTTGGGCATAAGGGTATCTGTATGTCCTGATGTTAGGAGGAACACTACCAAGAATTAGGTGAATATCATGATCATTATTTTGAGTGGGTGGAAGACCTTTGGGAATATATTCAAATACTTTGGAATGCTTATCAATGATCCCTTGGAGATATAGAGGATTAGATGGCTTAGATGTTTGAACATCTAGTGACCATAGTTGTGCAATAACACCTTGATGCCCCTTTTTCAATAATTTTTTCATGCCATTAGAACTTATCACCTTACCAGGTTTCCCTGTGATACCTCTTAACTCAATTTCTTTTCCTTCCAATGAAAATTTCACGTAACTTTCTTGAGAATTAAAATCCACCATTCCTAATGATTGTAACCATTAGATTCCTAGTACAACATAGGCACCACCCATGGGTATAACATTAATTGGACTATTCATTACAAATTCACCCATAGTAAGATTGATCTTATTGCATTTTCCTGAGCAATTGATAATTCCTCCATATGCAATCATTACTTGAAACTATGGCGCTGGATATACAAAGCAATTGAGAGCTTTGGCTAATTTATAGTGAATAAAATTATGAGTACTACCAGAATCAATTAGGACTATTACCTTTTTATTTTTGATATATCCTTCGATCTTGAGGGTTTGAGGAGTGTGAATTCCATCCAATGCATTACACAATATCGTAGGAGTCAACTCTTTAGATGAAATTGATTCTACTTTTTCATCTTGAGATGGTTCGTGTTCTTGTTCTTTTTCTTCTTCCTCTTCACAATCTATCTAGAATAATTTATTATCATCACACTTATGTCCCTTACTGTACTTGTTGTCACAATTAAAGCATAAACCTTTTGATTTTCTTTCCTCCAATTGTTGAGGTGTCAACCTTGTAGGTTGAGGTGTTTTAGAAGAAGGAGCATTATTCTCTCTATAGTTGTTAAGATTGGTCCATTTATTAGCCATAGCCATATTTTTACTTTCAACATTTCTTGCCACCCTAAATGCATTCTCCAATGATTTGGGTTCCTAAGGAGAACCTCATGTTGAATGTTATCCTTTAAATTTCCTATGAATACATAAATCAAGTGCTCATACAGAATATATGTTACCTTTATATTCAATCTTTGGAAGTTCTCAATGTCCTCTGTAACTGAACCCTTTTGCTTGAGATTTATCAATTGGCTAAAGAAGGTATTTCTCCTTGTATCCTCATAGTGTTCTATCATTTCTTCCGTGAAAAATTTCCAAGTGACGAGTGATTTGAGAGAACAAAGCCATCGATACAATACAAATTGATTGGGTTCTAAATATAAAGAAGCAATTTATATCTTTTGTGTATGTGGCACATTATGCAGATCAAAGAATTACTCCATCTAAAGTCTCCATGTGATTGGGTCCTTGCCATCAAACTTCCTCATATCGATCTTAGGAACATGGTTGGTATTCAAAACAAAGTTGGAGTTTCTCCATTCTTGATTCACCTTCCTTGTGTCCTCATCATGAATTTCACGAGATACATTTTCACTTTCAGGTGTCGTCTCTATTAGGAAAAGTTTCAATCCTTCTATGATCTCCCCTTTTAAACCCTCCATCATCTCTTGTAGTTCATTTTTTGTTATGGTCTTCTTTTGTAAATCATTTATGTCCCTACGCATTTATTCACCTTCATCAAGAGTCCATGTAGGATTTTTTAGAGGCTTATTTGGTTTAGAAGTTCCATTTTTGGGTGGCATGTTGGCCAAGTATCACTTTTGAACCTTGATTTTGAGGTGGTTCTGCTAGACAATCTTTCTTCTATTGTATCTCCAAAGTTTCATCCCTTCTGGGTATGAAACTTTGTTTTTTCTAGTTCTATGATATTTATTCTCTGCAATTCCATAGGTCTGATCAAAATTGGATGTGCCAAGTGGAATCTACAGTAACTTCCCCACAACTTATTGATTTTTGGCCTTTCTACGAGATCTCACTTGTATAATGTGCCCCGCACAAAATAATTGATATAAATTTATGAAACTCATACCAGAAATACTAAAGACTTCCCACTATCCAATGCATCCAATCTCACTCAATTTGGATACTCTAGGAAGAACTTCTGATTGTTTTACCTGGAACACCTTATTGAGACTAGTCAATAGGACTAGTTAGATACCCTATCTTCCACAAGGTGTATCTACAAATGTAAGATGATTCAGAATCTGAAATTGTTACCACAGATACCTTACTAATTTTTGTGAATAGCCTCCATCATTCACAGTATGAAACGTTACAGAAAATGTTTTATATCGAAAATTCCACAATGACTCATTTTAGGATGATTCCAAAACCCTATCTTACACGGGCTATATATCAGAAAGTATAAGGCCTTAGGAGATGAAATTTTAACCCAACGTACATTGATCTGTATAATAAATATCCTCCAAGACGTTCCTTTAAAAACATTGTATAAAAAACTTTATAGTGAAAATTCCAAGGTGTCTCAGATGTAGCAACAAAACCCCAAGACCTCTAGCTCTGATACCATATGTTAAGAACCTAATATCAATATAGCATAGAAAAACATCAGAATAAGTACTTAATGCCTTGAAAAAGAGGGAAATTCAGATAATATCCTCTTCAAGGGGGAAACCTCCTTATGCCCATGTAAATGTAAATTTACAAGATGATTCCAAATGAAAATGTCTCCTTGGTATATATAGGACACTAGGGGGTATAATTACAACTAATGGACTAAAGCCAACATAAATAAAATAACAGTACTAATGTAATATGCCCCAATTAAGGGGTAATGAGCCATTATTTAGGGCTTAACATCCCCCAAGTGGAAGATATCGAAGAAGTTCCCCTAGACAATCCGACAACAATAGATCTCTTGTTGATCCTAATGAACCATGAAGATTCAAACTCTTCCACCCAACCCCTCTTCACTCATAACTACCAAACTAAATGCTCCTTGGCTTTACTGATTATGGACAATGGAAGCTAGAATAATTTGGTCTCCCAAGACCTTGTCAACCGGCTTAAATTGATTACTATAAATACAAAGAACAAAGAAGCTATCGAGAAATAGGGAGAGGCTCTCCGAAGAAGGAAGAAGGCAAGAATAACCAAGAGAAAGAATACAAAGACACTGCAACACCCAGAAGATTCATAATTCTTGATAAGAAGTAGTCAACAATAAAAATAAATGGAGAAGAAAAAGGATTCATAAGAATGACACCATTCAGAAGATATTCCACCCCTAGGTATCAAACTCTTTTTCTTATTTTATGTTATTCATTTAATAATTTTGGACATAAAGTTGTGAATTGTAGATCCAATACTAAGAGAAAAATCAACTATGAACGATACACAAGAAATGGTTGTCCAAGAAGGTCTGATGAAGCACAGAGAAGAAGCTAAAAAAGATTTTAATCCTTGAGCGTTGAAGTAGAATGCTACAAGTGCAACAACTTTGGACACATGGCCAAATATTGTAGATTTATTGTTCCTCCTAGAGAATCAAAACATAATATGAACATTCATAAACAGGAACCACAAAGGATATCCATAAATAGGTAGGATCAATTCAACACTAAAGAATGCATGCTCACCTTGTAAGTTCAACCTAAGAAATGTGGATGGTATGTTTATAATGGTTGTTCAAAGAATATGAAAGTTGATAAGGACAATTTTCTAACATTGAAGAAGGAAAGAGATGGATAAGTTTTATTGGGGAATGAAAAATCAACTAGAATTGTAGGAAGAGGCACAATTAATCTTGGAAACAAGGATGCTAGGGAAGAAAATGCACTACTAAAGAAACAAAGAAAAATATTCTAATTGTAAGTCAAATGTGTTATCAAGGACACAGTGGTCCAAGGAGGCCACCTATGGCAACGCCCACCTGGGGCACACAGTTCATCCAACTAGTCTCGATCCACTTCACATTTTTTATGCTATTTAAATATGCATATATAAAAAATGATTCTCAGAGAATATAAGAGTAATCGAGACTCAAATAAAACATTCTTCTCTTTTCCTCAAGCGATTGTCTCACTTGGTTTTTCTTGTCTGAGTTTTACTTCGCATTTTTACTACATTTTATGTTTTTGGGGGTTTTCAGTGTTAACCAGTGCACCTTTCTTCATGGATGCATCCTGGATGATTCGTTTGAAAATATTCCACACCTGAGAGCAAGCTCAATCCGTTAGCTAGCCAATCTCTCAGGAGGAAAATCCATTTCGGCAAGTTTTCTGAAGCAAACAAGAGTGCAGACCAACCTAGGTTTTGTTCCCTTATTGGTTTTCTCATTGTCAATATGAAGTAAGTGATCCCTCCTCTATGGATGCACAAGAAATTCTCCTTTTCATCCATGGGATTCACACTGAGATAGCCCCATCCTCTTGGCTACTCTCATATCATCCTGAAACTAGATCTCCATCACTGGGCTACCCAAACTAATGATGTGCCCCTGCTCAGAGTTGCACCCCTGTTGAGTTTTTGGTCAACTACCAGAAAATGTCTTCTTTGGTCACCTTCCCTATCATATATCCTTCCTCAAAAAATCAATTGGTATCAGAGCCTCAAGATCCATGGAAAAGTTTCTAATCTTGAAGATTGAGCCAATTATTTTTTTTTTTGGGGGGGGGTGATGAAATAGTCCATATGTCACCCCTTTTAGGGTTTACTTATTCATGTAAGAGGATCAAAAAATCTCATATCCCCAAGGACGCATAGATATCCCCTTAAACAGAGAGGATTTTCACAAATCTAAAACAATACATATCTCTCCCTCTAGACCAACTCATCTCCTTTTCTCCAAGGTTTTGCACCTATGTTCACACAACAAAGCCTGATCCTTTGTTTTCCACCCTCTGTTCACAATGCCTCTGTGAAAATATCCATTGGCAGTAGACTCACATTCCAACACTTCAAATCCCTTCCGGTTCGACACTCGAATCCAACTACCCAAATTTGTTGGTTAAACTAATGGAGAAGTTGTGGATTCCTGGATCCATAACATCTCCACCTATTTTAATACATGTCTAGGCCTTATCGAGGAGAGAAAGCTCCAGATTGCAAACTTGCAATTAGAAGGACTTGCACAAACCTAGTGGGATATATATAAAGAGAAGACCATGTTTGTGATAGAAATTGGGGATGATCCAGAATTCTCTACTTCCAAACCCATAAGAACTTGGGCTTGAACTTCTGAGGCATTGAAAAACCACTTCTACCCACCCAGGTATGTCCAATCTTTGTAGATCAAATAGCACCAACTTCGACATGTACTTTCCCAAGGAGTGCAAGGCTACATATACTTATTCTTCAAGATGCGCCTCTTACTACATATTCCAGATCTAGAAGAGGTACTCATATTGAATTTTTGTGTTGGTTTATTGATTCAATTCCATAGAGAAGTAGAGCTGTTTGAAAATCCAACTTTAGACAAATTATTTTAGAGAGATTTGGCTATAGAAAGAAAAGTTTCTCCTAGAGGCCGTACTCCTCAATCCTACCCCTACACCAACCCCTCTGCCTCTCGACCATCAAACTCCAATCCTTCATCCCACATTCGACCTCCTCGGGTTGAAAATTCCATACCTCATACAAATACAAGGACACCATGGCACTCATTCCACAAGACTACCTCACACAATTCTTCATATTGTTGAATCCTCCAAAATTTAAAGACCAACAAAACC
>ML779848.1:276582-304569 GCA_009831015.1 Picea engelmannii | reverse complement strand
ATTTTATATGGACAATCCCACAGAAGTAGATCCCTCACTGATCCTAATGACCCATGAAGATTCGAACTCCTCCACCCAACCCCACTTTACTCATAACTTCCAATTTATAAACTCCTTGGCTTTACTAATTATGGACAATGGAAGCTAGAATAATTTGTTATGTCAAGACCTTTTCAACTACCTTAAACAAATTACTACTCCCCACCCACAACCATTTCAGATCGGATGGGTCCAGAAGGATGGCCCCCGCCTCTTAGTTTCTCGGCGTTGTCTGGTAACTTTTGCCATTGGACAATTCAAAGATATTGTCCTTTGTGATGTTTCCCCCTTGGATTGTTTGGATTTGTTGCTAGGGATTCCATACCAAACCCAAATAAATTCTATCTGTATGGCCAAATCCCACCAGTACAAACTTACCAAAGAAGGCCACACTTATATCTTAACTACAACAACACCCAAACCCCCTACTCCTAAATAAAAAATCCCTCATGCACATTTAAACCAATGTATCTCTCTCTGTCTGGTGCACCCCATAACACCAAACAATACCACTCACCTTGTTCCTGAAACAATGACTCCCCTCATCCAAGAGTTTGCATATGTGTTTCAATCTCTGGTGGGACTCCCCCCATCCCGACACATTGAGCATTCCATTCACCTCATCCCCAGATGTGAATTACCTAATGCCCCTACATACCGGTTGGCCCCAACAGAAACGAAGGAAATGGAAATACAATTGACCGACCTCATCAACTCTTTCCACATCCAACCATCATCTTCTCCATGTGCTTCTGTCGCATTTGTCATCCCCAAATGAGATACTTCAGAAATGCGCCTTGTGACCGATTATTGGTCCTTGGTCAAAGCCATAGTAAAAAACAGTTATCCCCTGCCCCGGATTGACGAGTTACTCAACACCCTCCACGGAGCTAAGTGGTTTACTAAATTGGATTTAACATTCGGCTACCATCAAGTTCGAATGAACCTAGATGATGTTTGGAAAACAACTTTCAAGACCAAATTTGGTCTTTTTGAATGGAAATTTATGCCCTTTGGCCTCACGATCTCCCTAGCCACTTTCATGAGGCTCACCAATGACATCTTTAGGTCAAATTTGGGTCGATTTATGGTCATCTACTTAGATGACATTCTCATCTTGAGCCAAACATGGGACACTCACATGCAACATGTCTGACAAGTTGTCCAAATCCTCCTAGAACACAAGTTACAAGTCAAAGAGAAGAAGTCATATTTTGGTTAGAGTTCAGTTCCCTATATCATCTTTGTGGTCAGCTTCAAAGGTATTCAACTAGATCCAGCCCACATCTAAGCATTGAAGCAATGGCCACTACCTCTTTCATCTAGGGAGCTCAAAAGATTTATGGGTGGCATCAATTTCTATCATTAGTTCATTCTGTAACAACCTAATATACTACTGAACATCATTAAGATTGATAAACATTTTATTGGGTAAACTAAAACAATAACTTTTTAGCATAATAGTGATTCTCATAACAACAACTTCAATAACTTAGATTTATCAATAATTACTGATTTCATGACAGAAAGAAATAAATACATAACTTAACAAAGTACCTAGTTCTGATGTTAATTGTTGTTGCCATTGTGCCTGGCTGCTGCTTTCCTGTTACCTGCTACCCTGATCAATCCTGCCACAACAAAAAATAACTGCCCAAAACTACTGTCCTGCCTGCCAACTAGGAAATCTAGCTAGCTCCAGGATATCTACAGATATCCTGGCCCTCCATGCCCAAAACCTCCAGCAACTCAGTGCCTCCCCTGATCAAGAGCCACAGTCCACAAAATACTACAGTGCACAAAAAATCGTTGCTCGCAGCAAAACACCATCGTCCAGAGGCTCTCTGCTCACGGCAAAACACAACCGTCCAGACCATCCATTCCCCCCTCTCAAATCTTGTCCCTTATTCCTCCCTACCGACTCACGCATTTACTTCACAACCACCCTCCATCCTCCGTCCTTCGTCATGAGTTAATGTTTTATCTTCTTGGGATCCATGGCTATCCCTCTTTGCATACGCCACCATTTTTATATCATTTTTCATTGATCTTTTAATTTTATTTCATAGGTCATTAAATGTCATCTGTAGTTTGAATTATTACTCAATTAACCATAATTAATTTCTGTTAATTAATTTTACTTTATAATCATTAAGCATGTATCCAATTAGGGTCGTTACATACACCCACCCTTCAAGAAACTTCATCCCAAAGTTTAAGGTGTCTGATGGTACAAAGGAAAAGAACATGGTTCACACATTCACAACAAGTAACTGACATTATCATTAAGTAAGTCAAGAAAGCTCATACATACTAGTATATATGTATAAGAAATGCATCTGTAGCTAGTACATGCAAGTCTCGTGCATGTACTAATAATCAAATTGTCATCCTTTAGTAATTTATGTATACATTCAATCCAGTCAGCAAGACTAGTCTTTTATAAAAGACAACAATCAATTAATTGTGTGAGAAACCCTTTTATTACAATTGTCCAGTTTAGTAATTTATTTTAAACAAACTGTGGTTTAGTTACATAATAATGAATATTCATATATACAAATTCCCCCCCCCCCTTTTTTTTAAGGGACTACATCAATTCCACCACAAGACAGATCTCCATATGTCTCAACTATTCTACTCATCCTTCCTTCCTAACCTACTTCCATCTCCCATCCTATCCTTCCTCTGCTAGACTATCTTGGAGCTCCAACTATATTGGCCTAACTCCAAATAGAACTCGTAAGTGGAAGTGTCGCTATCTCGACCAAGCTTCCCTAGTAGGCAACTGACAATCCTCATCACATGTCCTGGGGAGCGTGAACCAACACCATCCTCCCAGGACTTCAAGTTTCGGAGGATATACGGTGGGAAATGCCTCCACCCCTCCTAACAGAACCAGGGTCAACACCCTATAATGGAGCATACAGGGGCACTATGTTGTTGGAGGTTTTGTCATCGTTTACTTGGTTTTGGGCAGTGTTAGTACCAAAATCATAGCATAATCATGCACTAGTCCACATATCACAGCAATGCATCCAAATCAATATAATTTCACACACATTATTCATACCATAATGTTTTCTAGTTAGTGGTCCTGATATCCACTTTCATCATCATTATCACTTGGCTATTTCATAGCCCATAACCTGCAGATTAGTCTGCAACACAAACTCATATATTTCTATGCATTATCATCATATAATTGCATACTTTCATCATTTCAATTTGGTATCCCCGTACCAATACATTACATCAAAGTTTTCCAATTTGAATTAGATTTCACAATATCCCATAATTCATACTCTTTACACATTCACAAGATTATGATTTACCAAAATAGATTTCATCGTATCCAACATCATTCTAATGGTATTTAAACATTCAACAATTTTTCTTTCTCACAATATGTTGCATCATATACATCATCATCAATAGCATTTAAACATTCATAAAATTTTCATTCACAATAGATTGCATTACATACATCATCATCAATAACACTTAAACATTCATTATTGTTCATAAGTTTAAAGTTTAAATATATCACTTAATAGTTTCAATGTGACTAGGAAATAAAGTGTATAGGCCTCAGGTAATCCTGGTCGTCTAAGTCAAAAGGTGATGTTACCTACACCCCTCCTTCGAGAAACGTGTTCTTGAGGTGGTCAAAATAATGATGGATAGTCTCATCGTAGTGTCTCAGCGTCCTCCCAAGTAGCAGATCCTAGACTATACTTGTCCCACTGGACCTTAACTTGGTCTACCGAACGGTTTCTGAGCTGTCAGACTCTAGGGTCCAATATGCGTAACAGTTCGACCGTGAGGGTTCCCACGTCCGATACCTGCAATTATTTCCAATTTAGTTTATGTGATTCATCAGCAACATAATGACGTAAAACAGATACATGAAATACATTATGAGTTTTATGCAAGTGGGGTGGCAGTATGAGATGATAAGCAACGGTTCCAATTTTCTCTTGGACCCTAAATGGCCCAATAAGCCATGGTGACAACTTTGTCCCCTTCCCGAACCATATGGTACTCTTATTAGGCCTGATACGGATGAAAACTTGGCCACCCACTTCATAACTTCGGTCGGTCCTGTGTGCATCCGCATAACTTTTCTGTATATCCTGAGCTTCCTTTAGTCTCTTCCTGATCTAAATCACTTGTTCCTCCATTTCCTGAATCAATTCTGGCCCAACTGTTACTTGGTCTTCTAATCTATCCCAACTCAATGGTGTTATGCATGGCCTTCCATACAAAGCTTCGTATGGTGGCATTCCAATGGAACTATGCTAACTGTTATTGTAGGCAAACTCTACCAAAGGTAGGTACTTCTCACATTGGGTTTGATTATCCATCACATACATCCTAAGAATGTCTTCCATAACTTGATTTACTCTCTTAGTTTTCCCATCTGTTTCAGTATGATATGTTATGCTTAAGTTCAACTGAGTCCCCAACGCTGACTGTAAACTTATCCAGAATCTAGAAGTGAATCTGGAGTCCCTATCTGAAATAATCTTCTTTGGTATCCCGTGCAAACGGATAACCTCGCTTAAGAACACTCGTGCCACATTAGTAACATCGTAAGTGTCTCTAACCAGAATGAAATGGGCACTCTTGGTTAGCTTATCCACTATCACAAGAATGGAATTGTGTCGATGAGACATGAGTGGCAACCCTACAACAAAATCCATAGAAATGACTTCTCATTTGGACATAGGGACATCATGTGGTTGTAGGAGGCCTGCCGGGTGATGGTGATCAGCCTTCACTTGTTGACACTCTAGGCATCTAGCGATGAAATGGACTACATCGCACTTCATGCCTACCCAAAAGAAGAGTTTCTTCATCTCTGCGTACATCTTCTTCACACTTGGATGCGCACAATAAAGTGATCTATGGGCTTCATTCAGTATGTTGCTTCTAATATCCCCATTCTTCGGGATATACATCCTTCCTCGATATCTTAACAATCCATCTGTTTCTATATTATATCCTTCATACTTTGGTCCTAACTATCTCCCACTCTGGAGGTTTGAAGTAACCTTTAAATACCAACTGTCTCCTAATAGTTGTGCCAACACCTGTTCCCTCAAACTGACCTTTAAGGTCACCAAGGAGAAGATACGTGGTCTCCTACTCAAGGCATCTACGACCACATTTTCCTTTCCCTTTATATATGAAATACCAAAATCATACTCACTCATAAACTCACTCCATCGCCTTTTCCTGGCATTCAGATCCGTTTGGGTGAAGAGATGTTTTAAACTTTGATGGTCTTTTTTGAGTTCAAAATTTCGCCCCACAAGATAGTGCCTCCAAAGTTTCTGAGCCAGCATTACAGCTGCCAACTCTAAGTCATGAGTCATGTATAACTCTTCGTGATTTTTCAAATTCCTTGACGCATAAGCTATCACTCCTCCATCTTGCATTAGCACGGTCCCCAATCCTTGTTTCGAGGCATCCGTGCAAACCATGAAGTCCTTTTCCATATCTGGCACTCGTAGAATTGGCGCACTAGTTAGTAACCTCTTAAGCTCAATGAATGCACTATTACATTCTTCTGTCCATTCATACTTGCAAAGTGGTGATGGGTTTCGCTATTTTTGAGAATCCGTCCACAAATCTCTGATAATAACCTGCTAGCCCCATGAAGCTTCTCACCTCATGTGCGTTTTTCGGCACTGGCCATTCTAGAATGGCCTTTACCTTCTCTGGGTCCACCGAGATTCCTTCGCCTGAAATGATATGGCCTAAATAGTGGATCTCTTTCTGGAAGAAGGAACACTTCAACAACTTTCCATACAATTTGTTCTTTCTAAGGCAAGACAACACTATTCGCAAGTGCTCCTCATGTTCTCTTTCATTCCTGGAATAGATGAGAATGTCATCTAGAAAAACTTGTACAAATCGATCTAAGTACTTCCGGAATATGTCGTTCATGAGACTCATGAACACTGCTGGTGCATTAGTCAATCCGAAAGGTACCACAACAAACTCATAATGTCCAAATCGAGTTCGAAAGGCAGTTTTTGGGACATCACTTTCCTTAATCCATAACTGATGATATCCAAATTGCAAATCGATCTTTGAGAATACCGTTGCTCCTTTCATTTTATCGAAGAGGTCATATATTCATGGAATTGGGTACCTATTCCTCACTGTAGCATGGTTCAAGTCCCTGTAGTCTATACATAGTCGTAAGGATCCATCCTTGTTCTTTACAAAAATTACTGGTGCGCCCCAAGGTGAGACACTGGGCCTTACTAGCCCTAAGTCTAGTAACTCCTTCAACTGCATTTGCAATTCACAAAGTTCTGGTGCTGTCATTCAATACGGAGTCTTGGATATTGGTTCTACACCAAGTTTTAGCTCAATGGTAAAATCAAGCTCCCTCTCAGAAGGTAATCCTGGTAATTCGTCTGGAAAAACATCCTGAAATTCTGACAATACTGGGCACTAATCTAATGAGGGTCCTTTCCTTTCTTTCACTCCTTCCACTACATATAGTTGACACCCTTGCCTCAAGCATCGCTTGACCTTCATAGTTAATATAAAGTGTAATGACACTTTTATTTGTACACCTTGGATCTCTATTGGTCTTCCTTCATCATCAATACAAAGTACTTTCTTGGAGAAACAATCTACCAATGCTCGATGAGCTGCTAACCAATCCATTCCAATGATTAAGTCATATGCCCCAAGAACAGTGACGTAGACCTTCAACTTGGTAGTGCACACTCCTAGGTCTACTATAAAATTATCGACACTAGGTCCTACAGCTTGTTTCTTCCCCGAAGCCATCTCGGCTTGCTTAAAGTGATCGTGCTCATAGGCTACCAGCCCACTCTTTTCTAATGCAGATGGTGAAATGAAACTATCTATCGCACCAGAATCAAACAAAATTTTAACATTAATATGATTTAGCGTACCTGACGAATCCACTATGGTGGATTGATGTTCAGCCTGGTGGTTATTAACCGTTGCATAAATCTGGTGGTTGCTACCTGACCTTCCCATTGGTACCTTTCCTTCTCTGTGCACAAACCTTGATTGTAACTGTGGACAGTCCCGTTCATAATGGGGTCCTTCGCATCTCCAACAGGCAATACGAGATTGAATCGATGCACTATTATGTGATTGATTCCTAAATGAGTTCCTTCCTTCGGAACCGTTACCCCTACTAGCTGCTCCTCGAGATGGTCGTGGGCCTGTCTGCACCGTTGGCGATGAACGAGATGTTGCACTAGTTGCCATTGAAATTCCTGTAGCTACTGTCCTTGGCATGACTCTGTTACCATAAGGTGGTGGCCTTGAGCCCCCTCCCCCAGTAATTGTCCTCGGGGTCTTTCCTACAAATCCAGGGCGATGTGGAAATGTCAATCTTGTACCCCCTATTAAGTTCATGTGTTCTTCTATGTAACGCGCATTTTCTACCGCCTCCACCACTGAAGAAGTTTTCCACATTCTTACCATAGCTCTGATTTTTAGGTTCAATCCATAAATGAAGCGCTCTGCCTATCGTTGTTCATTGTCCATATACGAAACATACTTGACCAGTTCCATAAACTTGATCTCATATTCTTCTACAGTTCTGTTTCCTTGGACTAGGGCATGAAATGCCCCTACTTGTTGTTCCTCATAGTATGATGGTATATATTTCCTTCGAAACCTCTCCTTGAAAATTTCCCAAGATACTGTGTCTGGGGTAAGGTGTAGTTTTCTTTCCAAGCTACCCCACCAGTTCAAGGCGCTATCTCTTAAATGGAAAATTGTGATCTTTGCCTTTGAATTGGATGTATAGTCCCTTAGGAAAAAACACCTTGTCATGCCTTCTAACCATTCTTCTGCACGTTCACTGGCGCGACCCCCGACAAACTCCGGAAGTTTGATCTTCTGCAACTCTCTTGTGATGTCTTCAGGTGGAAATTCTCCCCTTGAGTTCCTTGATGCTTCGGGATTACCCGTTCTAGATGGTGGGGGTTCCACTTCAGTCCCTGCTAGTTGGCGCCCCTTTAAAGTTTCGTTAATGGCTTTCAATGAGCACAGTATGAGGGCTAGTTCGGGCTATGGCAGTGGTGGTGCTGGTGGTGTTGATGGTGTTGATAGTGTGGGTGGCGTCGGTGGCACCCGTGATGACGCTCCCCTGCCTCAACCCCTTCGAGTCCTGGCCATCTTGTATGACTTAACCTGGATCATCCCAAAGTTGTCCGGGTGAGTTCAAGGACGTTTCAAATGGGTGCTACTTAAACTTAGAAACAGGGATAGGCGTAAGTTTTCTTTACTTGTCTGTAAACAAACATTACTCCATCAGGGGAATTGGCTAGGTTTGGGTTAGGATTAAGTGTCTAAGCTTGGTCAACATCAAGTTTTAAGGTAGATTAACCTTATACTTAATTAATTTAAGTAATTCTCAACCCAATTAACCTTTCATTAATTTATACTAACTTGACCTTATTTATATATATATAATTATTTATACTAAATTATTTAATTTATTTTATACTATTCTTAATAATTTATAATATATATATAAAAAAATTAGTTTAAACGTGCACACAGAATTCGGGCACGCATGGGTTCCACATGCTCGTCTGGGTTCCTCAAGCTCCCTCGTATCTAACCTCATCATTCTCCACCTGTCATCCTTTCGAATCTCTACGCATCCTTCCTCTGTCTCACATTCTCATCCATTGGGACTTTCCACGCATCCGTCCTTGTCCACCACAGACTTGCCTCTGTTTTGCTCATAGGTTTCCAGATTCTACCTTGCCATGGCACACATCCTCACCATCGTTCTAAGAACTTCACTAGCGCTGGTTAATTTTGTATATGCCCCAATTTGTTTTGCAAAAACAAAGTATATTGAGGTGGCCACTGACAAGATCCAGGACCTAAGGTCCAGTCTCCTTGAAATATTGGGAACCAACCCCCTTGTCTGTACACATTGTGGAGCTCTCCCTCAGCTATGGTAAGAGTTACGATTTAGTTCGCTAGTTGTGCACAATTTCCGTACCTTCATCAAGAACGTGGGGTTATTCGAATTAAGAAATTGCACAAACCATCCTTACGTTGTGGTAATGAATGGTGATTTCCTATTTTGAAACCAAATGATTTGTTTGTAATTCCATCTCTGTACAGATTTTGGGGTTCTGCCTTCAATTTATTTCATTTGTATTTACAAATTCATTCATCGGCGAAAGCCTGTTATTATATGTGTATGTATGTTGTTATATGGGTATACAGGATCGTTCAATTTCATCAACTGATCTGAAGCAGCTCTTTGGATTTCCCCGGGAGTCACTGGTCAATATACTACCCACAGGTCTTTCTCATTTCTTCACGGCCTTTGCCTCAGGCCGTGCCCAAATTTTTCCCACAGGAATCCCATTTATCGGGTTTTGGGGTTTCATAATCCCCAGTGTCCAAAATTTTCGTTCCTTTAAACTCCTGATTACCGATTCATCGATATGCTTTTTATGTGCTTTCCCTCTAGGCTAGACTTTCCTCTCTTATGACCGTCATTCCATGTGACCCCAGACCTATCCTACATCGGAGTTTCAGGGTTTTCAACACCCTTATACCTCTATCCACGAAATCCTCGATCCCCGATATGTCGATGCGGTAATTGTGCGTTAGCCTTCGGGCTAAGCTCCTGGTCCATATGACCATTATACCACAAGGCCACAGCCTTGTCCCTTATCGGGGTTTCGAATATCACAATATCAAATTGCATGAACCCCTTGTCTACGGAATTCCCGATTTCCCAATGCCACTTGGCATTGACTCCAGCATGGGTTGACCTTCCAACACCTATCCCTTGCCTTGGCGCCTATGGCCCACACTCCTATAGTGATCGGGAAATCGTGTGTCGGGATATCGCGATTCCCGTAGCACTTGTCCACGGACCCTTCCAAATCCCGAACCCCAACTCTTTTAGATCCTCGGACATGCGTCCCTCAATCGAACAGCTCCGACCATGTCAGGAAATCTCCGATTGTGATTTCATTGTGCAAGAGTTTCACAACTCCGGAAACTCCAATATGCTAAACCCTGACTCTTCGGGATCCTCTGACACGTGTCTTCAACGTGAATGACTCGAGTCTCATCGGGAAATCGTGGATCGCGATTTCATGTTGCACAATTTCTTTACCCTCAAAAACTCCGATGCCCCCAAACACCGACTCGTTAGGATCTCATGCCACGTGTCCTCACCGATGGACGGTTCATAACTCCCATCGGGATATCGCGAATCGCGAATCCATCATGCGAGTTTTCCTTGCCCTCGAAAATCTCGATATCCCGATTCCCCGGTTGGCTGACAGTTGGCCTCCACTATGCCTCTGTCCTCCTCCTCTGCTGTGATGACATCTGGCCCCCACTCATCGAGGTTTTGCGGATCATGAATTCAAAGTGCTTAAACATCATGTCCTCGGGATTCCTGATTTCTTGATGGGCCAAACGCTGAAGGTTTTCGATGGTTGCCACCTGTCCCATAGATGGACAGCTGTGATTGTGTCAAGATTTTCCCATGGATTTCTCGACTCTTCCCGGATGACGGACACCTGTCCTCCATTCTGACTCTAAAGGTCCCACCACACTTATGTCACTGTTGGGATATCGCCGATCATGATTCTCAATGATGTGGTTTCTTTCTCTTCGAAAACCCCGATTTCCCGATCCACAACTCTTTGGGATCTTATGCCATGCATCACACACAATGGATGGTCTAGATCCAATCGAGAAATTGTGAATCGCGATTTCCTTATGCAACGGTTCTACACTCCTAAAATCTCCGATGGTAAAATATCGATGCCTCCACAGAACGCTGACACGTGTCCTACCGAGATCAATGGCTAGAATCCGTTCTCGAGATTTCGAGAACCACAAGTCCTCGATTCTTAGACTTAACAAAACCCTGATGACTCATATTTCCCGATGACTCTTCCGGGACTCTTCGTATGCATGCTAGGGCTTAAACCCTGTGCAACTTTTCTAGATCTAATGGCTAACAAGATTTCGCCCGAGATCTAACGGCGCAGATCCGTTCTCCCGTGTAACAGACAACTCTTCTTTGGTAAAATCGATTAGTTGCACAAAACATTACGTAGTGTTAAAATTTCTCTCTTGGCACGGTTGAAATTTATATGGGTCTATAGTTCATTACTACAATCATCAAAGCTTAATATAGGCAAATAGTTCACACTATTCCTGTGCGGTACAAGTCTGCTAAATTTCCTTTTTCCGACTGTGCATCGACAGTTTCCCCCATTTAGGTAAGTTCGAGGTGAAATAGGCCTTTTCAAGGTCCCGTAAATGTCTTTTTTCATTTTATTTAGTATGGTTCGTGTAGTCATTGAATCTTACCAGTTTCAAGCCTTCAATAGAAGCTTTCCATGACATTTTCATCGGTTTCAGGTGTCTATTCTACCCGAAACTTCATTAACAGCATTGCTCAAGGAAAAGTCAAGCTATGACTTCTCTTTTTCATGCTTAACAGCTTGGATACCACACTGTATCAGTCCTATTTAGTCAAATTGAACGTGTGTTTCTTATAGGTTAAGCGTGGTTGGAGTTAATCGTTTGGGATTTTGGCCCTTAGGCCCAGATTTTGAACTAAGATGCTCTGATACCGTATGTAACAACCTAATATACTACTGAACATCATTAAGATTCATAAACATTTTATTGGGTAAACTGAAACAATAACTTTTTAGCATAATAGTGATTCTCATAACAACAACTTCAATAACCTAGATTTATCAATAATTACTGATTTCATGACAGAAAGAAATAAATACATAACTTAACAAAGTACCTGGTTCTAATGCTAATTGTTGTTTCCACTGTGCCTTGCTGCTGCCTTCCTAGTACCTGCTACCCAGATCAATCCTGCCACAACATAAAATAACTACCCAAAACTACTGTCCTCCCTGCCAACTAGGAAAACTACCTAGATCCAGGATATCTACGGATATCCTGGCCCTCCATGCCCAAAACCTCCATCAACTCAGTGCCTCCCCTGATCAAGAGCCACAGTCCACAAAATACAACAGTGCACAGAAAATCGCTTCTCACAGCAAAACACCACCGTCCAGAGGCTCTCTGCTCACGGCAAAACACAACCGTCCAGAGCATCCATTCCCCCCTCTCGAATCCCGTCCCTTATTCCTCCTTGTCGACTCACGCATTTACTTCACAACCACCCTCCATCCTCCGTCCTTCGTCATGAGTTAATGTTTTATCTTCTCGGGATCCATGGATATCCCTCTCTGCATACGCCACCATTTTTATATCATTTTTCATTGATCTTTTAATTTTATTTCATAGGTCATTAAATGTGATCTGTAGTTTGAATTATTACTCACTTAACCATAATTAATTTTACTTTATAATCTTTAAGCATGTATCCAATTAGGGTCATTACACATTCCCTATTTTTCACAACTTGTGCATCCTTTACATCATCTCTCAAATAGTTCTACTACATTTATATGGACTAAAGAAGAAACTAGTCACTTTAATCAACTCTAAGAAGCCCTCTTCTCATCCCCTTGTCTTACACCTACCAGACCTCTCCCACCCATTTGATATTGAGTTTGATTCCTCATAATATGCTATTGGTGTCGTACTTAAACAAGGAATACACCCCATTTCTTACCACTTTGAAACCCGGTCTGAGGAAAAACAAATTATAGCACCTATGACAAAGAGTTTTATAGTATGGTTCAAGCCCTCAAGAAATGGAGGAATTATTTTCTGGGTAGAGAAACAATTCTGCATACAAGCCACCACCCTTTGATTTTCATGAACTCTCAGTTGAAGATTCAAGAACAAAGGCACCTTAAATGGGCCTCCTATATTCAACAATTTCACTTTGTCATTAGATATAAGAAATGAACTTCTAATAAGATGGATGATTTGCTAAGACAACCTCCCACTACAGTTCTCTCAATTCTAGAAGTGTGTTGCGTTACCTATGACACATGGAAGGGTCAATATGATACTGACCCTGATTTCAAGAGATCTGGGTGGCATTGCAAACTCCCACAGTGATCAATCAGAACCCCTTCCTAGACTACACTATTAAGGATGGATGGCCCTATAATTTGAATTTTTATGTGTTCCACACTTAGAGGACTGCCTCTTTCTCATCAGGGAGGTGTATTCTTCTGCCTATGGGGGCCACTTTGGTACCACAAAGACCATCTAACATCTGCAACAACATTTCCATTGGCCTTCCATGCAGCCTCAAGTTGAAAAATTTATCTTAGCCTATACATTATGCTCACAATCCAAGCCATCTAACTGGAAGCATAGGTTATATCAACCACTACCTCTTCCTTCCCTAACTTGGGAGTCAATATCAATGGACTTCCTCGATGGATTTCTGACAACCTAAAAGAAACATGATGCAATCTGGGTAGTGGTATGCCGCTTCAGCAAAATGGCACTTTTCATCCCATGTACAAAGACTACTACAACAATACAAACAACAGAACTCTACTTCCGACATGTCTGGCCCCATTTTGTCCTCCCAAGTACTATCATCTCAGACATAAATTCTCACTTCCTTGGCACATTTTGGAAGACAATATGGGCACTATTGGGGTTCCAAATCAAGTTTTCTACTGCATTCCATCCTCAAACAGATGGCCAAACAGAGGTTGTCAACAAGGTCCTGGTTCATTCTCTCCGAACTCACTTTGGGCGCAGAAAACAATGCGACAATTACTTTCACATTCTACATCATAGTTACAACAAGGAGACACATTCTTCTATAGGTTTTTCACCTTTTGAAGTCTTCTTGGGGTTCCAACTAGCATCTCCAACCGAACTCCCACTCACTTGGGCTCCTCAGGATACCTTCCATCACCAACATGAACAACTCTCAGCACAACGATATCTCCAACAAATTGTACAATGCCACACTACAGTAACAAAAGCACTTAAAGTAACTTAAGAGCATGTCAAGCAACACCATGACAAATAAAGGAACTTCACGTCCTTTCATACATGTGATTGAGTATGGTTACACTTGAATAAGAATCACTTCAAAAGCCACCATCACAAGATTCTGCGAATAACATATGACCTGTATACCATCCTAGACAAGATTGGAGAAAATGCTTATCGGTTGGATCTGCCACCACAACTGGGAATCCACAATGTTATTAATGTAAATCACTTGAAGTTGTTTGAGCCTCCTCTCTTGGAGGAACCAATCATCATTACTCATCCAGTGTACAACATTCCAGATTTCCAACTCCCATTGGCAAAAGATACTCTATTGAACACTCGTATTCGATCTACAAGGCACCAAGCATACACTTCGTATCTGGTGGCCAGTCAAGGCCAAAATCCATCTCAAGTAAAGTGGATCATAGCTGAATTATTGCATAACAAGTTTCCTCACCTTCTCATGGAAGCCAGGATGCTTCCAAATTTAAACACAGAAGAATTGGGCCAAGGAGGCCACCTAGGGGAATGCCCACTTGGGGCACACACTTCAACCAAATAGGCTTGACCCACTTCACATTTTTTATTCTATTTAAATATTCATATGTAAATTGTTGGAAATACTAAAACAACTGAGAGGGGGGGGGTGAATCAGTTGTTTATTAGCTTAAACAATTTTATACCTTTTAAATTTTATTAATCTTCCTTAAAGTGATCATCAACAATATACAACATATGGACAGTAAAAGTAAAGACCATCAGTCACACATAAAGTACACACAGAGACAGATTTTCATGAGGAAACCCATAAAGCGAGAAAACCTCTTCTTCTTCAAGATGATAGGCAGTCTTTTTTAGTTCTGTACATCATTTACAATTGAGCACCAACTCAATGTGAGGCTGCTACCTTTGTTTTACAGGCTGTAACTTGTTTGAGAGCACCAACTCTCTGGTTTCTCTAGCACCCACTAGAAGGAAGCACCAACTCCCTGAATATTCCAGCACCAACTGGATGGAAGCACCAACTTCTTGAATGTTCCAACACCAACTGGATGGAAGCACCAACTTCTAGTTACACAATCTCCAACCTGTATAACAGAGAACACTTGTTCTCCCTAGCACCACCCTACCACCCTTGTTTCTCTAGCTACAACTGGATGGAAGCTACAACTTCCTGTGTTCAAGCTCCCACTTGAACCTCTGAGGACAACAATCCTCCTGAGCACCTCCCAACCTCCCTAAAATATTAATGGCTAAATAAAAATTCAACTTTACAGATAAATCAGTTCTTACCAATCTTTCTTTGTTCTGTAAATTTGGTCTTTTGTACACTTCTCTGCTGCTCTTCTCTTCCTCTGTCCGTTCAGTAGGTATGCTCTAAATCAACTCTTGCTCTCATTTCACTCTTTTATTCTTCTTTGCATTTTCTCTTTCTATCATTCTTCTCTCCTTCTTCTCTTTCTATCATTATGCTCTTGTACTCAATCTCCTCCTGCGCATCCTCTCCTCTCCTTTTCTTACAGTTTCATTCTTTTTCACCTACAGAACAACCAACCTGACACCGTTTCTTTCATCGTTTTTTATACGCTCTAACATGACGGTTCAACTTCCCAACTCCTTAGGCAAAAAGACGACAATTGTCTAAGAAACTGAGATGCCATCTAAAACGTTAACTGATTTGCAATCATGAGTCTGTTTTGCTAACAGATTCCAAACTCAAGAGTTAATCTGTGAGAAAGAACAGTAACCCTCCGATCACAGTCAAGTTTTATCCGCACCGTTGGATGAGCTTTATTATTCTTGCCTTTTTAAATTGGGTTTCAGAATTCCTTATGTTCAATGTTCTTTTCACTTACAAATCCCGATTCACAAAATTCTGTAAAGCGGTTAGATCAATGATCCAGATCATAATCAGATCTAACGATTCAGATTAAGTCGGGAATTCACTCATCGTGAAATCGACATTCTTGGCGTTCATTGTTTTTGTCACTTACAAATCCTGATTCTCAAAACTCCGTGAGATGTCAGATCAATGGTCCAGATCATCTCTTGATCTGATGGTCCAGAATCAATCGTGATTTCACATATCGCGAAATCGACATTCTTGATGCATTGAGTTCTTAGCCCCTTGAGTTCACGATCCCCAGAACTCCAATAAGAAGTTAAATCAATGGTCCAGATCTGATCTCTATTCAGCGACTGCGATTAAATCGCGAAATTACATATCACAATTTTGGGCTTCTTGTTGTCAAATTTTTTTGTCAGTTCAAAATCTCGATCCCCGATACTCCATAAAGAAAATCAATGGTCCAGATCTCATTCTCGATTCAATGGTTGCGATTGATCGCGATATCGCATATCGTGAAATCGGGGTTCTTGATGTCAAGTTTTCTTGTCACTTCAAAGTCCCAATCCCCGATACTGACTGGAATTAATGGTCCAGATCAAAGTTTGATCTGACGGCTCAGATTTCATCGCGAATTTTCATATTGTGATTACACCCGCTTCTCCTTGTAGTTTAAAGACTGGGTAGGTTCTCTTCGATCCAATGGTGGTCGGACCCAGTGCTCGAATCTGATGACTAAGATTTGTCTCCCTCTTCAATGTGCTCGTCTTGTCTTCATTCAAATATGATGACCCTCGTTCTTTCGGGAAATTTGAATGGGATCCAACAGTCACTGACTCTTCTCCTCCCGATTATTGTTGAACTTCTACTCATTGTTGTTGTACTCAATCCATCACCACAACCACAACTTTACTTGCCATCATTGACAAGTATACACTGCCTGTAAATATGCTAACAATCCTCTGTACATTCTTCATGCCATTCGTTGTCTGTTACATATTTACCAACAATCTCCCCCTTTGGCATTGATGGCAACAAAAGCACCCACTTGCATTCAGACTCAAATCTCCTCTGCATTCAGTGCATTCGGACTCGACTCTCCTCTACATTCATCCATTTAGACATTCAGACTCTTTTCTCCCCCTTTGACATCAATATCAAATAAGAAAAATTCTTCCACTGATCTTGTCGCAAAACATACTCCCCCTGTCATCTATAAGCATCTATAAAAGACACCAGATATTCAATAAATACTCTCCCTAACTAGGTGAACATTTTAAACACCAGAAATCATAACCCCCAACTTTTGACGAAGATATCCAAAAGGGGTCGCTGCTAATGGTTTGGTAAAAATATCAACAATCTGTTCTGTAGAGGGTATATAATTCAGTTGAACAATTCCATTTGTAACTTGTTCTCTGAGAAAATGGTACTTTATTGGAATATGCTTAGTCTTGGAATGAAGAATAGGATTCTTTTAGACACTAATGGCACTGGTGTTGTCACAATGAATTGGAATAGGATCAGTGTAAGTTATCTTTAGATCTGTAAAATTTTGTATCATCCATAAGATTTGTGTGCAGTAAGTAGTAGCAGTAATGTATTATTCCTCTGTAGTGGATAATGAAATAGATCCTTGCTTATTACTAAGCCATGCAACTAATGAGTCACCGAGAAAAAATGCTCCTCCACTGGTGCTTTTTCTCTCATTAACACAGTTTGCCCAGTCGACATCTGAATAAGCAATTAACTGGAAATTCTGATTTCTAGGGTACCACAATCCATATGTCATTGTTCCCTTCATATATTTGAATATTTTTTTGACAGCTACCAAGTGACTTTGTTTAAGAGCAGATTGAAAACGACCTACCATTCCAACATCTTGCATTATATCAGGACGAGATGTTGTGATGTACAGAAGACTGCCTATCATTGAATGATATGTCATTTGATAAACATCAGGTGAGATATCATCTTTGCTCAGCTTGCAACCAACCACCATAGGTGTGATGACTATAGAGGAATCTTCCATCTGAAATTTCTTCAATATCTCTTTCAAATATTTTTCTTGAGAAATAAAAATTCCTACAGAGCTTTGTTTTACTTGTAAGCCAAGAAAATATGACAGTTCCCCTATCATGGAAATTTCAAATTCTGTTTGCATAGAATTAGCAAACCACTGGACAAATGATTCATTAGTACAGCAAAAAATAATATCATCTACGTAAACCAAAACAACTAGTAAATTATCGCTTTCAGATTTAATGTAAAGGTTACTGTCAACAATACCTTTCTTGAACCCTTTTTCTTGTAGAAAATTGTCCAGTCTAGAGTACCAAGCTCATGGTGATTGTTTTAGTCCATATAAGGCCTTCTTCATCTTACAAACATAATTAGGGTTGTCTGTCAATGAGAATCCTTCAGGTTGCTCCATATATACTTCTTCCTCTAGGTCTCCATTAAGAAATGTTGACTTAACATTCATCTGATAAACTTTGAAATTCTTATGAGAAGAATAAGCAAGAAAACATTATGATAGCTTCCAATCTTGCCACTGGTGAAAAGGTTTCATCAAAGTCCTAACCTTCAATTTGTGCATATCCCTTACAGACCAATCTAGCTTTATTTCTAACAACTTGTCCTTTTTCATTCATTTTGTTCTTGAAGACTCATTTGGAACCTATTACATTCTTATCTTTAGGTCTAGGAACAAGCTCCCAAGTATTGTTCTTCTCAATTTGATCAAGCTCTTCATTCATTGCTTTAATCCAATTATCTTCCTGGCTAACTTCCTCAAAAATTTTAGGTTCAGTCATAGATAAAAAGGCAACATGAGATTGTTCTGAGTCTTTAATCAATTTCCTTCTTGTCTCAACTCCTTCATTTATATCCCCAATTATCTAATTTTCGGGATGGTTCTTTCTAATAATTCTGAGAGGAGATTTTTCTTCTTTCTGCTGATTTATGTCAGTTTGAAGATTCATATCTTCATCCGATCCAAACTCTTATTTTCTGATCCTTGGACCTGTTCATCTTCATCTTCAACTATATCTTTTGTTCTTGGTTCAACATTGCTTACATTTTTGACTGGGATTTCTTCATAAACTTTTATATCTATACAAACAACTAGTTTTTGCAGTCTTTTATTGTAGCATCTATATCCTTTACTATTTGTAGCATAACCCAAGAATATACCTTCATCAGCCCTGTCATCATATTTGCCAATATTTTCATCATTGTTCTTGATATAACATGTACTCCCGAAAGATTTAAAATGCTTGATCGAAGCAGGTCTACCAAACCAAAGTTCATAAGGGGTCTTATCACTGTGTGGTCTAAGATGAGCTTTGTTAAGAATATGAAAAATTGTATGTATTGCCTCCACCCAATATGTCTGAGGTATGTTCCTTTCATTCATCATTGATTTTGCCATTTGCTGTACTAACCTATTTTGTCTCTCAACAACTCCATTTTGTTGTGGAGTCTTTGGAATTGTGTACTTTCTTTTGATCCCATGCTTATCACATAATTCTTTGAAGTTATCTGAACTAAACTCTCCTCCTCTATCAGGCCTTACTGCCTTTAATCTTTTTCCTGTTTGATTCTCAGTCAGAGCCTTAAACACTTTGAATTTTTTTAATGCTTCATATTTTTCTTTCAAGAAGGAAACCCAAGTTAGTCTAGCATAATCATCAATAATCAACATGAAGTAATTTTCTTTACCTGTACCTTCCTTCCTTGATGGTCCACATAGATCCATATGTACTAACTGGAGAGGTTTTTTTGTTGAAGGAAAGTTTTTATATTTGAACTGAGTGCGAGTAAGCTTTCCTTTCTGACATGATTTACAAACAGAGTCATATGGCTTTGATATCTTTGGAAGATCTTTTACTGCCCCATTGTTTTTGAGTTTGATTATGTGATCAAAATTTAGGTCACCAAGTCTCCTATGCCACAACCAATTTTCATCATATTTTGTTAAGTTGCATTCTTCTTCTTCTTCTTTTAAGACATAGACATTGTTTTCTGTTCTTATACCTTTTGCAACTAGTTGACCTGAATCCACAGTTTTTATTCTACAGTCTTTAGAGGTAAAGACAACTTCACACCCTCGGTCACAGACTTGACTGACACTAAGAAGATTATGTTTCAAATCTTTAACAAACAACACATCTTGAGCTTTTCTTTTTCCATTACACAAACTTACAATTCCTTTACCTTTTACCTTTCCTGGTGCATTATTTCCAAAAATTACATTTCTTGATTTGCTATCACCCAGAGTTAGAAACTTACTTTTGTCTCCAGTCATGTGTTTGGAGCATCCACTGTAAATATACCAGGGATTCTTTTTCTTTTGGGATGATAGTGCTAGTCCACATTTGTCATCTACTTTCTTCTTCCAGACTTTGACATTATCAGAGGTGGAGATCAAATCTGACTTGTATTTCCTTAAGAAACAGTCTGTGGCTTTATGACCATAATTATGACAGTTGTAACACTCTCGTTCATTGAATAATAGATCATAACAACTTTTATGCTCATATCTATTTTTGTGTTTCACGTGTGCCCTTCTCCCAATCATCACATGATTTATAATCTGTGATTGTTTGTTGTTTGGTTGTCTCAATGTTTGTTGTGGAAGATAATTATCCATTGTATATCTTGGTTGTTCATATCTAAATATTAAAGAACAACTTATAGCTTTGTGACCAAAATTAGAACAGAGAAAACAATAACCATAGAAAAAATCTTTGTACCTTGAACAAATATGTCTTCTTTGAGGAGGTCGATTTCTTTCATCCTGATCAACTTTCTAGTCTACACATTCTGTCCTAGGGTTTTTCCTTTCATTTCTTCTTGATGGCTGATTTTGTTTCTTTGTTTCTGCAGAGTGACTATTGTCAATGTTTGATGATTTGACAAACTTGATAGATTTTGTATTGCTTGGATGACCACTACTTGATCCTTCTTCATATCCCAATCCATATTTCAACTTTGAATTTCTTTGTTGATTTAGAATGGAGTTTAATTCTTTTGAGGCTTTAATACTTGGCAGATTTTGATGATACAATCCTTTAAATTTCTCCATTTCTTTTCTAGTATTTACTATCTCTTCTTCTAAGGATTCACACCTAACTTTATTCTCTGACAATTGTTGTTTGAGTATGTCTTCTATTTTCTTTGCCTCTTCTAATTCCACTTTCAGCATAGCAAAATCTTCATTAGGTTTTTTACTGTCTTTCTCAAAATGTGTCAACAATTGTTTTTGCTTTATGTTCTTAGTTCTGAGTCTATCAATTTTTTCCAGTGCACTGATCAGTTCTCCTTCCAAATCAACCACAACTTCTTCATCATTATCAACACTGCCTGTGATTTGATTATCGTAATCCTCTTTGGCCATAAGAATAAATTCATTTTCCTTATCTTCATAGGATGAGTCACTATCGGTGTCTTTTGAAGAATTGTCATTATTTGCAACCAAACTTTTCTTCTTATTATATTTCTTGTATTTGTACTTCTTTTCATCATCAGAATTCTGGTCCTTTTTCTGATGGGGACACTTAGATGAAAAATGACCTATCTTACCACAGTTAAAGAATTTGAAGGGCAACTTCCCTTGATATTTTCCTGATCATTTCTTTAACCTTCTCACAAATTTTGCCTCAATATCATCTAATTCTGAATCAGTATTCTTGTCTGCTTTAAAAGATGCTTCTCTAGTACTGGATTTATCTTTGTTAATTCTCATTTCATATGCAGTTAGAGTTCCTAGAAGTTGATCAATGGATAGAGTTTTAAGATCATTTAATTCTTCTATTGCAGAGACTTTTGGATTAAATTTATCAAGTAGAGATCTTAAAATCTTCTGAACTAAGAGTGAGTTAACAAACGTCTCACCTAAACCCTTCATGGCATTTACAAGTTCTTCAACTCTTAAAAAATACTTGCTTATTGTTTCATCTTCATTCATCTTTAGTTGTTCAAATTTCAATCTGTATGTTTGAAGTTTGGCACCTTTTACTTTCTCATTTCCTTCATAACTGATAATAAGTTTATCCCACATTGCTTTGGTAGTATCAAGATGCATCACCTTTACAAACTCAAATTTAGCAAGTCCATTCAAGATAGCATTCATCCCCTTAGCGTTAAAACTAAACTCTAACTTATCATCCTTGTTGGCTAGCACAACAGGCTTTGTATATCCAGTCTTTACTACATCCCAAACATCAGCACCCAAGGCCAGTAAATATGTTCTCATTCTAATCTTCCAGAAGGAAAAATTTGTTCCATCAAACAGAGGGGGCTTAGAGGCTGAAGTCCCTTCATGACTTGTCAAGTTTAAGCTTACAGATCTACCTTTAAATAAAAGGAACCCACTCCGATACCAATTGTTGGAAATACTAAAACAACTGAGAGGGGGGGGTGAATGAGTTGTTTATTAGCTTAAAATTTTTTATACCTTTTAAATTTTATTAATCTTCCTTCAAGTGATCATCAATAATATACAACATATGGATAGTAAAAGTAAAGACCATCAGTCACACATAAAGTACACACAGAGACATATTTTCTCGAGAAAACGCATAAAGGGAGAAAACCTCTTCTTCTTTGAAATGATAGGCAGTCTTTTTCAATTTTGTACATCATTTACAATTGAGCACCAACTCAATGTGAGGCTTCTACCTCTGTTTTACAAGATGGAACTTGTTTTAGAGCACCAACTCTCTGGTTTCTCTAGCACCCACTAGAAGGAAGCACCAACTCCCTGAATATTCCAGCACCAACTGGATGGAAGCACCAACTTCCTGAATGTTCCAGCACCAATTGGATGGAAGCACCAACTTCCAGTTACATAGGCTCCAACCTGTATAACAGAGAACACTTGTTCTCCCTAGCACCACCCTGCCACCCTTGTTTCTTTGGCTACAACCAGATGGAAGCTACAACTTCCTGTGTTCAATCTCCCACTTGAACCTCTGAGGAAAACAGTCCTCCTGAGAACCTCCCAACCTCCATAGAATATTAATGGCTAAATAAACATTCAAATTTACAGATAAATCAGTTCTTACCAATCTTTCTTTGTTCTGTAAATCTGGTCTTTTGTACACTGCTCTGCTGCTCTTCTCTTCCTCTGTCTGTCTAGTAGGTATGCTCTGAATCAACTCTTGCTCTCATTTCATTATGTTATTCTACTTTGCAGTTTCTCTTTCTGTCATTCTGCTCTCCTTCTGCTCTTTCTGTCATTCTACTCTTGTACTCAATCTCCTCCTGCGCATCCTCTCCTTTCCTTTTCTTACAGTTTCATTCTTTTTCACCTATAGAACAACCAACCCGACACAGTCTTTTTAATCTTCTTTTATACGCTCTAACATGATGGTTCAACTTCCCAACTCCTTAGGCAAACATACGACAATTGTCTAAGCAACTGAGACGCCAACTGAAACGTTAACTGATTTGCAATCATGAGTCTGTTTTGCTAACAGATTCCAAACTCAGAAGTTAATCTATGAGAAAGAACAGTAACCCTTTGATCACAGTCAAGTTTTATCTGCACCGTTGGATGGATTTTATTATTCTTGCCTTTTTAAATCGGGTTTCGGCATTCCTTATGTTCAATGTTCTTTTCACTTACAAATCCCGATTCACAAAATTCCGTAAAGCGGTCAGATCAACAATCCAGATCATAATCAGATCTGACGATTCATATTAAGTCAAAAATTCACTCATTGCGAAATCGACATTCTTGGAGTTCATTATTTTTGTCACTTACAAATCTCGATCCCCGAAACTCCGTGAGATGTCAGATCAACGGTCCAGATCATTTCTTGATCTAACGATCCAGAATCAATCACGATTTCTCATATCGCAAAATCAGCATTCTTGATGCATTGAGTTCTTATCCCCTTGAGTTCGTGATCCCCTAAACTCCGATAAGAAGTTAAATCAACGGTCTAGATCTGATCTCTATTCAGCGGCTGCGATTAAATCGCAAAATCACATATCACGATTTCAGTGTTCTTGTTGTCAAATGTTTTTGTCACTTCAAAATCCCGATCCCTGATACTCCATGAAGAAAATCAATGGTCCAGATCTAATTCTCGATTCAATGGCTGTGATTGAATCGCAATATCGCATATCGCGAAATCAGGGTTCTTGATGTCAAGTGTTCTTGTCACTTCAAAGTCCCGATCCCCGATGCTGACTGTAATTAATGGTCCAGATCAAAGTTTGATCTGACGGCTCAGATTTCATCACGAATTTGCATATTGTGATTACACCCACTTCTCCTTGAAGTTTAAAGACTGGGCAGGTTCTCTTCGATCAAACAGTGGTCGGACCCTGTGCTCAGATCTGACGGCTGAGATCTGTCTCCCTCTTCAATGCGCTCATCTTGTCTTCATTTAGATCTGATGGCTCTTGTTCTTTCGGAAAATTTGAATGGGATCCAACGGTCACTGACTCTTCTCCTCCCGATTATTGTTTCACTGCTACTCATTGTTGTTGTACTCAAGCCATCACCACAACCACAACTGTACTTTCCATCAATGGCAAGTATACACTGCTTGTAAATATGCTAACAATCCTCTGTACATTCTTCATGCCATTCACTGTCTGTTAGATATTTACCAACATAAATAAGGGTTCCCTGAGTATATAAGAGGAATTGAGACTGAAACAAAAAGTTCTTCTCTTTTCCTGAAGCGATTGTCTCACTTGGTTTTTGTTGTCTGAGTTTTACTTCATGTTTTTGCTGCATTTTCATTTTTGGGGGGTTTTCAGGGCTATCCAGTGCACCTTTATTCATGGCTGAATCTTGGATTCTTTGTTTGACAAGCTTCCACACTTGAGAGCAAGCTCAATTAGTTAGCTAGACAATCTCTCAGGGGGGAAATCCATTTCGACAAGTTTTCTGAAGCAAACAAGAGGGTGCACAAACCTGGGTTTTGTGCCCTTGCTGTTTTTCTCATTTTCAGGATGAAGTAAGTGCGCCCTCCTCTATGGCTGCACTAAAATTCTCCTTTTGATCCCCAGGATTCACACATAGATAGCCCCATCCTCTTTTCTAATATCAGATCATCCAAGCACTGGATCTCCATCACTGGGCTACCCAAACTAATGATGTGCCCCTGCTCATAGTTGTGCCCCTGTTGAGTTTTTGGTCAACTATCGGAAAATGGCTTGTTTTTTCACCCTCCATATCATATTTCCTTCATCGGCAGATCACACAGACTTATGTTTGACTCAGAGAAATGTGATATAAGGAAAGCACGATCATGAAATTTGGTAGCTACAGCTCTAATAACTCCAAGAAACATATATGTACTAAATGAATTTGGATAGGATATATGTTTACTACGAAAGGATGATGAAATTTGGATTTGTCATAGAAGAATGGGTCACATAAATTTTGATAATCTCATCCAAATAAAAAAAAAGGAAGCGGTAAGATAAATTACTAAGATCTCAAAGCCAAGAAATACTCTTTAAAAGAATTGTCTACAAGGACAACAAACCAGGACCAAGTTCAAATATAAGGATTACTCCACATCCAAACCACTAGATATTGTACATACAAATCTATGTGCACCAAAAAGAACAAAGGGATTGAATGAAGAAAAATACTTTATGTCATTGGTTGATGACTTTAGTTTTCTTTCTTAGGAACAAATCAAAGGCATTTGAACACTTCAATATATACAAGGAAATGGTTGAAACTTAAATAGAATAAAAAATTAAGTGTTTGATATCATACAATGAAGGAGATTTTACATCAAATGAATTCATAGATATATGTAGTGAACATGGGATAAAGAGATAGTTCTCAACATCCAGGACACCTCAAAAAAATGGAGTTATTGAAAGGAAGAACATAACAATATAGGAAATGGCCAAAACCATGTTGAAAGATTCCAAGTTAAAGGATGACGTTTGGGTAGAAGAAGTACATACAATAGTTCACATTTATAACATATGAATGATAAGAAATAACAATGATAAAAATCCCTACGAGCTATGGAAAGGAAGACCAACAAATGTTATATCAAAAGAGAAGATGCTAGGATTGGAAATTTTGACTCTCGAGTTGATAAAGGCATACTATTTGGGTACAAAATAAAAAAAAAATCATGCAAATGCTTCAATATAAGACTCAATGGAATAGTGGAAAGGATCAATTTGGAAATTGATGAAACAGATAGACAAAGGAGAAAAGAAGGAAGAAAAGATTCAGTGGAACAAGATCATGAAGAATATTCGAAAGAAGTAGATGAAGAATTAGATTAATAAGAAGAGCAGTCAAAGACATAGCAAGAGAAACAAGATCTTCAGGAAACTCAAAAGACACCTAGTATATGAGTGCAAAAAAATCACCCACCAGAATAAATAATTGGGAATAAAGATGTAGGAGTTCAAACCCAAAGAAGAATATGTTCACTAGAAAAACAACACCTAGCACTATTATCCACAATTGATCCAAGAATATTTGAAGAAGCCAACAAGGATGAATATTGGATCAAAGTTATGAATGAAGAGTTGTACCAGATAGAGAAGAATGATACATCAGAACTTGTTCCAAAGCTGAAGAAGGAAAACATGATCGATACAAAGTGGTTCTTGAAAGACAAATTGAACGAGGATGGATAGGTTACTAGGAATAAAACAAGATTGGTATGTAAAGGATACACTCAAGTTGAAGGTATAGACTTTAAATAGACCTTTTCCCTAGTTTCCAGAATGGAAGAAATCAAGTTGATTCTATATTATGTATGTTCCAAAAATATCAAGGTGTATCAGGTGGATGTAAAGTCATCCTTTCTAAATTGAGAGTTAGAAGAAGAATTATACATCGAGCATCCAAAAGGATTTCAGTTGTCATAAAAGGAAAATTATGTTTGCAGGTTGAATAAGGAACTATATGGTCTCAAACAAGCCTCCTGGCATGGTATTAAATATTGGTTAGGTACTCACCACAACAAGGGTTTAGGAAAGAAAATGAAGAAACCAACCTCTACATAAAGGAAAATCAAGATAGTATCTTGATAATTGATGTGTATGTTGATGACATTATTTTTGGAAGTGATGATGACAAGATGAGTTAGAAAATTTGCAAATACATGAAAAATAAGTTTGAAATGTCATTACTTGGAGAGTTGTCCATCTTTTTCGAACTACAGATATGTCAAAGAAACAAAATTATCTTCATCTCAGACCAAGTATATCAAAGAAATGCTAAAAAGGTTTGGAATGGAGTATTTAAAACCATTCAGTACTTCTATCAAGACTAGTTGCAAGTTAAGTAAGTATGATTATTCTAAGAATGTCGACTAGAGACAATACAAATCAATGATTGGAAGCTTACTCTATGTAACAACTTCTAGACCAGATGTGATGTAGGTAGTTGGATAGGTTGCAAGGTTTCAAGAAACACCAAAGGAATCACATGTTATGGAAGTGAAGAGTAACATAGTTAACAACTTAACAAGAACTCTCGAAAGTTCTCATTTTTGGGGGGGTCCAATTTTTTACCCCGTTTTTAAAAATGGTGCAACCGGTAGCACCCCTCTCTGTTTCCACTTTATTTTTTTAAATCCTCATTTTTCATCTATTTTCAATATATATATATATATATATATATATATATATATTATTCAACTCTATTTTTAGTCTTTTTTTCATGCTTCTTTTAGTCTTCAAAATGTTTTTTACCATTTACTTTTTTGAAGTTACAATTTTTCATAGAATTTTGTCTCCTTAATTAATTTATTGTTGCATACTTTTTAAATATAGTGAAAACCATCATTTTTAACACATTGTTTACCTTTACTTCAATAAATCGAAAAAAAATGTAGTTAAATAACACTCCTTTTGAATATTTATAAAAACAATACATATTTTATATCCACATGTCATAAAAAACCTATACATTTTGATACATATTCCTTAATATAACATGTCAAAGAAAGCATTTTTATGGACATAATTGAACATAAAAAGTCTAAATTTTATAAAAAATTATCATTTTCTTTCATATTTTTATACATTTGAAGTAAAAAAATGACAACATTTAATAAAATTTTCCAATGTATAGTGATTCACATACAAATAAAATGAAAAAAGAAACAATAAAAAGA
>ML779848.1:241418-276016 GCA_009831015.1 Picea engelmannii | reverse complement strand
ACAAATCCAAAACCCAATCTCCTTCATTTGAAAATTTATCTATAAGATAATTAATTAATGCTTGTGGTTTTTGATAAATGTTAACCATCTCTCCTTTCAAATCTTTTTCCTCATATGTTAGATTTCTAACCACAACATTGTATGCCAATATACTTCTAAGACTCTCTCCATCATTTTCATTGACAAGAACATAATTATAAGAATCATCTTTTGTCCAGGTTGCAAGATGTATACTCTCAAAATCGTGTTTAAACGATTCTTTCTTGGGGCTATGAATATTTGGCTTCTCCCTATAACATAAATAAGTGAAAATTCAATTAACTTGTGAATTAATAAAATTGTTTTATAATATTAATTGCTAAACATAGACTTTCAATATCTTACCAAATAAACTGTCTCCTTGTCTTTTCTTTCCCCAGAAGCTTGATTGTACTAATCCTTGTTGTGTGTATAAATGAAATACTAGAAATCTCCAAAATGGTGATGTTGTAACTTTTGTAAATCCCATAACCACTTTACTGAAATCTTGGTAAGTATAAGGCTCAGTATCATATTCAATGTTTGGGATATTATAACCATGAGGGATATCCACAATAACTAGGGAGTATTCATTTTTAGGAACAATACTTGCAAGTTTTTCACAATCACCTATTATCAGTTTATATTGAACAATGTCGAGCCCATTCCAAATGTAGTGATCAAAGGTGTCATTAAGTTGAACATTTTGAACACGTCTCCTTCTTTCTCTTTCAAACTTGGCTTTTTGAATAAAACTTTTGAAAGTTTTAGGTACTCCATATGCATTCTTCTTTGGCATATTTAATGAAACAAACAAACATATAGTTATATATCTATAACTATTAAAATATAAATAAATTAACTTACAAATGAATAATATGAATGTAATAAATCAACATACCTTTTTGAATGCAACAAAAAATTGTTTCAATACTGCTGAAGAGCTTGAATATGGATAGTTGAGTTTAACATCATCCCAACTTTATTCATTCAACATATTGGCCATTTCCTCTTTTCATATACACCTTGTGACTAAATAAAACAAAAATAATGTTAAAATGATAATAAATTGAAAAAATTAATTATCTTGTCCTAACATAAATAAAAATAACTCAACAGACTCACTTTGTAAATTCATCACACAATTTGTTCAAATGCATATATATTTATAAAACTTTAGACTTTAATAGATTTATTCTCATTCAAATAAACTAACGTGCACTTGAGTCTCACCATTGATGAAATATTTCACCTAATCAAATGATCCTAAAATCTTAAAAGTTATGGAGTCGCCTACTCATTAAAGAATCAAATCACTAATGGTTGTTTTCTAAATGTTGGGTTTCAGATTTTCACAATACAGACAGTTCAACATGTAGTAACTCCAAAATATCGTTATCCAAAATCGCGAAACCGTCTTAACCGTTTAAACTGGATTAATTAAGAATTAAAAATGATTAACAGTTAATTAATTGTATCACAATTTCGCATTTCGGGGATCCTGCCTCGAGCAATTATCAAAGTCCAGATATCTGAAATCACGAAACTGTTTTAGGTTAATCATGATTATTAAAAAGGGTTAAACATGATAAAAATTAACTAATCGTATTGCGATTTCACGCTTTAGAAGTCATACCTTAAAACGTTATAGGATATCCCGATACCATAAATTCTGAAATTTACTTAACGTTAAGTGTGATTAACTGATACATTAATGATGATTATCATGTAAGTAATTGTTTGATGAATAACAATTCGGATAAATTCAAATTTTCATTTGTTCTTTTCCCAAATTTTAATGACATTAATAATTGATTTACGATAATCATTCCAAATGAGATCTTAGACCACCGCCTAAATCTTATTCATTAAGAAAAGTAAATGCTCCACCAGCAGAAGTATTGGCAAATCAATATAATTAAAGGAAAAGGACATTGAATTTTGAATTTCAATGTGTGCTTTTACTGAGAAGTAAGTTTTCAAGGTAATGAGCTTTGTGTATTTCCTATGACAGATAGAAGATTTATGAGATTTGATACCATGGCTCCTCGAAAAGAAACTAAAGCACCTAGTGAAGGATCAGGCCAAAACACAGATATCCTTTCTGACACTTCACCCAAAAACATAGACGTCGTTAAATCATGGACACAAGTATTCAATATTTTAAAGTATGAATTGGTCAATTTCTAGAACGACCTAGATGATGATGAGACGAAGGCCCTAGCTACCAAATACAAAATTATTTCCCAATCAGAGCTACATAAGATAGTGATGAGGCCTAGACTCCTTCCTTACAATGATATGATTAGTTGGGCATTGGAGAACGTTGATATCCCAACCAGGACCATCTTCAATTCACAAAAGGTCGCAGTTGGGTCTTTCCCACTAGAACATCTACAGGTGATTTACAAATTTTCTATAGCACCAAATTTCATTTACAATTCCAGGTCCATAGTAGACTTTGAAAAGAAGGAATGTGCCCAATATGGAAAAACCCTTTCCAATTTAATTAAGGACTGATACTCTCACCCCGAGAAGTTCAGAGATGATTCCCATGGAATATACACAGTTTTCACACTAGAAACTCACATAATGTACATAACAATGATGATGTGTAGACTCTACGGGAAGGAAAACACAACCCATTTATTTTTCCCTTGAGTGCCTATTATTCACACAGTAGCAAAGGGATATTCTTTTGATTGGTTAAGGATATTGTCAGATAGTTTGGTTCAAGAGATTACAAGATATTAGTCACTAAAATCCAAGGGGAAACTGACCCAATTTTTCATGTTGGCTTATATCATAGATATCATCTGTTTTATGACTCCTTTTCCTCTGATGGGTTGGATTTGGACTCCAATTAGTGTTGAACCCATACATATTTATCATTCAATACTAAGGGAGGACAAGGAGAAAGAATTTTTCTATGAAATCTGCAACTGGGTGGTGGTGCTAATGCATACCTCTATATATGGCTTCCCAGCCCCAGGATTACCGACAAAATTGTGACAAATCTAGGCAAGATATCAGATTGGTACATTGAAGAGAATTTCTCCTATGTTGCAATTTTCGGTTGTTTGGTTCCTCCACATGATTTGCCTCAATTTTTAAAAGATTGATTGGTGTGACACAAAGTTTCACATCAAACTATGCATGGGGGAATTATCAAGGAGATGAAAGCAATACAAAAGAAGGTATGGCCCATTTTTCCCCTGAAAATTGGTATGTTTTATCTGCTAGACTTTGGTCATTTGAAAGTAGAAGTCACGGCCCTAGAAGAATTCAAGTTTGTCAATATTGAATTTAAGAAGCACAATATGCAGAAGACCGTAGGTAATCACATGGCCCTATGCAACTTGAAAAGATATGAACATGAAGATTCTCCTAAAGATGAAATATTCTGAGGAGCAAAGTCCTATCAGGAGGTCTTGAACCAAGTTCAAGATCTGGCGCAAGATGAATTGGCTGAGTTTAATAACTTCCAGAAGCATAGAAAAAATAGCCTCCCCAAAGTATTGCAAGGGGAAACCCCAACGCCCCTAGCCACACAACAAACAGAAACCCATGGGCTAGAAACATCGAGCTCTAGTGGAGAGGACGCTCAAGAAAATTTGGAGGAAATTGAGGCCTTGATAAAGAAGGTAGAAGAAAAGCCACAGTCCACATAGGGTAAACCAACAACTGACACAGTCGGGAAGTAGCCATCCACAGAGATAGGCAGTCCTATCCAATCTGTCGCACCTCTACAATTTAGTAGATGGAATCTGATGGATGAAGTTGTATTCATAGGAGACCTTGCACCTATTTCAGCAGAAGAGATACCTCCTTTGGAATTCTTATTCAATAAGAAGAGAAGGGTGGTAGTAAGAAGCAAACCAAACCAAAGGGATGGTTCAATTGTCAAGAAGCACAAGATGCTATTAGATGGGTAGGCCCTAGAGGATCAAGACTTCGCTACATAGGTCGCAGGCTCATTGGGAGATTTTGCAACAACAAACTAGTTTTCTGTGAGCAGCCTGAAAGAGAAGTTGAAACAGAAAGATATGCTGATAAGTCAATTGAAAAATCAAGTGAAAACGGTGGAAAATAATGTTAGGAGTGAGATCAACAAGGCTTTCAATAAGATTAGAGCAAGTGACAGACAAGAAATCTAGCAACACAAATCCAATCTTTATGAGATGCAGAAAAAGTCACAGATAAGCAATGAATTAGTCAGACAGTTGCAACTGAAGGCAAGCTTAACTGGAAAAGAAGTACTGGATATATTAGCTTTCCAAAACCAAACTCTAGAGGTGCATAAAAAACTAGAATCAATGAAGCAAAGCCTTTTAAGTAAGGTGGAAGCTATCCAAAACCATTTTCAGGTGGTAAATCAATCCTTAGATAACATTTGTTTAAAAGAGAGAGAGGTTATTGCCACTTGGATCAATTTCCAAGAAACAATTGTGTCATCATCAAGAGAAGGGGTATCTATGGTTTCCAGGTTGTTTTTTTTGGAGAAAATCAGAGGCTATATAATATTGAAGACCTGGGAAACTAACATAGCTGAAAGTAAAAGAATGGATAAAGAAGTGAAGGAGGCTTGTGAAGAATCTTTTCATTCACACGAAAAAGATTCATTAGGATTGAGAAAAGATAGTATCTTTGACGTAATAAGACAAGTTGATATAGCGAAGCATTAAATTAACATTAAGACAAACATGGAAGAGGCTCAAGCCGAAATCTTACAATTAAAGAAGATTGATATTACTCAGATAAATAGATGGCTAGTGAAGCCTAGTTTGTAGCTATAGTTTATAGCTTCAAAGGATAGGAGAATGGAAAACATCTTTCCTCAATTAGAAAAAAAATTATATGATTTTGAGGAAAATGACTTAACAGAACCCTCCATGCTAGTGGTGTAATTTTTGATGCAAGAGCATCATACACATGTGCGAGTGAAGGACAACTGGAAATACACCAGCGCACATTTTTTAAGACATTTTGAATTCGAATGAAGGAACATTAATGTAATAGTTAGGAGGATGTATTTTAATTTATTTTTTAGGATTGTAAAACAGATATTGAGCGTTGCTCTCATCTATCGGTGATGGAGGAATTTAATTGTAATGAATGTAAGGTATTTGTAGTTTTTAATTCGATTAGATAACTTAGAGAAGTAGAGGAGAAAACTTGTAAAAGACACCCGCGTATGTATTGTTGAATTATTATTCTCATTTTAAGTTGTAGAGCAAGAGAATAGAGGAACATATACTGTAAGATTGGATAAGCAGATAGATTTTTTCTATAGAACCCATGTACAGAAGCATTTAGATTAATATAAAGAAGCTTGGTCCAAATTCATGGTGTTGTGATAAATACTATTTGTATCTTTGAATGGTATGTTACAGTTTGCATATATTTCTCTACTATGCATTTGTTTCAACACTATGTGTATGCTCGTGATTTCATGGTGAATATATGAAGCCTGTGAGAGTAGGAGTATAAGTTTCAATTGTTTCTCTTCCTGAGGATTCTTGCAAGGAGTGCAGTGAAGGCTCCACATAGAGTGTGTTGACGGAGTTTGAGTTTTACCTCAGAAAGCTCAGGAGGAAAATGTTGTTCTTATAGCAGCAAAATCGCAAGTATTGCATAGAGTCGTGAAAGGTGTGTGCAGGGTGAGTGGAAATCTTAGACTTTTTCCAACCAAGGAGGAAGGTTGAAGAAATGTTGTTGCAAGGAGTGCACAGAGTTGAAGGGTGAAATAATCAGAGACTATTGTGAATGCCGCAAGGTGTGCGTGCAGGGATTCTTTGAATCTGGAAGCCATCAAAGAACCCATGCTCAGAAGTGATAGAAGCTTTGAAATGTTTGAAGGAAGAACAAGGTCTGAAGTGACCTCGCATAAGTTAAGTTCAAAAGGGAAAGAAGCCAGGGAAATGAAGAGCCCTTGAGAATTCAAAACGGGTGGTCGAGATTCTCATAGGGAGAATCAACAAAGTTTTTTGGACCATTGGATCTTGTAGACCAACGAAAGGGTTAAGGCCAAGCATCCTTCAACACTCATAATCTCAGGAGGAATAGTGGATTTTGAATTCGGATCAATGAGAATCATTGATCTCGTGCTCGAGTTTCATTGTTTCAGAATTTGTGGCGTGGAAGAAGTTGTGACTCGGGTTCGAGAGTTATGAACTCCCGATTCATGAAGTCCTGATTGAATTAGAACCGTTAGATCTAGGGAAGTTCATATTCGTTGATTTGTGGTGAGAAGCCATCATGATTTTGGCCATCAAGCGAAGGGCTTGTTGTATTGAATTTCTCCGATGCACAAAATCCCGAGATGCCGAAACATTTGGGGCCCGATTGCATTGGAAGGTCACGTCAAGTGAAGTCAAGGGAGGAATCAATTTCCCCTTAGCCGTTTTGGATTTTCGGGGATTGACGAGGTAGAGAGACTCACATTCGGGATCGTGAAGTCATGAAACCCGAAATACCCTTTTAGGTGAATATTGTGATCATGTCATTTGGCCATTTGGTTAAGAGTTGGTGCTTAGTGCTTACTTTCATGGGCGTAACTCCTAAGGAAATTTGGATACACACTTGTGTGTGGAAGATTTCCTATGAGGAAATCAAGGAGTCACTCAGACTCATGGGGAGATTAAGCACGATCCTTATAATGGGATGTCGAACAGAACCTACTAAGGTAGGGGGAGTCTGTGTCAAGGTGGTATCAGATCTTACAATTTTTGTTTTCTATAGAGAGAAGATATAAGGCAAGTTGTAATTCAAACTCTGCAAGGAATAGATTTGAACAATGCCACCCATAAGACATCATGATAAATAAATGCTTGATCTAGCTGTGGAAAGGGAGATGAGATAACTTTGTGCTTGATTGGATGCTATGGAGACAACACAGAGATGGATAGTTAATGTTGGAGATGTCAGTGAGGCTAGAAGCGAGAATGAGGCAAGAAATGAAGAAGAAGTTGTAGCTGAAGATGCTGCAGAAGAACGTCTATTTAGAGATGTTGCAAGAATAGGTGCCATAGAAAATATGGATATCCCAATGTACGAAGGAAAGTTAGACGTTGAGGAGTTTCTATATTGGTTTAGAGCTCTGGACAAATACTTCGACTATGGGGATTTCAAGGAAGACAATAAAGTTAAACATGTTGTCACTAGACTTGAAGGGCATGCAACACTGTGGTGAGATGAACTGTAGGTTGACAAGCGTTGCAAAGGAAAGAAAATAATCAAAAGTTGGGATAGGATGGTTGCAAAGATGAAATCCAAATTTATACCCAGAGATTACGAAATCAATCTGTTTCGAAGAATGCAAAATTTGAGACAGAAGGGGATGACAGTGAGGGAATACACTGAAGAGTTTTACAGGATAAACATTAAAGTCGATCATTGTGAAAGTGATGATGAGAAGTTCGCCATATACATGAATGGTATGAGATGTGACATTCAAGATGAGATGAGTATGGTGATGATTAGAAATGTGAAAGATGCTTACCAAACTACTCTAAAGGCTGAAGAAAAGTTGGCCCGAAAGCAAGGTCAAAGGGGAAAAGGTAGAAGTCAGAACAGAGGCAAAGCAGTTGCCCAAGACCAAGTACAAAATCCTAAGGATGAAGAAAAGAAACCTCACACTCACCCTGAAAGAGGAGGAATTTCACAGGGATGACAGTATGCTGACAGGAACACTTTTCCGCGAGCAAGAGGAAGAGGAAGAGGAAGGGGAGGTGAGATAAAGTGTTTTGTCTGTGGAAAAATCGAGCCCAAGTATTTTGAATTCCCTAATAGAAAAAGAGATGGAGGAGAAGTTCACATTTCAGAAGCGCAAAGGAGGAATGTTGAGTTAGAAGAAGAAGAAGGCGGAAGGTCACTAATGATGCAGAAAATTATCTCAAGGCGAGAGAAAGAGATAGAAAATCCAGTCCAAAGAAACAGTTTGTTTAGAATTACTTGCAATACCAAGGATAGGGTATGCAAGGTGATAGTGGACAGTGGAAGCATAGATAATTTTGTATCCACAAAAATGGTGGAGAAGCTAGAATTGGATATTGTTGCACATCTGAGCCCATACAAAGTCTCGTGGTTACAAAAGGGACATCAAGTAACTGTCACTAAACAATGTTTAGTTGAGTTTAAGATAGGGGGATATAAGGATGAAATTTTATATGATGTTATTCCCATGGATGTCTGTCATATTTTATTCAGGGGACAGTGGAAATATGACATGAATGTTGTTCATGATGGGAGGAATAACACATACACCTTAGAGAAGAATGGTAGAACACACATGTTGCTGCCTATTAAAGATGAGAAGGTAAAAACATAGATGAGAAATACTATACTTCTCATGAGTGGGAAGGAACTTCTTAATGAAGTCAAGAAAGAAGAAGAAATGCAATTTGTTGTGGTGAGAAAGCCTAGAGTCATCTTAACCAGTACCAAGATAGATGATCTACCGAAGGAAATTTAGGAACTACTGGAAATGTTTGTTGATATAGTGGTGGACGATTTACCTTGTTCATTGTCGCCCACCAGGAGTATAAGCCATCACATCGACCTTATACTAGGAGCGATTTTTCCAAACAAAGAAGCATATAGATTGATTCCACAAGAGAATGAAGAGGTCAAGAAGCAAGTTCAAGACTTGATGGACAAAGGGTTGGTTAGAGAAAGCTTGAGTCCATGCATTGTACCTAAAGTGTTAAGCCCAAATAAATATGGTGGATGGAGAATGTGTACATATTTGAGGGCTATAAACAAGATCACCATCAAGTATAGATTTCCTTTACCCAGGATGGATGACTTGATGGATTCCTTGAGTGGAGCAAAGGTTTTTTCAAAAATTGATTTGAAAAGAGGATATCATCAGATTAGAATAAGGGAAGGTGATGAATAGAGACAACATTCAAGATGAATGAAGGACTATATGAATGGATTTTAATGCCATTTGGTTTGACAAATGCACCAAGTACTTTCATGAGGTTGATGAATGAAGTCTTGAAAGATTTCATTGGTAATCTTGTAATCGTGTATCTTGATGATATACTGATCTTCAGTAAGACTAAAGGAGAAAATTTGAAACACTTAGCTGCAGTAATGAGGAGGTTACAGTAAGAGAAATTGTTGATAAATTTTAAGAAATCATCTTTCATGAAGAAAGAAATCATCTATTTGGGTTTTGTGATCTCTTCAAATGAGTTAAATATGGATCCAGAGAAGGTAAGAGAAATCAAGGATTGGCCATCGCCAAAGAGTATCTTTGAAGTCAGAAACTTCCATGGATTGGCTAGTTTTTACAGGAAGTTCATCAAGAATTTTAGTGGGATATGTGCACCAATGATGGACACAATCAAGAAAAGACGCAAATATTTTCATTGCATAGAGGAAGCAGAGAAAATTTTCAGGTTGCTGAAAGAGAGAATAATTGGATAGTCAGTTCTGGTTTTGCCAGACTTCAACAAAACGTTTCAAGCAAGATTCAACACAAGTGGATTTGTGATTGGAGCGGTCTTAAGTCAAGACAACAAGCCAATTTCATACTTCAGTGAGAAGCTGAATGAGACCAAGATGAAATATTCCACATATGATAAAGAGTTCTATGCAGTCATAGAAGCACTGAAGAAGTGGAGGCATTACTTGGTTCCAAAGGAGTTTGTCTTGTATAGCGATAACCATGCTTTACAATTCATAACTCGACGGGATAAATTGACCCAGAATCATGCAAAATGGGTTGAATATATGTAGAATTTTACTTTTGTTACAAAGCATATCTCTGGAACTACTAACAAGGTTGATGATGCATTGAATAGGAAATGTTTGATTCTACAGGAGTTCAAAGTCAAAAATTTAGGTTTTGACAATCTCAAGGAGATGTACAGAGATGATGAAAATTTTGAGGCCTACGAAGCATGTGAGAATCCAGTTCTCAAAGAAAGAATCCAATGGATTGAATAGTTGATTCAGTATGGACTGTTGTTTAAGGGAAACCAATTGTGTATACCGAATTTCTCTATGAGAGAGAACCTCTTAAAGGAAAAACATAGTGGGGGATTGACTGGACATTTCGACCATGACAAGACTTTTTCACAAATGAATGGCTCATATTATTGGCCAAGGATGAGGATGAATGTCAAGAAATTCATGGACAGATGCATAATTTTTTAGCATGCAAAGGGGAAAATACAAAATATAGGGTTGTATCAACCATTTCCAGTAGCAGAGAGGCCATGGGACGCGGTAAGCATGGATTTTGTGTTAGGAATGCCGAGGAAACATAGGGGTTGTGACTCCATATTTGTGGTAGTCGATAGATTTTCAAAAATGGCACATTTCATACCATGTCATAAATTCAGTGATGCAACTCACATTGCAAATCTGTTTTTCAAATAAGTTTTTAGACTTCATGGCTTACCCAAGAGTATTGTTTCATATCAAAATACCAAATTTGTTGGTCATTTCTGGAGGAGCCTATGGAGGAAATTGGCGATGAATTTATCTTTTAGCTCAGCATATCATCCTCAGAAGGATGGACATACTGAGGTAGTAAATCAAAGTTTAGGGGATTTGTTGAGGAGTTTGGAAGCTGAACATCATAGTCAGTGGGATCAGATTCTGCCACAAGCAGAATTTTCCTATAACGATTCACACAATAAGAGTACAAGATAGAGCCCATTTAAGATAGTATATGGAATGCAACCAAGAGGAGTATCTGAGTTGAGAGACTTAGAGCAGAGTGAATTCAGGAGTGTTGGAGCTGAGGATTTTGCAACAAAAATGCAAGAGCTCCACAAAAAGGTTAAATAGAGGTTACAAAATTCCAACCAGGAATATAAGCGCAGAGAAGATCAACACAGAAGAGAACTTCAGTTTGAAGTAGGTGATTTGGTTCTAGCACATCTCAGAAAGGAAATATTCCCAAGGGGAACATACAATAAGTTGAAAATGAAGAAAATTGGACCATGTAAGATTTTGCGAAAGTTTGAGGCAAATGATTACGAAATTGAATTACCAGATGGGGTAGGAATATCGCCCATATTCAATATAGTATATATATATCCTTACAGATCATATGGAACAGAGAGATCAGAGGATCAAAAGGAAGTTCAATGGGTTAAATAGATGCTTGTAGCTGAAAGGCCACGGATGGAAAAGATTATTGATCAGAGAGTTGGTAAAATGACCCGGAGAAAAACATATTTTGAATACTTGGTGAAATGGAAGGGACACTCGATTGAAGATGCCAGTTGGGAAAGTGAAGAAGACATCTAGAAAAATGGACAGATGGTGTAGGAGCTCATGGACAGGAGTCCATGAATTTGTTTCAACAGGGGAGTATGATGCAGGAGCATCGTACACATGTGCGAGTGGAGGACAACTGGAAATAGACCAACGCATATTTTTTAAGACATTTTGAATTTGAATGAAGAAACATCAAGGTAATAGTTAGGAGGACGTATTTTCATTTATGTCTGAGGATTGTAAAACAGATATTGAGTGTTTCTCTCATCTGTCGGTGATGTAGGCATTTAATTGTAATGAATGTAAGGTAGTTGTATATTTTAATTCGATTAGATAACTTAGAGTAGTAGAAGGGAAAACTTGTAAAAGACACCCTCGTATGTATTGTTGTATTATTATTCTCATTGAAAATTGTAAAGCAAGAGAATAGAGGAACATAAAATGTAATATTGGATAAGAAGATAGCTTTTTGCCATAGAACCCATGTACAAAAGCATTTGGATTAATATAAAGAAGCTTGGTCCAAATTCATGGTGTTGTGATAAATATTGTTTGTTTCTTTGAATGGTATGTTACAATTTGCTTATATTTCTCTGCTATGCATTTGTTTCAACGCTATGTGTATGCTTGTGATTTCATGGTGAATATATGAAGTCTGTGAGAATAGGAGTATAAGTTTCAATTGTTTCTCTTCCTGAGGATTCCTGCATGGACTGTAGTGAAGGATCCGTATAGAGTGCATTGACGGAGTCTGAGTTTTACCTCAAAAAGATCAGGAGGAAAACATTTTTCTTATACCAGCAGAAGTGCAAGTATCGTACAGAGTCGTGCAAGGTGTGCGCAGGGCGAGTGGAAGTCTTAGACTTTTTCCAACCAAGGAGGAAGGTTGAAGAATTGTTGTTGCAAGGAGTGCACATAGTTGAAGGGCGAAATAATCAGAGATTATTGTGAATGCCGCAAGGTGTGAACATAGGGATTCTTTGAATCCAAAAGCCATAAAATAACCCATGCTCAGAAGGGATATAACCTTTGAAATGTTCGAAGGAAGAACAAGGTCTGAAGCCACCTCACATAAGTTAAGTTCATAAGGGAAAGACGCCAAGGCATTCAGGAGCCCTTGAGAAGTCTAAATAGGTAGTCGAGATTCTCGTAGGGAGAATCAGCGATGTTTCGTGGACCGTTGGATCTTCCAGCCCAATGAAAGGGTTAAGGTCGAGTGTCCTTCAACACTCATAATCTCAAGAGGAATAGTGGTTGTTGGATCTGGATCAATGAGAGTCATTGATCTCGTGCTCGAGTTTCGTCATTTCGAAATTCGAGGCATGGAAGAAGTGGTGACTCGAGGTCGAGAGTTGTGAACAACCAATTCACGAAGTCCATATTGAATTAGGATCGTCATATGGTGGGAAGTTCAGGGTTGTTTATTTGTGGCGAGAAACCATCATGATTTTGGACATCAAGCGAAGGGATTGTTGTATTGAATTTCATCGATGCGTGAAATACCATGGTGTTGAAACATTTGGGGCCCGATCACATTAGAAGGTCATGTCAAGTGAATTCAAGGGAGGAATCAATTTCCCATTAGCCTTTTCAGAGTTTCAGGGATTGAAGAGATAGAGAGACCCACATCTAGGATCGTGAAGTCGTGAAACCCGAAATACCCTTTCAGGTGAATATTGTGGTCACGTCAGTTGGCCATGTGGTTAAGAGTTGGCACTTAGTGATTTCATGCATGGGAATAACTTCTAAGGACCTATGGATACACACTTTTGTGTGGAAGATTTCCTGTGAGGAAATCAAGGAGTCACTCAGACTCAAGAGTAGATTAAGAATGATCCTTAGACTGGGAGGTCGAGAAGAACCTATTGAGGTAGGGGGTTTCTGCGTCAATTTGTGATGAAATGTGTTAAATGTATCGAACAAAGAAGATGAAATACCTCCGAGAACCAATGAAGTAATTTGTACACATCATCTGTATAGATAATGATTAGAGACTATATGTTTATGAGCTAGACAATAGGAAATAAAAATCCCTTCACCAGCATGACGAAGAGACAGAAGATATGCAAGTGAAGTGTTTCATATTTCACATTTTGTAACCTTTACTATTTTAGAAATAAGGATAATTCCAATTGTTTAGGGTTGAGAACCTTTTGTATAAATACATATTTATATGAATGGACAAAGGATGCTTCTTACTGTATTGTAACTAAGAAAACTCATCCTTTGCGAGTATTAATACAAGTGCATACATGGATTCCAAATTTTTTGTAGTTTGAGTTATGTGATCTTCTTGTATTTCATATTTTCCATTTCCTTTAATGTTACTCCTCAACAAGTGAATGACTGCAATTTAGTACAACATCTACTGTAATCATATTTCATTTATTTATTTGATAAGCAAGCAATTTTTCCTTTGTATTTTCTATCAACAAATACAAGACCTGGAAGCTACTTGTATCACTATACCATATATCCTTTCATAGGTGCATTCCACTCTTTCTTATACTATAAACAAGGTAATATTCTTCTGTCATTGACGCCTTATATTGTTTAATAGTTTTGTAATTTTCTCCATCACCACTCAATTTGATTAATTGACTAAGACAAAAAAAAACACATCCTTTGTTCTGTTCAGCTATTAATTTCATTTGAGGATTTAAATTCTTACATAACTAACGGAAGAAAAATAACTCTTAAAACAAATCATTCCTTAAATTCTTGATGATTGACATTATTCTTTGATCCTTAAGTTTGATCTCAGGAACAACATGTTTTTTGCGTCATTGTTGGGGACAGAGAAATGAAGTTATTTTTCCCTAGGAGAACGACATGGTAAGTTTCCCTCTTTGATAGTGAACACAGATTGAATACAGTATTAAGGCTAATTTAAATTTTCACTTGATGACTCCACCACTAATAAGATGGCATTCACTCGAAGGAATACCAGAAAAAACCAGACGATAAAAAGACCACTTCTGTATCTAACCCTGAAAAAAAATTTAAACCAAGGGGATACCTCAAGAAGACCATTGCATTCACAAGTAAGGTTTATCAACCCAAACCCACATAGTCTAATGCTAAGGTTCCACCTGAACAATTAACTCCATAATAATATTCCACCCAAATCCATTTTGGAGAAACATCAACAGATAGAGTTGAATCCATAATCATAAACCCTGAGTCAGTTTTACCCAAGATAAAAGATGAAACTGATTCAATTGCATCCTTTGCTAATAAAGGTAAAAGAACTATATCAATAAATTCTTTGATTTATATTCCATCAGTCCCAGAAATAAAGTTTCCAGCTTCCTGAAGTTTCAAAGAACATATATTACACTCTGATTCGACTCTTGTTGGATCTGCCATTTATATATCTTGAAAGTCCGAAGAACCTATTCCTCATCTCTCTTTTCCCTCCTTTTTCGATTTTCTGACTCCTGATGATCAGTTCCTTGAACCCCTTTCTCTTCATCCTGAAGTAGCTAAAAATTCACTATACATATTTGAAAATCCTCTCTATAATCTCCAAGTTTCATCCCCTAGATTATCAATAGCTTCTGTCGGAGGAGGTGGTGCCAAAGGAGGTGGCGTCGAAGGTGGCGGAGGTGGAGGACGATTTGGTGTTGGAGGAGGAGGAAGAGGTCATCAAGGACTACCCCCACCTACTATAAATTTTTCTAAAGTAGCTGCTAGGTATGCTCCTTTAGTTCTCCCAGTTCCCCTCCACGATTTACTCGAAAACTTTATGAAAAAACTGCCAAATTTCACAGGAGAGGGAGACTTAACGGCCACTGAACACATAATTTTTTTCAATAAATTCACCGATATCCTTGGCCTTGATCACGAGGATGCTTATTCAAGGATCTTAGTTCAAAATTTCGAAGGATAGGTGACAACCTAGTTCCGAGGGCTACCAACAGGTTCTATTAGAACATATGACAAGTTGGAAAATGTGTTTCTTAGACAATGGGAAGAGAGGAAAGATCACCTTTATTGTCTAACCGAGTTCAAATCTTTAAGAAAGAAAAATTCAAAGATAGTTCTCAAATTTAGTGAGAGATTTAATAAACTATATAAAAAAATTCCAACTCATGTTAAACCTTCCCAACCTGCAACAAAAGTGACTTTCGATGGGGGTTTTGAGCCTAACTTTTCCTTACTGTTGAGGGAAAGGATATTTGCAGACCTTACAAGAATGCATGATGATGCTATGAAAATTTAGTCAAATGTGACGACATCGGGAAAATTGAAAGATAAATTTGAAATGGGAAATAAAGAAGCTAAATGATTCAAAGAACAAGCAGGACCTCCTAGATCTAGGAGGTCTACGGAAGACAAAATGGATGACATGGAAAAATTAATTAAATAATTATCAAACAAAATCTCGAGGATGGAACTGGACCAATCTAAAATGGATCAGTTTGTCAGAAAATATTTTAGAATAAATCCTAACCCTCAAACGCAACAAACACGGATCAGAAATGAAGATCAGAAGACTCAGACCCCCTTTAAAAACAAAAATTTTATCGGACGAGATGACATGTGAAACAATGAGGAGTTAGAGGAAGACATGAATAATCTTAGCGATGACGATCAAGAACCTCATTTGACGAGACAATATTATGCAAGGTCTTTAGGCGCGGAATACATGTTTAATGATGATAGAATAAATATTACAGAAGATTCTTCTTATCAGGGAATCACCGACAATATAATGGATGAGCTTCAACAGAAGTATAATTTAAGGCCTAGAAATAGAAATGTCACAACTTCCCAACCGAAGAAGATATTGAAGAGAAGTAAAGTGAGGGAGGCAATTCAATGAGTAGTTGAAACATAGAATGCCAAGACAAAAGAAATTGAAGTGTAGACTGCCAAGACAAAACCAGTAGAAACTCCAACTGTCAAAACAAAGGCAGTCAAAAAGAAAGAAACACAAACTAATAAATCAGAAAAAAAGGAAATAGAGATCCCAACCAGAGAAGCTGAAAGGACAATGGGGAGTTTCAATCTAGAAAATGAAATTAATAAAATCAAGATCCCTATACCTTTGGTTGAACTAGCAAAAAGTGCTACATATAGAAAACAAATTGCCAAAATGATCAATTTTTTAGATATTGAAAGTCATGCAGATGTTATAAGGTTAGAAGATGATAAACCAAATATAATGTTTGGTCGGCATTTTGAAAATGCTAGAGATTTTGTCGCTCCTTTGTACATCACGATGACTGTGCATGATCATCTGCTCCATAATTGTATGTTAGATTGTGGATCCTCCCACAATGTGATGCCCAAAGCTACTATGGAAAAACTGAGCCTTGAAATTACCATACCATACATAGATATGTATTCTTTTGATTTGAGAAAATTTAAATGTATGGGTATGATTAAAGATTTAGTGGTTAATCTTGCACAGATTTCGGTAAAAAGTATTCTGATGGATGTGGTTGTTGTTGATATCCCTGCTAAGTATGGTGCCAAACTTGGAGGATCCCTTCAACTCGACATGACTGTTGGTATCTAAATATGTCCTAAAATATAATCTCTATGCATGATCCAAAGGTAGGCGCTGGCATAAGCATTTTACTTGTTGCCTACGTAGGTTCTTACCTTTCATTTCAATACCCGTTTTCCATAGATGCAACCCCAGCAAAGGGAAAACAATTGTAACAAAAGGAATGACAATTGTTCCATTCAAATCAACATCACTACTTACAAAAGGAACAACAATCGTGACAAGGGAATGACAACCATTATATTGGGCCAAACTAATGTTGTATTAATTGAGTTGTAGTGCTTTCCCAACTATTTAATTTATCATATCAAGGTTCATAAACTTACAAAGCACACACAAAGTATATACAAGATTGAAGAGAAACTAGTCTAATCTAATGTTTAAGCTATGACTGAAATTGAATCATTAATCTAATGTAGGAAATTGAAACACATGACTTGGAATTGAAATTAATCCAGGAATGGGAAATTGTGCAAATGGAATTAATCTAGAAATAGAGAACTACATGAAGGAAAAGAAAATACAACATGTGAAGAGTTGAATGGCACAACAACATATGAGATCTCTCACTAATGAAGCAATCTTATATTACAATAATCAAATCAATTTTCATAAAACAATAATGAAAGCATGAAAACCAAAACCATGAATCAAAGCTAATAATCCCTTTCTCTTTCGAATCCTAATGACTACCATTAATGACTACTCTAATTCCATACTCTAATTGCATACTCTAATTGAATCTTCATGAATATAGAGAACTCTCTTTTATACATGAGAGTCTTTAAGATGAGATAACCATCTCATTATTACAGATCCATTTTTCTCTCAACCTATTTCCCATTATTACAAAATATAATCCCTTCAAATCCTCACACATATCTCTCATATATCTTGGATAAGATATTCCAACCAAATCTCCATGATCTTCTCCTTGGAATGGGCTTGAATTATCACCTCAAATATTGAAATGGTGGAGTAAGTATTCAAGAATTCCTTTTGAATTAATCCTTCACATATTCCTACACATTACAAAGCTCACACATTTTTGAGATATATATAAAAACATGTCAATTTTCTAACATTTAATCACAAATTGTCTTTTAATACTAAAATGAATAAAGTGGAAAATAATAAGGTGAAACCCAAATGTATTTATGGAAATGATGTCATGAAAGGTTAATGGGGTGATGAAATGTGAAGAATAATGAAGGGAAAGGTGGATGAAAATAGGACATTTATGAGCCCCAACAATGACATACGCTACAATCCCGATCTTTGGCAGACAGTTCACTCACCTATACAAAGAAACAAGGTTGGCATATACTGTAAGTGACCCACATAATCCAAACAATTACCATGTTTATGTCGCCGATCGAGATTTAGGAAGCTGTATATTATCTCTCGATGATGTTTAGATGAATGTATAGTAGAAAGTTGTACAGAAAAAGAAAAAATAGAAAAAACAAATAAAAATGTAAATAGTGTTGAAGTTTGGAAAATGTATTTCGATGGTGCTTCATCTTGTGAAGGAGCAGGAGTTGGAGTGTTGTTTTTGGCACCTGGATATGAGTTCATTATTCCCTTTTCCTATAGATTACAATGGGGCATCAATTATACCAATAACATATGCGAATACGAAGCCATGGTTTTAGGATTAGAGGAAGCCAGAAAGTTGAAAATTGAAAATCTGATAGTTTATGGTGATGCAGAATTGATTGTGAAACAGATAAAGAAAAATTATCAAGCCAAAAACCCAAGGCTGAGGTCATACAAAAATTGTGACTCGGATCTAATTGAGAATTTTTTCTCATCGTTTAATATCCACTACATCCGCATAATGGAAAATCAACAAGCAGATTCATTGACCAAAGCAACGGAAACGTTTGTACCTTCTATTTTCCTCAAACTAAAGTATCACATAGAAATGAGGCAAAAAACCTCAATACCAAACAATGTACAAGATTTGTAGGTCTTCGAAGATGATGATAAAATCAGGCAATTCTTAGAAATGGTGGATGAATTTTATGAAACACATATTGATCAGAAAAATCAGAATGACCCTGCTTGGATTATGCAGGAAGGTGAAGATCCTTAGGAGTTCCAAGATAAGATTATCATGATGACATTCCCTTAAAGTCTACCTTGTAGCCTCAACCTGAAGAGGTGGAAGATTGTAATATAGGCACCAAAGAAACTCCTAAGATGGTAAAAATATCTAAATACCTTCCTCCGGAAATGAAAATCAAATATGTCGAGTTACTCAAGTAGTACAAGGATGTTTTCGCCTGGTCTTATGATGAATTAAGAACTTATGATACCATCATAATGAAACATAAAACTCCCTTGAAACAAGGATTTAAACCTTTCAGGCAGAAGCTGAGACAGATAAATCCTATACGACTTCCCGTGATAGAAAGGGAGGTGAAAAAGATCCTAGATGCGAAGATCATTGTTGAACTCAGGTATTCCAAGTGGGTAGCCAATTTGGTTCCAGTGAGGAAGCAAAATGGTGAAATCAAATTGTGTGTAGATTTCAAAAACTTAAATGGATCACGTATTGGAAAAAGTGGTGAGAGAAAATAGAATATCTATGATTGATGGATTTTCAGGCTATAATTAAATTGCAGTCCACGAGAATGATAAATAAAAAACCTCATGCACCACCCCATGGGGTACCTTTATGTATGATAAAATTCCATTTGGTTTGATGAATGTAGGAGCCACTTTCCAATGAGCTATGGATATCGCCTTTGTCGGTGAAATTGATAAATTTGTTGTCATTTATCTTGATGATCTAACCAGGTTTTCTAAATTTGACACAAAGCACCTAGTACACCTCAAATAGACGTTTGAGAAATGTCAAAAAATTGGTTTGTCTCTGAATCCAAAGAAATATCACTTTGCAATGTAGGAAGGTAAAATCATGGGCCATATAGTATCTCGAGATGGAATCAAAATCGACCCAAAAAGGGTTGAAGCTATAGATACTATCAATATTCCTAGGAACAGAAAAGAAATAGAGTCATTTTAGGAAAAAATAATTTTTTAAGAAGATTCATCCCAAACTTCGCTGAAATTGTAAAATTGATTACAGATATGCTCAAAAAGGACAACGAGTTCAAATGGACAACCGGAGCCAAAGCTTCATTTGAACGCATTAATAAATTTATAGGTGAAGCATCAGTGTTGGCCATCTCAGATTATTGGAAATAATTCTTGATTTTCTCATTCGCCTCCAAACACACTATCGCGGTCGTGCTCTTACAAAAACATGATGAAGGTTTCGAGAAACCAATAACATTTTTTAGTAAAATTCTCAGAGATGCTGAACTGAAATATGATATATTGGGAAAACAAGCATATGCAATAGTAAAAGTCCTCAAATCTTTCAGGACTTATGTGCTCCATTCTAAGATAATTGTTTATGTACCAACCAACATTGTCAAGGATATATTAGTTCAATCAGATAGTGATGGAAAAAGGGGTAGATGGCTCGCCAAGATTCAAGAATTTGACCTAGAAGTAAAATCGACCAAACTTGTCAAAGGTCATGTATTGGCTAAATTATTATCCAAATCAAATTTCTGAGCACTTGGGATAAATCATCTACAAGCTTACAAAGATTTTTTAGACATAGATGAATTTGATATTACTATACCTACAACCGAGATCCAAGAAAAAATATCTTCCTATGCCTGGTATAAAGACATAGTTTCTTACCTTCTAACTCTACAGTACCCAAGTGATATGACCCCTTCCAAAGCTAGAACGTTGAAATTGCACACAGTAAAATATTGTATCATAGATAGCCAACTATATTGGAAGGATCATTTGGTATTTTTATTGAGTTTTGTTAGTACAGTCTGAAACTGAGAGAGTCATAAATGAGTTTCACAAAGGGGTGTGTGGAGGACATCACACATGGAAGGAAACAACCTATAAAATCCTAAGAGCTAGATATTATTGGCCAAAATTATTCACTGATGTAAATGCTAAAGTCAAAGCCTGTAACCCTTGTCAACTATTTTCAATCAAGCAAAATCTTCCCACATTACCTTTGTCAAAACAAAATCTTCCCAGTCAAAACAAAATCTTTGTTTCAAAAATGGTGTCTGGATTTCATCAGTGAAATACATCCAGATTCAAGCGCACAACATAGGTGGATTTTGACCGCTACTGACTATTTCAATAAATGGGTGGAGGTCATTCTGACACAAAACACAAAAGATGTAATGGTGATTAGTTTCTTAGAAGAGAACATTTTATCGATATTTGGATGTCCTCGGAAGATAGTTACCAATAATTCCCAAGCTTTAAAATCCATGGCTATGCTAAGTTTTTGTCAAAATTACAACATTTTACTAGGACATTTCACAACCTACTATCCTTAAGGCAATGGATTAGCTAAGTCCTTGAACAAGAGCCTAATCACCATAATTAAAAAAGTGTTGATGGAAAATAAGAAAGCCTAGCATGTGCATTTGAAATATGCTTTGTGGGATAATAGAATAGGGACTAAGAAATCAATCAGAATGTCTTTTTTTCAAATGGTATACGGTACCAATGTGATTCTCTCCATAAATATTGTTTTTCCCATAATGAAACTTTGGCAGGACGCGAAGGAGGAGACAAATGACATCACGAGAAGAACAAATCAATTGATTGAAGTGAATGAAAGACTCTGAAAATACTAGGATAACATGAAAGGCTTGTTTGAACAAAAATCTAAAGATAGGTAATTTCTTCCTGGTGACCTGGTTTTAAAGTGGGATGCCAGGAAGGAAAACTCAGGAAAGCACAAAAAATTTGACCATATCTGGTGCAAACCTTTCAAGATCACATCTTATGAGGGAAAGAATTCATTTTTGTTACAAAATGTCGATGGGAAAATCATTAATGCTCCTATCAATGGGCGTTACCTAAAGAATTTTCATATTTTTGTTTACAATTTTTCATTTCTTCGGTAAGTTTTTACTTTCACTGTAAATAGAAACAAGTTTTTCGATTTCATAAAAACAAAAATATAAAAATAAGTAACGCATAGAGTTCCGATCTACAAAAGTTCCTGACAACTCTCATGTTTATTTTCATTGCAGGATACTTGCTGATAGTCGAGAGATAATATGTAACAGAAATCGATGCTCACGTTTCAAAACATTGTCTTTCTCTTGAAACAGGTGATAAATAGAAAGTTTATTTGGCTGAACATATAGAGAAAATTTGAGGTATGAACTTCTTCCCTACTGACCCAAGTTAAATTTTCAAGGAGATATCACTAGGTATGACAAAAGTTTCATTTGTACAAATATTGTCACCTAATCTACAACCAGAGGAATATAAAATTACAGTTTAATTCTCAGGAGTTTTCTCTGGATAAAATAAAATTTAAAAAAAAAAGATAAAATAAAATTAAAGTTAAAAAATGAAATGAAATTTATAATAAGAAAATAAGAAATAAAAATACCTCAAGAAAAATAATTCTAGAATCAACAAACAAACTCGCATGGGAATGGTCGTGTGCACAATAGAACATTTGAATCCTCATTCTGTTTTTCCTGCTTATCCTCAAGCTAGATTTTATCGTGATTCTAAATATCTTTTATTGATATTCATGAAGGGAAAAGGACTTCACCTTAACTCTGAGAGCTCTGAAACAAGTTTTCAACATGAGAATAGGCAAATAATCCTTATGGTTCCTTTAAATTTAACTGAAATAAAGTATTTTTTGGTTAATTGTAACTACTTTAGCTTTTCTAATGGATTTAATCTGATTAGTTCCGCTTAAGGAAAGTCCCTGGAAAATAAAAGATCCCCGTGAAAACTTCATTGTAGGTGAACGTGTTTTGAAGGTCAGAAGAGGATTAGCCTAGAGTAATCAAAGTGATTTAACAGACCTATATTGCTAAATCATAAATAGATATCATCCCTGGTATATTATATTATATAAAAATTAATTTACCCCACATCATATTTTAAAAACATAAGAAAAATGGTGAAAGGAAATTCATTAAATGATTTCCCCCATCTAGTCCAAAAAGGAAAAAAGAGATGATGAAAGGAAATTCATTGAATGATTTCCCTCATCTCATCATTTAAATGCAAAGTTACTAATTGAAGTGATGAAAGGAAATTCAATGTGGGAATTAGATAAGTTCACCGAGGTACTGAACATGCTCGATGGTAGTGAAGCGATGTCTATGATATCTACAAGGTTGTTATACATGTATTACAATGTACTTTGGTAACTAGTTATTATTCAACTAGATCTACATTCTAAGCCAACACGAGACTCCCTGATTAAAACATTAAAATTAATTTTCCTTGATGCGAACAAAATCAAACAGAGTCTGATAGATCAGTTAAGGTTATTTTGATTATCTTAGGAAAATATGAGACTAGTTTTAAGAAAATGAATTCATTAATAAGACTAAACGCGAGACCGGTGAATGATTGAGTTTTGAAAGTTTTCAGAGATATGGATGAAGTCCAAAGTCCTTCTATGTGTCCTTTTTCAGAATGTGTTTCACATAAATGCAATAATGACTCCATTTACCCAATAAAGGCTACTTGGTCTACTGTTCTTCTACGTCTCACAGGGAGATGAGATCCCTAGATGGATCCTATGTTGGAACACATATATATTTATAAAACTTTAGACTTTAATAGATTTCATTCTCGTTCAAATAAATTAACGTGCTCTTGAGTCTCACCGTTGATTAAATATTTCACATAATCGAATGATCCTAAACTCTTAAAAGCTATGGAGCTGCCTACTCATTAAAGAAGTAAATCACTAACGTTTTTTTTTCCAAATGTCGGGTTTCAGAGTTTCGCGATACAGACAGTTCAACATGTAGTAACTCCAAAATCTCGATATCTGAAATTGCAAAACTGTCTTAAGAATTTAAGTTGTATTAATTAAGAATTAAAAATGATTAATGGTTAATTAATTGTATCGTGATTTTGCATTTCAGGAATCCTGCCTCAAGCAATTATTAGTCTCGATATCTGAAATTGCGAAACTATTTTAGGTTAATCACAATTATTGAAAAGGGTCAAACATGATTAAAATTAATTGATTGCATCACAATTTCGTGCTTTGGAAGTCATACCTTGAAACGTTATAGGATATCCCGATACTCGAAATTCCAAAATTTACGTAACAATAAGTGTGATTAACTGATACATTAATGATGATTATCACGTAATTAATCCTTCGTTGAATAACAACTCGGATAAAATCAAATTTTCATCTGTGCTTTTCCTGAAATTTAATGACATTAATAATTGATTTATGACAATCATTCCAAATGAGATCTTAGACCACCACCTAAATCTTATTCATTAAGGAAAGTAAATTCTCTGTCAGTATAAGTATTGGCAAATCAATATAATTAAAGTAAACGAAAATTGAATTTAAAATTTCATTGTGCGCTTTTACTGAGCAGTAAGTTTTCAAGGTAATGAGCTTTGTGTATTTCCTATAACAAATAACAGAGTTCTGATATATGATACCATGGTCTCCTTGAAAAGAAACTAAAGCACCTGGTGAAGGATCAAGCCAGAACACAGATATCATTTTCGAAACTTCTCCCAAAAAGATAGACGTCGTTAAATCCTGGATGCAAGTATTCAATATTTTGCAGTATCAATTAGTGAATTGCCTGGACGACTAAGCTGATGATGAGACATAGGCCCTAGCTACCAAATAAAAAATTGTTTCCCAATTAGAGCTACATAAGATAGTGATGAGGCATAGACTCCTGCCTTACAATGATACGGTCAGTTGGGCACTGGAGAATGTTGATATCCCGACTAGGACCATTTTCAATTCACAAAAGGTCGCAGTTGGGTCTTTCCGGCCAGAACATCTACAAGTGATGTATAAATTTTATACAACACCAATTTTCATTTACAATGCTAGATTCCTAGTAGACTTTGAAAAGAAGAAATGTGCTCAATATGGAAAAAACCTTCCTGATTTAATTAAGGATTGGTACTCTCACCCCGAGAAGTTCAGAGTTGATTCCCATGGAATATACACAGTGGTCACACTAGAACCTCACATAATGTACATAACAATGATGATGTGTAGACTCTACGAGAATGAAAACACAACCTATTTCCTTTTACCTTGGGTGCCTATTATGCACACAGTATTAGAGAGATATTCTTTTGATTGGGCCAGGATATTGTCAGACAGTTTGGTTCAAGATATTACAAGATATCAGTCACTAAAAGCCAAGAGGAAACCAACTCAATTTTTCATGTTTCCTTATATCATGGGTGTCGTCTGTTTTATGACAACTTTTCCTATGATGGGCTGGAGTTGGACTCCAACTATTGCTAAACCCATACATATTTATCATTCGATACTTTGGGAGGACAAGGCGAAATAATTTTTCTATGAAATATGCAACTGGGTGATGTTGTCAATGCATACCACTATATATGGCTTCCCACCCCCCAGAATTTCCAACAAAATTGTGATAAATCTGGCCAAGATAGCATATTGGTACATTGAAGAGCATTTCTCCTATATTAGGGTTTTCGATTGTTCGGTTCCTCCACATGCTCTGCCTCAATTGTCACACCTCTACATTTCAGTAGAGGGAATATGATGGTCGAAGTTGTATTCATAGGATACCTTACACCTATTTTAGTAGAAGAGATACCTCCTTTGGAATTCTTCTTTAGTAAGAAAATAAAGGTGGTAGTAAGAAGAGAAACACACCAAAGGGATGGTGCGACTGTCAAGAAGCACATGATGCTATTACATGGGAAAACCCTAGATGAAGAATACTTCACTACAAAGGTCGCAAGATCGTTGGGATCTTTTGCGACAACAAACCCATTTTCAATGAGCATCCTAAAAGAGAAGTTGAAACAGAAATATATGTTGATAAGTCAATTGCAAAATCCAGTGAAAACGGTGGAAAAGAATGTCAAGAGTGAGATCAACAAGGATTTTGAGAAGATTAAAGCCAATGATAGACAAGAAATCCAGCAACTCAAATCCAGTCTTGATGAGATGCATAAAAAGTCACAGACAAACAATGAATTAGTTAGACAGCTTCAAGCGAAGGTAATCTTAACTAAAAAATAAGTAATGGATATATCAACTTTCCAAACCCAAACTCTATATTTACATAAGGAACTAGAATCAACGCAACAAATCCTTTTAAATAAGGTGGAAGCTATCCAAAACCATTTTCAGGTGGTAAATCAATCCTTAGATAAAATTTGTTGAAAAGAGAGAGAGGTTTTTGCTGCTCGGATCAATTTACAAGAAGTAGTTGTGTTTTCGGTAAGAGAAAGGGTATCTATGGTTTCCAGGTTGTCTCTTTCATAGAAAATTGGAGGTGATATAATATTGAAGACCTGGGAAACTAACATAGATGAAAGTAAAAGAATGGCTAAATAAGTGAAGGAGGATCCTGAAGAAGCTTTTCATTCACTCGACAAAGATTCTTTAGGATTTAGAAAATATAGCATCTCTGAAGTACTAGGACAAGTTGATATAGAGAAGCAACAACTTAACATTAAGACAAACATGGAAGAGGCTCAAGCCGAAATATTACAATTAAAGAAGATTGATATTACTCAGATAAATAGATGGCTAGTGAATCCTACTTTGCAGCTACAATGTATAGCTTCAGAGGATAGGAGAATGGAAAATAGATTCCCTCAATTAGAAAATAAATTATATGTTTTTGAGGAAAATGAATTAACAAAACCCTCCAGGATGGTTGTACAATTTGTGAGAAAATGTGTTAAAGGTATCGAAGAAGAAAAAGGCAGCACCTCCAAGAACCAATCAGGTAAACTGTACACATCATCTATATAGATCATGATTACATACTATTTTTTTTTTAGCTATACAATAGGAAATAAAAACTCCTCTTCCAGCATGACAAATAGACAAAAGAAATACAAGTGAAGTGTTTTAGATTTCACATTTTTTAACCTTTACTATTTTAGAAATAAGGAGAATTCCAACTATTTAGGGTTGAGAACCTTTTGTATAAATACATGTTTAGAAGAATGAACAAAGGTTTCTTCTTTCCGTATTGTAACTAATAAAACTCATCATTTGTGAGTATTAATACAAGCGCAGACAGGGATTCCAAATTTTGTGCAGTTTGAGTTATGTGCTCTTCTTGTATTTCATATTTCCAGTTTCCTTTAATTTTACTCCTCGACAAGTGAATGACTACAATTTAGTACAACATCTAGTGTAATAATATTTCATTTTTTTATTTGATAAGCAAGTAGTTTTCCCTCTGTATTTTCTATCAACAAATACAAGACCTGCAAGCTACTTGGATCACTATATCATATATCATTTCAGGGGTGCATTTGTTGGAGTTACTTCACACACACGTAGGATTTATTTTTACTAAGGTTATTAATTGTTTATTATTCATAATTATTCATTATCCAAACTCCTATATTTTAGGGGAGAATATTCCACCTGGAGAATATTCTCTTTCACTTGACACTTCAGTTTGACTAGTTGAGTTGAGTTTAGATGTTGCATTGGGATCATCACCATGATAATTCGACATTGCCTTGGTATCATCACCAAAGTGGTGCATTAGCCTTGATTTCCTGATTTAACTCCTCACTACTCTTTGTTCAGTCAGTTAATTGAAGACTAGTTGACTAGTTAACTCAACTATGTGGCAGTTCACTCCCGTAACTTCTTGAGAGACTAGAATAGGTCCTTTTTTACATATCTTCCTGTAAGACTCCTAATGAATCCTGGAAAATATTGGAATGGCTCTTTGGAAAATAGGATGATATGAGGGGACACATGTTGGAGGTGGATCTGCTCACATTGGATCCAAAAAGCTTCGACAATATACAAGATTTCTTTACAAAATTCAAGGATTTATTGTCGCAACTCAAATATTGTGGGGTTGATAAATCGGTGGAGGAGAAACAAATGGTTCTCACCATTCTCTCCAACATTGAACCTAAATTCTCTGTATTCGTATCCACATTCCATACTGTCAGATTCGCCTCTAGAGCCACCTGGAATATGCCTTCTCTTGGGGACTTTATCGAATCCTTGACACAAGAGAAAACCAAGATCATCAACATGGGCACAATCAAAGGCCCAAGGGCACATGCAGTCACTGTGCATGATGCCAGACACAAATATCAGAAATATAAATATAAATATAAGAGGAAAACTCATGCACATATGAAGAAGGAAGGGTACACAAAACCCTTCATTGATGCCTCTAGATCCAAAGGAGAAAATGGAAGAAAAGGAGAGAAATGCACATACTGTCACAAAGGATTCCATTCAGAATATTCATGCATGCAAAAAAAAATAGATACGATGTCTCATATACTTCAGCAAAATAACCTTGGATATTGCATCCCCGAGGGTGAAAATAAGAAGAAGCCAGAAGATCTGAATTCCAAGAAAGGAAATTCTAGCCATGCCTTGATTTCCATCAACTCCTGTCTCGATGTTTGGATCATAGATTCAAGAGAATCACGCTACATGGATACCTCAGAAGTAGTATATTATTCTTTGGATGCATGAAAAGGTCCTCCTACTCTAATGGGGGACAACTCTTTTGTCGAAGTCACTGGCAAAGGAATGATTGAAATCACCAACGGAAGCTTCGAGAATGTGCTACATGTTACCAAGCTTTCTATCAACCTTCTCTTAGTTTATCATATGATGAATTCTAGCACTAGAAATTAATTCATATTCACACCAAATTCCATGGACATATATGACATACAAACCAACTCCAGGGTTGCTACTGGTGAAGTAAATCATGAGTCTAGATTGTATACATTTTCTGAATTCATTGAACCTGATTCTTCTTTATTGCTTACCCATGCTGATGAAAGTAGTAGGATATGACATGAAAGGTTTGGACATTTGAATTTCAAATACATGCAACAACTTAGCAAGAAAAAATTAGTTGATGGTATACCAGACATTCATTTCTCCAAGGGAGTATGTGAGGGATGTGTTCTTGGAAAACACCCTCGAGAGAAATTTGACAAAGGAAAGTCTCAGTGAGATTTTACACCTTTAGATCTGATCCACAGTGACCTTATGGGTCCTTTTCCACATCTATCCATCATAAAAGTGAGGTTTGTTCTCATTTTTGTTGATGATTTTTCACGTTTTTCTTGGATCTACTTTCTCAGGAAAACATCCAAGGTCTTTCAACACCTCAAAGATTTCAAAGATTTGGTTGAAACACAGTCTAGAAATAAGATCAAAGTCCTCTGAACTGATAATAGGGGAGAGTATGTGAATCATGATATCCACAATCTTTTCCATGAGGTAGGGATTTAGTTGCAACACATAGTTTCCTATACTCCGCATCAAAATGGAGTTGCTGAGCGGAAAAACCGATCTCTAAAGGAGATGGAATCTTGTATGTTGTATGCAATGTCACTACCACAGAGAATATGGGCTGAAGTACTTAATTGTGCAACATACATCCAAAATAGATCTCATAGATCTGTCAAGGATAAGACCCCCTACAAGGCTTGGAGCGGCCTCAAATTGGAAGTGACCGACTTTCACATTTTTGGTTCACGTGCATAGACCCGGATTCCCTCTGAAAAGAGGAAGGTACTTGATCCACAGAGCACTGAGTGCATTTTTTTTGGATACCCCAATAGTGTGAAGGGATATTGGCTTATTGATATTCCCTTGGACCGACTCATCATTGAGCGTAGTGTCCAATTCAAGGAAAGTGTCTTGCATGTACCTCAGCAGCCGCATGCAGACACCTTCACTCTTCCACCTATTTGAGATGATGAGCATGCACATGCCGACTCTTCTTCAGATGAGAGTTTTCATTTAGAGGACTTAGATGATTCGGATTTATATTCAGAGTCAGTATAGTCATATGTAGAGTCAGAGCATCCAGATGCAGTTGCAGAGCCAGAGCAGAGGCCCAAGTGGGCACAGACTACTCTTCAGGATCCAGGGGATCTTTTTGGTGATCCAGCCAATATTAGGACGATTCGATCTGATTTCGAGGAGCCTCCTGTTTCACTCATTGCCACTAAACCATTTCCCTCCAGGCATATTTTCTTGGTTCATTATTCTAATCCACAGTATTATGGCGAGGTTGTTGCAAATCCCTTTTGGGAATCCGCCTTGCAGGAGAAGTACAACTCCCTCCTCGAGAACCAAAATTGGGATCTCATTCCCCTTCCTTCTAGGAGGAAACTTCTTAGAGGCAGATGAGTGTACAATACCAAGAGCGTAGAATATGGATAGATCAGTAGATAAAAATTGAGGCTTGTCACCAAAGGCTTTTAGTAGGTTCATGGTATTGACTATGATGATACCTTCGCTCCAGTAGCGAAGATGGATTCCATACAATTGGAACTTGTCATTGCGACAAACAAGGGATGGGAATTCCATCAGATGGAAGTGAAGAATGAATGTATTCACGGTAATCTCTCTGAGGAGATCTACATGGAGCAGCCCTAGAGATTTATGCAAGACTCATCTTTGGTCTGTCGAATGAAGAAGTCACTTTATGGCCTCAAGAAGGCTCTGAGGGCATGGTATGCCAAGATGGATTCCTACCTGTTGTCATAAAACTTTGTATGTTGTAAATTAGACATGAATGTCTACATGCTTAGGACGACTGATTGACCTCTACTTTTAGTTTTGTATGTTGATGATTTGTTGATCACCGAGTGGTTGACTTTAGCAATTGTTGCAGTCAATAGGATTCTACATGAAATGTTTTTTATGAAGGACATGGGTCCACTACACTTATTCCTTGGAATTGATATCAGTCAATATGCATCAGGCATCAAAGTATCTTAAGCCAAGTATGCACAAGATCTCCTTGAGAGATTTCACATGACAGATTGCAAGTCTTCTCCGACTCCTTTCCTATCAGGAGTCAAACTTGAGGATGGCAGGGAGAATCCACTGGTCGACAACACACTGTACAGATAGCTAGTGGGGATCTTGTTGTATCTCACACACTCCAAACCAGAACTCTCCTATGAAGTTGGTATAGTTCCAGGTTCATGCAGGAGTCGCATGAGCTACATTGGAAGGATGCAAAGTGTATCCTTTGATACATATAGGGCACCATCACCTTTGGGATTGATTATGTAGTAGAATCTACATTAGATCTCATTGGGTTTACTAATTTCGACTGGGATGGTGATAAAATTGATCACAAGTCCACATATGGTTACTCAATCAGTCTTGGTTCTGGGCCTATCTATTGGTTGATTAAGAAGCAAGCTGCCATTTCTCTATCTTCAGTCGAGGCATAGTACATAGGGGTAGTTAACATAACCATTCAGGCTATGTGGTTACAACATTTTCTCACTGATTTGGGCATTTAGTTTCATCGGCCAATCATCATCTAGTGTGATAACCAAAACACTCTGAAGTTCTGCAGAGATCCAATTAAGAGGCAGTGGACGAAGCGCATCGAGATCCACATGCACTACATCTGGGACTTAGTACATGAGAGGATCATCAACTTACAATTATGTCCTTCAGCAGAACAAAAGACATACATTTTCACCAAGACCTTCACTGAGAAGAAATTCCAATCTCTGCGAGGCCGTCTTGGAGTGAAGGACACAGTTGGCTAGAAATTGTAGTTCTTCTTTTTACATACAATGTACCTTGAAGGGGGGGGGGCTTCCCATGAGGTTTTCCTTGTTTTCTCACTTTATTTTCAGTGTATCTTTTGTACTTGGGTACCTAACATGGCCTCGTTACTGGGACCCAATCTTTATTTTCACCATAGTGATGTTCAGGGGGGGTGTTGCAGTTACTTCACACACACCTAGGATTTATTTTTCCTAAGGTTATTCCTTATTTATTATTCATAATTAGTCATTATCCAATCTCCTATATTTTACGGTAGAATATTCCACTTGGAGAATATTCTCTTTGAGTTGACACTTTAGTTTGACTAATTGAGTTGAGTTTAGATGTTTCATTGGGATCATCACCATGCTAGTTCAACCTTTACTTGGTATCATCACCAAAGTGGTGCATTAGCCTTGATTCCCTTAGTTAACTCCTCAATACTCTTTGTTCAGTTAGTTAACTGAAGGCTAGTAGACTAGTTAACTCAACTAGGTGGCGGTTCACACCCCTAACTACCTGAGAGACTAAAATAGGTGGAAGTTCACTCATGTAACTATTGGTATGTGTCGAGATCACTCTAGAACACCACTATGGCACATTGGTTCACCTCAAGTCGAACTCATTGAGTTATACAGAGTATATCATGTGTAAATTATTCATTATTCACAATGGTTAATTAGAATTCTTCCATTTTGTCTCTTCTTCTTCTTCCTTCTCCAATTATCTTTGTAAATGTGTGTATTATTGTTTAGCTAGATCTATGATGTGCAGGTTCAACACATTTACAACATTCCACTCTTTCTTCTACTATAAACAAGGTAATATTCTTTTGTCATTGATGCCTTAGCTTGTTTAATAGTTTTGTAATTTTCTACATCACCACTCAATTTGATTAATTGACTCAGACGATGAAACACAACCTCTTTTCTGTTCAACTATTAATTTCATTTGAGGATTTAAATTCTTACATAACTAACGGAAGAAAAAGCACTCTTAAAACAAATCATTCATTAAATTCTTGATGTCTGACATTATGCTTTGAGCCTTAAGTTTAATCTCAGGAACAACACAATTCTTCCATTGACAATTCTCCCGACCTAACACATGATAATATAATTATGATAAGTTTATCATCGTTCACTCCTTTTATTGATAACCAAGGTGTTATAGCCATATCATCATGAAGATTTCTTATGTCAAGACCTATCTTATGTGTGCCACATATCAATGGTTTAGCCTTCTTAACTCTTTGATTTTTTATACCAACATTTTCCCATAGAGTGAAGATCTCATCTCTCAAATCCCACACCTGTCCAGTTCTAAATCTCAATTGAAAATATTTATTCACAGCTCTAAATATATCACTTCCTTTGCAATATTTTTCTTTTGTATTTTCATCATCAAGTGGGAATCCTATTTCCATAGAACATTGCTTCTGAAACTTAACATCAACATTTGATCTCTCCCCATGCAATATTTCAGAAAATTCATTGTGGATAAATCTCAACCTTTGAATGAAGGTCATAAACATTTTGTACTCATTGTCTGTGTTATGATACCATAGTAGTAAATTTGCTTCTAAATCTGTTAAACCAACATAGATTATGCATTTCTCTATCACAAATAGAGGATTATTGGGATATTCTTGCATCAATTCTCTTCTAGCCTCTACAGAATGATTTCATCCAATCACATAATATTTGTAGCCAAAACATTTTGATTTATCAAATTCTTCCCTCATATGAACTTCCATTGGGTCAAAAAGAACTAGGTAGTCAACCACATGTGCATATGGATTGTATCTAATCAATTCTTTCAAATTGTGAATATGAAAGTGATGTGGTTTTCTTATTTGATATTTTTCCTACCCTTCTATGGGTTTATAAAGTTGTTTCACACTCAAATGCAATGTGTGGCCATCATCAACTAAGTTTTTCATACTAATTCTATTTTGAATGACATTTTGTGTTTTTTTCATAATACCATCCTCTAGGTCAGCATCTGGTGTTATTATTTCTCTGCTACCTTTAGAACTTTCACTATAATACTCTGAGATAACAATGGCTTCTTGAACATTATCAACATTTGTTTTCTTCCTCTGATGATTTAAATGTGTTTCATATAAATAAATGATTTCTTCATAATCAATAGGAATAGACTCATCATCAACCATCGCTCTTTTGCATTTATCTTTCTTTTTCTTTTTTCGAGAAGGAGTGATAATCTCATTGGGACCAATCTCAACAAGATATTTGTTTGGAGTTTCCTCATTTTCAAATGTAAACCTTTTAGGATTTCTAGAATGAGGGTTTTTCTTTCTTATTTCATGTTCTTTTTTGTCTACTCTTGCAGCTTCAACCTCCATTACTTTTTTATTCTTTTTCCTTCCTTCTTGTGTCTTTTCAATATGAAAAGCATTGATGCCATCCATGATATCATTCTATGTAGAGTAAATCCCCACTAACATATGTAAAATTCGTTCAGAAAAATCCTATAAGAATAAAATATAACATTTTCATGTTAAATAAAATTAAAACATTACCATGATACTAAAAATAATAAATGACACAAAAATATTAAAACATTACCATGATACTATAAACAATAAATGACAAAAAAATACAAATAAAAAACTTACATTGCCTTTCTCAGTGTCATCAACAATGGATGCACATAATTATGAAAAACATTCATTCTTGTTATAATTTCTCAATTTGAAACAATATCTAAACTTGATATAACTTCTCCCTTGTTTGACAAGTGCATAAAAAATATCTGTGGTTGGCACCAAACATATATCTTGTAACAAGCCAAGTGCCTAGTAATTTCCTTGCACATGTTCTAATTCGGCACAGTACAAATATATATGATCTCCATTGTTTCCTTGCTTATCTTTAACAAACCAAGAATATTCTTGTTTGTTTTCACCTTCCACATATTTCCACTCTCTAACATTCTTCATTGCCCTTGATAGCTCAGGTGTTATGTTATCTTTTTTTTTCCTAACATTGATGGAGGTTCTAGTTGCATTTTTTGATGCCATTATTGCAATTCGTGATCCATATATATTCATAGATAATCTCTTTCCTGCCATTTTCCTATATTAAGATAAAATAAAAAAATTAGGCCTTTCAGATTATAATAAACTAAAAACACAACATCGATTATAAAAGATAATTTAAAAAAACA
>ML779848.1:212119-232392 GCA_009831015.1 Picea engelmannii | reverse complement strand
ATTTAGAGGGAAAAATATCATTACACATGTTATAATAATGTCATAGGGAGGGTGAGCATTTCTATCATTCTATGTTTTTAGAGAAAAGGGATGGCTTCATCAGATAAATAAGATTTTATTTCTGAGACAACAACAAATTGTTCACATACCTCTTCTGTTGGGAATAAGAAATTCCATAGGAATGTTTGCAATGTAAATGAGGCGTCGTCTTTTTCAGCTAGTCATAATTTTTATCATGGTCCAAGAAATTTTATTCAACATGTTCCTCATGAAAGTACTAAATCAGAGGACTTTGAAGGCACCGATGATGAAAAGGAGGAATATGATGGTGATAAATCTAGTCAACATTTTAATAGTAATGAAAATCATCAAAATGTAAGTCAAAGTGGAGACTATGATCAACGTTTAAATGATTGGGATGAAAATTTTCCTCCAAGTCAAAAGTTTCAACGTACCGATGAAGATTTCCAAGGCACCAATGAAAATGATGGAGAAATTCCCTCAAGTGGAATTTTTAAAAGCAGTGAAGATGATTATGACAACGATGGACACTTTTTCCCGAGTGGGGACTTTAAAGACAACAATGTTGTTGATTATGAATTTCCTCCTAGTGACGATTTTGAAGGTAGTGATGAAGAGATTCCTCCAAGTGAGGATTTCCAAGGAACGAATGAGGATGAAGAAGAATTTCCCCCAAGTGGGAATTTTAAAAATAATGATGATGAATATGGCAATGATGGACAATCTTTCTTGAATGAGGAATTTAAAAGAAGCAATGTTGGTGCTAATGATTTCCCTCAAAGTGAGGATTTTGAAGGTACCGATGAGGATAATGAAGAGTTTCCTCCAAGTGAGGATTTTGAAGCTAGTAGTGAGGATGATGACGAATATATTTCAAGTGGCGATTTTCAAAGTAGTGAAGATGATTACGTCATTGGTGGTCACTCTTTCTCGAGTGATAAATTAAAAATAAAAAATGTTGATGTTGATTTACCTCGGTGAGGATTTCCAAGATATTGATGAAGGTTTTCAAGGCACTAAGCAAGATGGTGAAAATTTTCACTCAATTGGGGATTTTGAAAGCAATGAAGATGATTATTTCAATAGTGGACACAATGTTGATGATTATTTTCCTTGAAATGATTATGTTGATGATGATGTTCTCAAACATTCAACTGCAACAAATGAAAGTGATTGACATTCTCTAGTTTAGTCTCCTGACAATGCTTTTCTTGATACTCCTTGTGGTGATAAGGAAAATCCTTTTGGTGAGTATGTTGAAATAGTGGAGACATTGCAACGAAACATTGTGTCTAGGACCAAGATTAGACCTTTTTATATCAATCCAAATCATTCGAGTTATACAACATCTAGGAAATAATTTCACACTAAATCAATTTCCATAAAATAATTGATTTCAAGTGAATTTTGTCAAAAGAATTGTTTGAAAAGCATGGACTACATGTATGCCTTGAATAAAAGGAAGACATATTTGTCAATGAACAAGAGCATGGAAAATTCATATTTGATGGGATGCATGATATCCACTAATACAGTATATGATTATCGTATTGAGAATATTTTACTTTGCAGAAAGGCTTTCAAAAAAATTCACTCAATTGGTAATCTTCGTCTATCAAGAATCCAGACAAGGTTGGAAAAAGATCCATCATTTTATTCAAAGGTAAATCATGGATGAGAGAGTGTTCCATTCAAAAAAATTGCATTGTCATGGATGCATGATTTATTTTCCAAACATGGATAGTGTATTACAGATAGAGACACAATACATATTTCAGATATTTTTTCAAGGAGGGAAATCTACAACTTGTACAAAGAATATGCTAAAGCTGTTGAAGGAAAGGGTAATTTTATTACATATGCATATTTTATAAGAATACGAAAGAAAGAATTCAACAATGTCTGTATTCCCAAGAAGTCAAGTGTGGGGTTTTGTAGTATATGTGATACTCTTAAATCAAGAAGAGATAAATTTGAAGGGGCAGAAAGAGGTATGTATTTACTATTTTTATTTTTTTTCAAATGAATAGTTATCAACTATGAAAACATATGATCAATATTTACATTTTATGTCATGTGCAGATTTCATAATAAAAGCACTTCAAGAACATCAGAGTCATCGATCAAGTGAAAGAAAAAAGTTGTACAAACATCAGAAGAAGTGTTATGATGCTCCAAACAAATATTTAGGTATGATGATTGATGGAATGGACCATAAGAAAAAACTTCTACTCGATTTTGTCTGTACACCCAAAAATTTACAGAAAGAGAATTTCATTCAGTTTTACTTGGTTGGTTGTATGGTTTTCATTGGAAAAATGTGTCCAAGAGTTTACTTAACAACTCCAAATATTCATAATGGTGAAAATATGACCATCACCATAATTCATCATGTGCTCACTCACTGGTCTGAAATTTTTCCTCAAGTTCTCTATCTAAAGTTGGACAACAATAGTCGTGAAAATAAAAATCAAATTGTGTTTGGATATCTAAGCATGCTTGTTGAAATGGGAATCTTTCAAAAGGTGAAATTTGGTTTCCTTATTGTTGGACACACTCATGATCATATTGATCAAATGTTCAATTGTTTTTCAGTATCACTGAAGAGAAAAAATGTTGGAATTCTACCATCATTGATTGAATGTATCAAGAAAGTATACATTCCGGAGCCTTTTTTTCATATATTAGAAGAAATTGTTGACATGCAAAGATTTATTTAGGGATCACATTGTGAATAACAATGTATTGAGCAACTTAATGACATTAGCTTTCAACATCAATTTTGTTTAAAAAAAATTGATGGGAAAACACATATATGGGGAAAGCAGTATTCAAATACTACAGAATGGGGGCCCTCATCAGGTTTATCATTTTTTGAATTTCATTCCAGATCGTCCAATTTTTGCATCAAAGTTATTATTTTGACAATCAGTTGTTGAAATCCATAATGCAAGAAGGTGTAATAGAGATGTAGATTATTTTGAATGCCTGGAAGAAATTAAAAAGTCCATTAAGGATACATATGAGTACTTTGATGTTGTTGATTTTGTTTGGTGGGATTCCTTTTTAATAGTCAAAGTGAAATAATTTCAACCTCAACAAATGAAGATACAATGTTGACTCCATTTCATTGGCCACAAAATACGCCAAACAAATATGAAGAAACAAACATTGTTGAAGTTCAAGAATCTCAAGGTGCTATTAAGTTTACCCAACCAGAGGAAAGAGAAATGTATACTGGTTTGCAATGGTCATGTGCACAACATGAAGCCATGGAAGACCTTTACAGGGGTTCACTACAAGATATTAAGGAGGGTATAATGATTGCATTTTTAGCGACTAAAGATCCACATGGTTATCCATTCTAGATAGGAAAGGTTATAAAGATTGAGAAAGAAAATAATGATGTTATTGCAATTGAAGTGCATTGGTATGAAACAAGTACAGACCCATTCAATGTTGTGTACAATCTAGATATGGTGGTTGAGAAACATGTCAATAGAAAGAGAAAAAGAAAGGGTCAAAATACAACTCGTCGTCGCACTAAACTCTTAAAATTAGATGATGTTGACATACTTGTTTATGACTTCAATTTGACAAAGAGAGGAACTCTTCGCTCCAAGACAACAGATATTATCAAGAGGTTCCTACCGCAAGGAATAAATGGAAGATGGGAGTATGTTGAACCTAGTAGTAGATATAAAATGCATTTAACATCTAAAATGTTGGGCATGCATGTAGAATCATATGGTGCATTCATCAACAAGAGAGAAGAGTATGGATCATCTGCATCTTCATCAAAACATTCATCTGAAGACAATGTAGACTATAATCACATTTAAGAAACCATGATTCAATCTAAATAAGTGTATGGAACATTTTACGAATTTTTGATTCATATGATGTTTGTATGGTAACTAAAAAAGAGCATTGAACTTACATATGATCTTACATGAAGTTATGAATCTTTTGTTATGTTTTATGAATGATATTTTTTTTTATCATGGATATTATAATAAAATTTATTAGCTCATATGTTTTGAATATGGTCAATATAACAACACTTTTAAGAAAATGCTTATTTTTCTTTCAATGTAACTTGTATTTACCTTTTTATTATTAAAAATAAAAAATTATTAAAAAGTGATGTTGAATTTTTAAAGTATATTGTGATATTTTCATGGCATTATGTATTACCTTGTGCTTTGCGTGATAATAACATTTAAAACGTAAGCATTTAAAGTTTGATTTTATGATTTTGTTTACAATAATGATGAGTTCTTTTACCACATTATAAAACTGTGTCATTTTCATACCCCAATTCTAGAATGGGTGCTACCGGTAGTAGTACTTTTCAATTTGATGGCTGATTTTGAGGTTTTGATTTTAATGGTACCAAGTAATAAAAATATGATTTCAAATGATCTCAAAATTTAATGTTTTAAAAATAAAATAAAACTCAAAAACATCTTATTTGGTTTTAGGTGTTGATTTTAGTGTTATTTTGAGCTACTGTCTGAATTTTGAAGGCCATGTTTGAAAAAAATTGTAATTTTGACCCCGTTTTAAAAAATAGTGCTATTGGTAGCACCACTTTTTGATATGGGGGTTGATTTTGATGGTTTTTATGCAAAAATATGGGTTTTTTGGGCCATAGTTCTCGTTTCGAGGTCACAGTTCTCATTAAGTTGGTAACTATGTTGAGGATATTCATGTATCTCAAAGGTACAAAAGAGTTTGGATTATGGTATTCAAAAGGGAATGATCTATCTCTTGTTTCCTATACAGATTCATATTCGACAGGTTTCACTAATGATAGAACAAGTACAAGTGGAGAAGCCTTCTACTTGGGTGAGTATCTGGTATCATGATCAAGCAAGAAACAATCATCAATATTTTTGTTTACAGTGGAAGAAGAGTATATTGCAGTAGAAACAACATGTTTTACTCAGGTTATATGGATGAAACAAACTTTGAAGAATATATAGGTTGAGTATGATGAGCCCATTTCAATATTTTGTGATAACACCAGTGCCATCAATATCTTAAAGAATCCAATCTCAAAGAATCCAGTGATGAACTCCAAGACAAAACATATTTCCATAAAATTTCACTTTCTATGGGAACAAGTTGCAGAGAATAACATAAAGGTCAAGTATATTGGGACAAAAGAGAAAATTGAAGATATCTTCACTAAACCTCTTCCAAGGGATACCTTTGAGTATCTTCGATAAAAACTTGAAGTAGTTTCTATCCCATGGTGAATTTTTGAATTATTTTCATATATGTCATGGATTTACATGAAGAAGCACCATAAAGAGGAAAATGAAAACATAAATATTTGAAGCTTGAAGATAGGAGGAGAATCCCAAAGGATAGTGCATACAGAGGGAGCATCCCCAAAGGTAAATTACCCTTCGCCATTGATGTCAAAGGGGGAGAGAGAGTAATAAGACACATGGAAATGGAGAGAAAGAATAGAGGCATGGTCACAAGAGGAGAAATGGTCACAAGGGGAGCATGAGCATAAGTGTGACCATGCCATCATCATTGCATTAGAGTGTTTCCATCAATGCTAAAGGGGGGTATTGTTCAAATTTTGAGTTGGTTTTCATTGATGTCAACCCTTGAAGCAAGTCTCATAACAAATTCTAGTAGCCCCAACAGTATGGAAATTGAACCCATAATTGATGAAGGAATAAATACATGAATGTTGGTTACTAATTATTGGTTCTACTATATCATCTGAGTTATTGACCCACGGTTCATGTCTTTCGGGCTTCCAACAAAAGCCTCTAAAACTATCGGCCCTCCTGGTAAACCATAAGGAAATGCAACAGCATGTAGAATGCATCGCGCAGTCTCACCCGAAAAACTTTAGTGGGTGGTTGTAAGACTCATGTGTTTACAGCCTAGGATTGAGTGAAAGATATGGGATATGTATTCTTGGAACATTTATTGTAACTTGTGATTGCAACCTACTGTTATTTATGACTTAGTCCCTCAATCTCGCAATAGTAATTAAGAAAGCAATGTAACAACTCATTCATTCATTAAGCATAACAAATAACTATTGAAAAGACGATAAAGATATGCATGCATTCATTCCGTTACTCAGATGTTACCATGGTCCACCCCCTCCCAGGGCTACATCCACAAATATTTGTCTTTGCGATCTTTTATTATGGTAGTTATGCATATCCGGCACCGCGTGCTTACAATTCTCCTCTGATGGGTAAGATCTATATGAGGTGAACTAGATCACACCAGGCTCCTCAGCCTATGACCTAATCCTCAGATCTTCCTTCTCTCCTCTCCTCTATATCAACAACTTACAAAATGGTTCATAACCATATTACATATCACATCAATTCGTACATATCTATGATGGAACAATAAAAAACTGAATTAACAAGAAGGAACCCTCTATGATACCTACGTATCTATATTTATGTATTTCGAGCTCCTTAGGCATTTACAATATATTACCAAAACCCTAACCCTATCGACGTTAGGTCTTTCTCCCATCCATGTGTGTTGTTCTTCCTTCCAGCTGTCGCTTTCATTGTGCACGCCTTCTTGCATGCGCATGTGGTGTGTTCTCCTCTAGATGTTACTTCAGTTTTTGCATGCCTTCTTTCCCCACAATCATCCTTCTTTCCACTTTGGCCTACTGCCAACATGCCCCCAACACTGACATGTGGCTTGTCCCAAGCCACATAATCCTTCTGAGATTCCTCGATCTCCTTGGTCATCATATGGAAATTTTCCTTGAGCTTTTTTGTTTTTCTCAATGCCTGCACGGTCTTATCCTTGATTGTGTCCACTACCTAGGTTGCCACTTCACCACTCAGCAATCCTGCACATTCTACCTGGTTCTATGTTATTTGTGTCTTAGCTTTCTTTGCATGTGCCAGTAATTCTCCTACCTATTCTTGTAATGGCTCCATTTGAGCCTAACGCTCTTATTTCTGGGTTTGTGCAGAGATTATCTTTACCTACAATTTCTTAACCTCCTGCATCCTTTTGACACGTTATGGGATTGGTATGGTCTTTTTCTTCTGCTTGAGCTATTGGATCATTGCATTGATCCTTTCCTCTTCCTTCTCCCATCGTTGGACCTGTGGATCTTCCTCCAACCTTGTCCAAAGCTGCGCTACTTTATCGAACAACTTAGTTGCTATGCTAATCTTCTTCTCTCTCTCTTGCAGCCACGTTGTTGCTTCCTACTTCCTTTTCTCCTTCACTGTTGGTGGAGTGGTGGGTATGAGTTGTTCTCGAAGATTATCGATCTACTTCTGTTATTGCTCGATGGCCTACGAAATCTGATCAATATTTTATGCTACTGTAAGTTCATTCCCTTGCGCGATGTTTGGAAGTTTCTCAAAAATTCCTCCTACTCTTCATTCCTGTTCATTCCTCTTTTCTTTTTCCTCCTGAGTTTCAAACTTGGCCTACTCACAAATGTTTTCCAATGCCTCATGCTTCTCTGTTTCTTGTTGTAATTCGACTAAGTTTCTATGTGCACGAGACTATATCTCATGGTCGACACTAACCTGCAACTTGTGTAGTGCCCTTGATGGCATCCGTGTCAAGAAAAATTGGATGTGGTTTAAATCCTTCAAGGGTGTCTACCCCACGATTTTTTCCATACGCAACATGCTAGGTGTAATGTCGATCATTGCATTTGCGTGTGGTAATGAGTGGACTGGATCTCATTATTATACCTCCACTCTTTCGTCGGTCTATGGTGTTGATGTCTCTATGTTCCTGTTGTTGACTGGTATTTTTACTTCCCTGAATTTCTTAAGGAACTATCCCATTTCTGCCAGCTCTTTTTACAGTTTGTCCCTGTGATGTGTTGCATGGTCGAACTCCTTGGCTAGACAATCCTTTATCATTCTAGCGATCATGTCCTCATTGTCCTTCGTAATTGTGTATTTTGGCAGTTCTAGTTGTGCCTTTGACTTATTTCATGCACCTCTTGCCTACGTGGCTGGTCTCTTATTTCCCCCTGGTTCCTGTGTGTTGGGATTTGAGGCGGTCTCCTATGCTCCCTCAGTGAGTTTCTGTTGTTCCTTGGTCAGATGTGTTTTCTCCTCTTTCCCCTTCTGGGTTCCTATCTTCTTTGGTGTTTTGTCTATCTGTGTCAGCTTGCCTTGGCCCATTCTTGGTCGCTTAGGCACTTGGATTTCTGGAGGTTGCGTTTCCCCCTACTATGCCTGTCCTTCTGTCATTCTTTTAGGTACTTCCTCAGTGATGGATGGAACATTCCATTTGTCGGGCCATTCACTGATGACGATATCGATATAACCCTCTGTAATGTAGTAGCGCATCTATAGCCATTGTGTAGCTAGATCCTGCCTTGCCTGTATCCACATTTATTGTCGTGTGGCCTGGAAATTAGCGATGTCTGCATATCACACGATAGCCTCGAGTGTTATTCTCCATGATCAGCTGATGGATTCCTATATGTCTCATAGGTATTCTTCAAATATGATCCCATTATCCCTCTTATGTCTGGTGTTCAACCCTTCTTTCAGCAATAGATATCTCACTCTCATTGGCTCTGGTCTGGTATAAAAAGCTACATAGCCTGGTTCTCGCCATCCCATGAAGGATATTAAAGTAATCAAGCATGAGTAGTGGAACTTTGTGACTAGGTCCTGCACGTCCTTGAAGTCCTATAGGAATAAGTTCAGTAATTATGGTGCCCATCTCATTGAGGTGCCTTGTGCGCACTGGGCTGCAACTGCAATGACTCCAACTGGTACTTTGTCCCTGCAACATTTTCTTAGCAACTTGCATGCTGATATTTTTGCGCCCAATTGTGTGGCTTCATTGTTGATCTGTTTGATGATGATGCCTCTCATCCCCCTCTCGGTGCCATACTTCTTCTTCATTTCTTCCGCCAACTCTTTCTCCTTGGATTTGTCATCTAGAACCAACGCAGGATCCATAGCCTGATTTGGTACCAACAATTATGGGGATGGATTTTTCTAACCATATGTCCCCTCCATGTGTGACTGCTAACAACTACTTGAAGCATGTTGTTGCATTAAGGCCTCTAAAAAAATGTGGTAGGTTCAACAGACCTAAGATTCTTGTTTTCTCCAGCCCAGTTTCCCACTAGTATGGCTGGTTGATCGGTTCTCCAAGCTGATTTGTGCCTATGGTCTATATAAAGACCCTTTGTGCAAGTTCTAGCAACTTGAATTCATATTCTACATCATGGTATGAGTATTTGAGCTTCCTGATGTGACCCAATAACTCTGGTCCTACATGTACCCCAGTTGGTATGTGTGGTAGAACAATTTCTACTGCAGGTTTCTTGCGGGGTGAACTTGGTATTTGTATCTTGTCCTTCGGTTGTGGTGGCTAGCTCGAAGTTCCAATGACTTCCTGTTATCCCTTTGTATTCCATTCCAACTAAGACAAGACATCGTATGTGGTCTCCTCTATTGGGTTTTATGAGATGTTCATTTGAGACTCATCTAGCTCCACTGTTATTGTCATATTTGGCGTTGTTCCATTAGATTTTGGAGATGCTTTTGTATTTTGTGGTTGCACCTCCTTCTGGGTTTCTTCTTCCTGGTTTTGCGGTCCCTACGCCTTTGTAGCTGTGTCTACATTGGTGACCTCTACTGTTAGCTATTGTATTTCTTCCAGTATCGATGTGGGTTGTACTGGTATGTTTTCTAGGGATGGGATTTCATTGATATTGATGACCTCTGACAACTAATGTTCACCTTCTTCGGCCTGTCCTCATGACCCGTTTTGAACTCTGGTTTGTCTGGCGGTCTGGATCGCTTTTTCTTGATTGGGTGGTGCCATCATGGTGAGTATCAAATGGCTACTAGATTCGAACGGTTTATGTGGTCTCCGTGAACTCTCTCTATATTCTTTCACCTCTGTCGCTCTCTGTATTTGTGAATAAACTATGGGCTCCCATGTCCGTGTATTGTATGGATTTGTTATGAAGCTTGTCAAGTATACTTCCTTGGTTATGGGTTAAATTCACCTTTATTGTGGATTCAATGCATCTTCAACAGTTTCGTACTGACCATTACTATGATTTTCTCATGTTTTGTTGGTGCAATTAATGTGCCATCCCATTGGTCCTTTCCTCTCTTTAATTTCGCCTGGTGTCAACCTGTCATGCTGCTTTTGCCACCTTTATTTTTTTTGCTTGTTACCCTTTGTATGTAACCATTGTTCTTTCCTTTGCCAAATTCATGTTTCTAACTTCATGTCATAGTGATAATGTACCTAGCCCATGTTCTTTTTGTCAGTGGGTTTTTTGGTACCACAAAGTTTATTGCCACTTGCCAAATGCCTGTAATGTTACTTGTGGTCATAATGGAATTTCGTCCCTTCTGTTGGTTTTTCCTACCCTTTGAAAAACATCGCATCTTTTACAGTACTCCTTCGAGTCTCCATGAATCGTTTTCCACCATAGTCCTATGCACAATACCTTCTATGCAGTAGATTTACCCACATAATTCCCTCCTAATATTTCCTCATGGTATTCTGCTAAGACTCTTGGTCTTTCATGCTCTAACGTTTATCTTCACAAGATGTTATCTATGTTATTTATATAATTGTCCGACAATCAGTTGATAGTCGGCAACACGGACTACAAGGTTTTTCTTCTGCACAGTGCTATAGCCCTGCGGTGCAGTACCTGTACTCAAGTACTGAATGATACCTGTGAAGTATTCATCAACAATATGTACTGAGAATAACTGTGCATCTGGAAAGTTGTCTTCTAAATTCGTAGGTTCCTTTCCATTTGTGACCCTCAATAGGTGGTCAGGTACTGCATTCAATTTCCCTGGTTTAACTATTACTTCAAATTCAAATTCTTGGAATAGTAGTAACCATCGACAAATTATACCCCCCAACACTGGATTGTCGATGAGATATTCCAGGGCTGAGTGATCTGTGAACATTTTAAAGTACTTTCCTAATAAGTAATGTCTGAATTTTTGTAGTGCATAGACCATGGCTAGCCCTTCTCTTTTTGTTGTGTTATAGTTCTGTTCTAAGTTTGATAACTTTTTGCTTGCGAATGTTATTGGGTGATCCAAGACTCATGTTCCTGGTTGTGACAAGATAGATATGAGTGCTATCACTGATGCATATACATGCACGTGGAATGTCTTGTCCTAGTATGGAAATACTAATATCAGTGCGGTAACCTTATTTTCCTTCAAGGTATCCAAACCGTGTTGACACTCATCATTCCGCTGAAACTTAATATCCTTCCTTAACATCTTTTCCATTGGTGTTGTGATCTATGCATATCCTTTAATGAATTTCTTGTAATATCCTATGTGTCCTAACGTTTCTCTTAGCCGACAGACTTGTTTTGGTGCTGGAAAGTTAACAATGACTGTGATCTTTTTTGGATCTACCAATAAAACTTGTTTGCATACTATGTGGCCCAATAGTATCTCAAACAATGTTCCAAATATGTATTTCTTAATATTCATTGATATATGGCACAATATGCATCTTTCTAACATCATCCGTAAAACTTCCACATGGTTTTTCAATCAGTTACATACTATCCAATCATCCAGGTATACTTCAAGAAATTGGTGGATGAATTCTTTAAACGCAACAATGACTACTTTGAAGAATATTGTGGTGCATTCTTCAATCCAAATGGAATGACTGTGTACTGATAAGATCCCCATTCTATTGCAAACATGGTATTGTGTCTGTCCTCCTGTGATATCTTAATATGGTGGTAGCCCGAGAATCCATCAGTGAATGAGTAAGATTCATGTCCTCCCACATTCTCTAACACTTCATCTATGAACAACGTAGGGAATGGTTCATGTAATCATGCATCGTTCAAATTCCTCAGGTAAATACATATCCTGATCCCTTTTCCTTATTTCTTGTCGTGTACTACCATCAGGCTTATCCATTCTGACTCCTCAATTGGTTCTATGATGCCGACATCATCTTGTCAATCTCCTCTTTAAATTTTTGTTTATATATGGGGTTCAGTCTGTAGGGTCGTTGTCTAATAGGTCTTTCTTCAGGTCTAGGTGTTATCTTCATTTCTCCTGGTTCTCTGGCTATACCCTACATCTCTGTGAATGTTGTGGGAAAAAGGTCAATGTATTCCTGTAATAACTCTATGATACTTTCTATTGTTTGCTCATCCCAGTAATCTCCAATGTTGGCCATTTTGGGTTTATCTGATGTCTCGATGTTAACTTTATTTACCTTGATTGGTGAGGAAATGACTTCTTATTCGATGGTTGGGTCCTCCACATTTCTTTTTCCTTCTACTTCTTCGATCTGAATATCTCATGGCTCGTCTTTGTCTGGTGCTTCCTCTTATACATGGTAACATGAAAACAAATCCTTGATTGTCTATTTATTATGTTGTTTCTCTTCTGTGATAAATTGTATTTTTTGTTCTTTTAGGAATATTAGTTCTCTGATCCATTTAAGGGCTGCATCTATGTTGGGGTTCTCATCCTCAAATGAGAAAGTGACTGTGAAATTTTGTCGCAATGCTTTCCATGTCGTAGTTCCTTTATGCAATTCCTGGTTCGTATACCAATTCGGTGGTATTCCCTCTAGAGTATGTACGAAGTGATGAGGCCATTCCCCTAGTGGTGTCATTTTCCACAATGTTCTACACACCTCTAAGTGTTCTGCTGGTGATCTGTGTCCTTCATTTTTCTGTTTTTTGTTGTTTTTATGTTCTTCACCGAACCTTATGCGCAGTAACCACTTACATTGGTACCAGTCTGTGATTGTCTCTTTGTCTACACTCCACCATCTTGTTGGTGTGGCCTTTAGTGCTAAGTCAAGTGCTAACAGTATCTAGTTTTCTAAAACTACGTTTTTCGTATGGTGTCAAGAATGTTTCCAAATCATTTATTCTGTGGAAGCTAGGTGGTTCTTTGATTTCTGTGCTTATCCATCTTACTGCGCAATCTATTCTTGCACATCTTCGCATGGATACTTCGTGTAGCCTCTGCTGCTAGTTCTATAAACTGACGTACGAGTTTGTTGTGCATGAGGTAATGCTCTGCCAACTGAGTACCACGTCTTCAATTTGTTTTATGTAATCCTCATCATGTGCAGTTGTTTTGTACAACTGGTTGATTTCCTCTAAATCTATATAGGTAGGTTCTACAAACCTCTACCCTTCTGATGGGTCTAATGGTGCGATGACCCTATATTCCCTGGACTCAAATGCCATTTTCCTGGTCTTCACATTGATTATGGCCTGGTTGTCAAATGCCCAATCTAGACCGAGCAATGTTGGGTAAGGTGTTGTGTCATCCACTATTTCAATGACTTCAAAATCTTCTTTAGTGCACACTCCATCAAGATCTACTATTACTCCTTTTAGTCTACCTATTGGTAGGACTATGTGCTAGTTTTCTAGTTTCAATTGAATAGGTGAGTACCCTAATGTGGGCTCTCCCATGCATTTGCATGTCTTCTTTGGTAGTAAATTCACTTCGGATCCTAGATCCAGTGTAATCCCTTCCATATTGAAATCCCCAAGATTAGCATTTAGTCTAAATTCCCTACTTGTTCTTATTTTTTGTGTGTAGATGATTAATTGTTTTAGGTTCTAGATTTCCTTTCGTCTCACTGCTAAACTTTTCTAGTATGTTTTGCAATATTTTCACAGATGATGGATCACTTAATACATTTACACATGATTGCAAAAAGCCTTTGATTGTACTTACTTGTCCCATGGGCTGCATTTCATTGGTATGATCCAATGATGGAAACATCTCATATTATGGTGCTTCCTTGTGTGGCTACATAGTTGAAGTTGACGTTGTGTCCTCCTAAAATTCTTGTCTAGCCTCCTTAAATGTCTCCTTTTCCTTTTGTGCATCTAACCACTTTATTGGTTCTTTCTTCTTCTTTACCCATTGGTTCCATGTTGGTTCCTGTTGAACTGCATCGGTGTCTGTTTTAGCTCCTCCGTGGGTAACTATGTTGATATTTCATCCTTCATCCCTTTCTTCGTCTGAAATCCACTGAACATTGTGATTATTTTGGTTCCTCTTTTCCTGAATCTTCACTAGTAGTGTCATACATTCCTCTGTATCGTGGTACGATGCATGATAATACATACAAGTTGTTGGTGGAAGCGGGCATTCCCTTGCATAATGTCCCGGTTGCTGATAATTGTGACATGTGACTGGTCCTCTATCTCATCTGAAACCTCCTATGGTTCGTTCTCCTCCTCTGTAGCCTACTCAATCACCTCTTGACACGTTATACTGAGTCGCCTGATTATACTATGTGGTATTGTACCAAGGTTGTGTTGGGTTGTACTGTGGATGAGCGTTATTGTATGGTTATTGCACAATATTATACTGTTGTTGCAAAGTGTTGTATGTCATTGGGGCTTGATTGAACGGTGGCACTGCTTTCCAAGTCATCATTTCGGCCTGTACCCTATATGCATCTGATGTCATTTCATGCATCAACTCCATAGTTCTGCAATCTTTATTAGCATGGCCCACTGACTTGCAAAAGGTGCAATATGAACTCTTTGGAATTGTCTAGTCTTTCTGCATGATCATGCAATGATAAGGGTCATGACTTGGTTTCTTTCATATTTCATACCATAATCCTCTCATTGGTAATGGATTCATCATTCCTGTTGCCATATACTACGTGAATGTTGGACATTTGTTCTTGTGGTTTCCTTCCATCCTTCACGTGGTACACCAAACAAATTCTCATTTTTCCTTGTTCTTATTCTAGCTCAGATAGAACATGAGATTCTTCAAGTCTTCCTTCAGCTATTCGATAGTTGGGTATGTCTATTGGTATTGGTTTTCTTCTAGTTGCAAGGCTACTTGCAGAGCCTCTGCCTATGTTTGAAATTTCGATTGTCGTAAAGGGTATTTTAAGTGTGGGAGTAGTGAATTGACAAATAGGTGTCGATGTTGCATATCAGTCATGAGGTATTTTAACTTTCCCTTCGGTCTCTTGAATCTCTAGTCAATATCCCATACAAACTCTCCTGGTTTCTTTCTTTTTTTGATCATCTCATTCATGTACTGGTCCTCTGAACTCGGCTTCTAGAACACATTAATAAGTAACTTCTTAATGTATGTCAGTGTCTTGGTCATCCCAGGGGCATTGTTTGTGTCTAGACTCATGTACCAGTCCAGTGCATGGTCTCTTAGTGTAATATCTAGCTGCACGAGTTTGGTATCTTCATCAGTGATCTATTTTTATTCCTAGATCTTTTCACAAATGAACAAGTGCTTCTCAAGGCCTTTTTCTACTTCTCCCTGAAATTTTGGTAACTTTATGGTAGGATCATGTCATGTCATTCTGAATACTGAACTACTACCTCCTCCACACAATGTAGATACTTGAATAGTGATGCCTAAACTGGCTCCTCTAGTTGTTGTTCCTTGTGTCGATGTACTTCTTGTTGCCAGACTTCCTTTGAACTGTAATTGTCTAAATGGTGGTGCTCTCTTTGGTGTATTAGTCGCACATGGTTTTATGGGTATGATGGCTACCTTCTCCTCCCGTTCTTGGACCTCTCGTTTTCCTTTCATATGTTGCGCGCAGTATTTCCTCAATGTGCTCCACATCCCGAAGATTGTCTACCTCTTTCTCATCACTCGCCAAGCCTTCCCTTATGGATATAACTCTCTTCTTGGTGTTCACTTTGTATTGGTAGGGTGCTCTACTACATGTCTTTCCCATTGACGTAAAGATCCACTTGATCTAGTTGTTTTCCATCAGGATCGGGTCCAAGGGTTCCTCCTCCTTCTTGCCTTTATCCTTCCCTCCTTCCATTTATCCCTACTCTGTCAGTGCTTCCCCCCTTCCCCCATGAACATAGGGAAGTTTAGCTATCTCACTCCATTGTCATTACCCCTTTGTTATATAACAATATCTTAATAGAAGTATACAATGATTGAATGTAACTTCCTTGAGTTCTGTGTAGAAATTATTTCTCCGCTGCACTGTATGACTTCGTTGTGTCCACGGAAAACTCTGTTATGAAGCCTGCAACAATACTGTTAAGCCAAAAGTATACTACGTGGGTGAATTTGTTGTTAACCTGCTGTAACTCCCCGATATGTACTAGGGTCCAATATAGCTATCGAATCTAGTTCGTCGAGTGGTTATCCTTCAACCTTAGTATCCACTCCTATAGTAGATAAGGAAAATCATATAAAAAGACTTTGTGTAAATCAATAAACACGTATTTGTCCAGATATTTGTGAGGTTTGATTCTAGGGTTTCTATTGTCTTTCTGTGCAAACCTTAGCTCTTTGGTTCTCAATCAAGTTTCAATTTCTTCTCTTGTGGGGTTCCACGGTCTCAACATCCCCTTCTAATGGCTCATTTCTCTCTTCTTTTCTTCGCTCATTTCTTGCTCCACCTATCTTGTCTACTCTATCCTTCTATGTTCCTTTCAATGACAACATAACCATTTGTTGGTTACTAATTAACAGTTCTACTCTATCATCTGATTTATTGACCCATGGTTCATGTCTTTCAGGTTTCCAATAAAAGCCTCTAAAGCTAGCATCCCTCCTAGTAAACCAGAAGGCAATGCTGGAGCACGTAGAATGCATCGTCCAGTCTCACCCTAGATAGATTTAATGGGTGGATGTAAGACTCATGTGTTTATAGCCTAGGATTGAGCGCAAGATATGGGATCTGTATTCTTCAACCATTTATTGTAACTTGTGATTGCAACCTACTATTATTCATGACTTATTCCCTCAATCTCGCAAAATCAATTAAGAAAGATATGTAACAACTCATTCATTCATTAAGCATAACAAATAACTACTAAAAAGATGGTAAAGATATGCATGCATTCATCCCATTACACAAATGTTACAGTGGTTCACCCCCTCCCTAGGCTACGTCCACAAATATTTGTCTCTAGGCTCTTTTATTATGGTAGTTATGCATATTTGGTGTCACATGCTTACAATTATCCTCTCATGGGTAAGATCTATATGAGGTGAACTAGATCGCACCAAGCTCCTCAACCTGTGATCTAATCCTCAAATATTCCTTCTCTCCTCTCCTCTAGCTCAATAAATTACAAAATGGTTCATAACCATATTACCTATCACATCAATTCGTAAATATCTATGATGGAACAATACAAAAGTGAACTAACAATAAGGAACCCTCTATGATACCTATGTATCTATATTTATATATTTCAATCTCTTCATCCGTTTACAATATATTACTAGAACAATAACCCTATTGACGTTAGGTCTTCCTCCCATACGAGCGTGTTTTTTCTTTCTTCCAGTTGTTTTTTTCCTTGTGCATGCCTTCTTGCATGCGTGCATGTTGCGTTTTCCTCCAGTTGTTACTTCAGTTTTTGCACGCCTTCTTTCCCAATGGTCGTCCTTCTTTCCAATTTGGCTTGCTGCCAACAATGAAGGTCAGTGTATTTTTAAGTAAGACTATCGTAAATGGATAGTAAAGATTATGTTGTTTTTGGTGATAGGTGGAACAACATGTGGTTCCTCACGGTTGAGGATTTATGGCCTTGTAAAGTTGGAGGACCCTCAAGAATGATCTAGAAGCCCGTAGGAGGTCAACAATTCAACAAGTAGTTACATGCCATTCATCATGGGTAAAGTTGTTACAAAAGTAATTTAATTAAGGGAAAATTGGTTGCAACAAGAGAGTGTGAGCTAGCCCTAAAATAAGGAAAAGGGGTAAAACAGTCACAAGTTATCCCATAAAGGAAGTCATTCGGGAAGTATAAATAAGAGATCAAGAGACTCCCACTTGGACCTATTGAGCACATTGAATATATATGTTTTAAAGTTTTATTAGCAAGTACTATTGATATATTTGAAGCAGACAGTCCAAGACAACAAAATTCAGTGAAGAGAGAAGTTGCAGGAGCCAAGGGGATGAATTTGAGCTTACAATTTAGGTTTTTTCTAAGGTTATCCATGACGATTTACAGTGAAGGACGAGTGTGAACATCCGCGAGTTGCAGTGAAAGAAGAGCGCAGAAATTCATGAGTTGCAGTGAAGGAAAATGTGAACTCTTAAAGAAACAAAGAAATATGTGGGTTGCAGAGGAATTAGGGCGTGGACATCCAGAGGTTTAGAGAGCACACAACACAAATCTGTTGAGAAAAACAAATGTTTGAAGATAAAATCCATTAGGTCATCTACAAGATGAGAGATATGGTTTACTGTGTATGTTAAGGTCTATATTATGTAGTAGTCGAGCAAAAAATGTCTTATTAGTTCAGGATTATTTGTCTTCAAAGACATTATTATGGATCTCTGTATGAGGTTTTGAGGCACAAAGTTTGAGTGGTAACATTTGATGAATTACAACAATAGTGAGAGTGACATATCAATAGCAAGTTGATTGATTCAGTGGTAGTAATAGGTTGTCTACATTTATATTTCTAGGTGGTTGGATGGGGCAAGAAAATGGGGTTGTAGCCTCCTTCTAATTGGTGTCAGAGAATGAGGGGATTTGGAGCTTCCTTCAGGTTGGATCCTGAAAACTAGGGGGTTATCCTCCTTCTATTTGTAGCTGAAAAATAAGAAAGATGGTGCTTTCTATGAATGTATTTCTTCTAACATATAAGAAAATCATTTTGTGGTTTTTTCCCGCATTGGGTTTCCATGTAAACGTTTGGTGTAATGTGTATTTGTGAGATGTCGGCCTTATCTCCAAGTATACCCTATATTTTTCTTTCTCAGAAGATAATATTTTAACCTGTCAATTCTTTTTAGAGTAGATATGCTCACACTATACTACCTTATATGTACATTGTCATCCTTTAGAGTGAATGGACTTTCATTATTTCATTCACTACATGATATACTCTTATGCCCAGATTCCATTGAGCGTTATGTTTAACATGAGTGGATTTCCTGTAGTGGCTTCCCAAGACTTTATGGTTGCATCTAGTCTCATATATTAACACTCATTAGTAATGACCTTTGATCTTATTTTGATATATTATTGACATAGAACCCTTTGGTTGAGTTCCTGTGTTCACCTTTAACCAAGTTCAAATCCTTTCACCTGCTAAGAATATTTTCCCTCCATATTTCCATGGAACCCACTGCACCTATGTTATCATAACTACAAAATGCATCCCTCTTACTCAACATGCCCATTTGGTATGGATATTTGTCAAATGAAATTTCTTTTCTAAATCATAGTTCCATGGGAAATCTTCCACATTGCACACCAAGTCTACATGCCTTCCGCTGGAAGCCTCCTCAAGCAATCAATGTACATCTTGAAGAATTGTTCATGCCTTGTTCCTATTATTTACAAACATCTATAACACTTTATATGTTTTAATTATAATCATAACATTTAAAAACATGCATCCATCAACATTTTTTAGCTAAAACCATAATACAAAATTTTGGTAACATGTGCACAATTTTTCCCTTTTATGGTCACCAAGAATATTCTTTCTAACTTCCTATGAATTATGTTTCTCATCTCATAATTTTGGTTGAATACATGGAATTTTTTTTCCAATACCTTTCCAATTATTGTTTTCTTTCTCAATTCTGACTTTTGAGCAGAAATTTATAATCGATTGATTATTACACAAAAACTCCTTCAACCAGGTACAATTTTTAAGTGTGATTATGCATCCTTGCACCTGATCATTTTGAAATTTGATAGGATCTCAATTGGATTCCTTCATGACCATATGCTGGACATTTTGGGCTATTTTCATCCTTACATGAGCTTCAGGATGCTAGATACAACGTCTTGAAGTTTCAGGCCAATTGGGATTTTTGGCATTGAATGCTACAGGTACCTTCTATTCCCTGCTATACATTTTAATGTGCCCATATTTTTAAATTATCTACATGGATGTCTTCTATGGATCAATATATTTCCTTATACTACTCCTATGCCTCAATCTAATTATGGAGCAAGATGTTATGGCCCTCAGAAGTTAATTGGGTCTTAAATTTACCCTGAACTATTTGTCTTGTAACTTCTTCATACTAGCTCTCTTTGATGAATGGTTTACACTATTAGAAATATCTCTTCACTATCACTTGTTTCATATGCATAAACTTATGTCTTTTCATGACATACAATTTCATACAATTTGGACTACTCGAAAAATTCATTTAGGCCTCTGAAATTGAGCTAGGAGTCGAACATTTGGAAATCATTGTTAATTTTCCAGCAATTTTCACTCTTTTATGTAAATTTTCGATGAAATATG
>ML779848.1:153525-203369 GCA_009831015.1 Picea engelmannii | reverse complement strand
ACTCAAGCGGTCGCAGGAACTACATTCCAGACATCTCAAGGCTCGTATTTTAGTTCTCCCAATTTAAGTCACGTACCTCTTGTATTCGATTTGTTCAAATCTCATCCCTCCAAAGGCTGTATATAAGGTCTCTCGGTACGATTTCAATCTCTTCCATCCCACTGGTAATTTGTCCGTGAAATCAAACCTTTCTTTCGGCGCATCTGGCTCACTACTTCCCAGATTTGTATGATGATCAGCGCAACAAAACAAGAATGTTTGTACACCACTAAATTCAACGGTTAGTTATGATCTGGGCTCAACAAAACCTTTTTTCGTGAGCACCTGACAAGGGAACAATCCAAGCTTATGCAACTTATGCCATTTCAAACTCTAACAATCAAGCTCTTTTGTTCGATACCTCCAAAGGTAAGAAGAAAGGATCATATAAAAAGAAGAAATATTTAGCACAAGGTGGTGAGACTCCCTCAAGTGGTGAGACTCTCTCCAAACCTCAGCAAAAAACAAAATCTGGTGAGTCTTCTTCTCAGACAAAGAAGAAAAATTCAGATGAAATTTGCACCTTTTGCGATGGTCCATGGCATCAAAAATCAAAATGTTGGAAGAAACTTGAGGCATTGAATGAATCCATATATCAACACAAAATTTATGTTTCCAAACCTTATTGGATAGGTAAAAGACATGCCTTATCTGATTACGCCTTGTATGCATTTTCAAGTAACTGGATATTTGATTGAGGTGCATCTCATCATATGACTCATTCCAATGAGTTATTTCCTTCAACCTTTGATTGTATCATTTCCCATTTTTCCATTAAAGACTTTACATAGCAATTAGATGAAGGGTGCATCAATAATGTTCTTCTTGTTCCTAACATCAACCTTTGATTGTATCATTTCCCATTTTTCCATTAAAGACTCTACATAGCAATTAGATGAAGGGTGCATCAATAACGTTCTTCTTGTTCCTAACATCTCTAGGAATATACTCTCAATTTACCATATTTACGATTCTAGTGACGGAAAAATGGTAGAGCTCTCTCCTAATGATGTAGTCATTCAAGAATTGAAAAATCATGACATCGTTGTTGCCTTGGGAAAAGTCGATCACAGCTCCATATCTTACAAGTTTAATGTTTTTGAGCCTTTTTTGGCTTCCTGTTAAATTGCACATGATAATTCTTTGAGTAGGATTTGGCATGGAATATTTAGACGTTTAAACTACAAGTACTTTTGTCAGTTGAGCACAGAAAAACGAAAAACTGGTTCATGGACTTCTTGAAGTTTCTTGTATTGATGGAGTTTGTCCATGAAAATCCTTGCATGCTACAACAATACCTCTTGAGTTGGTACATAGTGATCTCATGATTTTTCCAACTCGCTCATTTTCAGGGGCTAAGTATGCACTCACTTTCATTGATGACTTTTCACGATGTTCTTGGTTGTACTTTCTTAAGTTCAAGACTAAGGTATTTTCCAATATCAAGACCTTCAAGGATTTGTTGAGAAGTAGTCCTCTCATTCTATCAAGAATCTACACACAAATAATTGGGGAGGGGGGGAAGTATGCCAATTAAGCATTCAAATATTTTTATAGACAACATGGTATTGTGCATCAACATTTTGTTCCCTACAGCCCTCATCAAAAATTGCATTATTGAAAGAAAGAATAGGACATTGAAAGCATAATTCAGTCCAAGAACATATCATCCTCCTTAAGTAGTGAACTGCGCATATTACATTCAAAATCAGATGCCTCGGAAAGTACTGTTGCATATGACGAGAGGAATCTTGGAGTCATGTTAATCCTAATGTCTCTACTTTTAGAGTGTTCAATAGTGCAACATGGGCATTAATTATAAATGAAAAGCACAAATCTATGGAGAACAAGATCTAACCATTGATATCTGTTGGCTATTCTGAAGACATAAAAGCATATAGATTATTTGATCCTATTACTAATGATGCCTTGTTTCATAGGGTTGTTTGTTTTAATGACCATTTCAAACACTCATTTGAACCTACTCTCTCCATAGATTTCCATAATGGTACAATTCATGCTGACAATCTTGTTTTTGAAGAAAACAAAGATGAGAAAAGTATAGCTGCAAATGAGGAAACTGATCCAATCAAAAATCCACCAACAATAATTGAGCATCTCGCATGGGAACAACTTGATTGGGAACAACAAATGAGGAGGATATTTCGAGAGAGAAAGATACCTCATCAGTATAATCCAATCGATTTCAAAATTTTTTCTCCTACTCCTTGCAACATTCATCCACGGATGACATGTATCTCTCTTTTGAGTCATGACATTTTAGATGATCCCCAAAAATTCTTTGATGTTGTTGGGAAAACTGAATGGGAAGCTGACATGAAAGAGGAGTATTCTTCCTTGATGAAGAATTCAACATGGGATCTCATTCCTTTTCCTAAGGTACAAAAACTAGTTTTCTACAAATGGGTCTATAGAACCAAATTTCTTGCAGATGGTTTTGTTGACAAACATAAGGAATAACTAGTGGCCAAGGGATTTTGACAAGTTGAAGGGATTGATTATTATGAGACTTTTTCCCATATTTCCAAGATGAATTTTGAAGAGTATTTTTTTGAATGGGGATTCACAAGAGGAAATCTAGATGGATAAACCTCTTAATGTTTTGTCGAACTCTTCTCTTGTATGCAGGATTTGATGTTCATTGTATGGTCTCAAGCAAGCTCCCCAATCTTGGTATGAGAAAATAGACGGTTTTCTTATCACTTTAGGTTCCAACATTGTCATTTTGATCCTACTGTTTACACTAGAAGATAGGGCATTGATCTCCTGATTTTGGTTTTGTATCTCGATGAGTTAATTATCACATGGAGTTCTTCATTATTGATTTATAATGTTCAATAAGCATTGATGGAATAGATTGATATGATAGATCTTGGTCTCTTGCACTATTTTATTGGTCTGCAAGTTTCATAAAGAATCATTATTTTTCAGCAGAAGTATGCCCTTGACTTACTTCATCACTTTGGCATTGTTGATTGTAAGTTGGCACCTACTCCATTCCAGGTGTGACTCTTTCTACCAGCTTCTCTTCACCACGAGCCAATTTGTCATTGTATCCACAACTCGTTGGGAGTCTATTGTATTTGACTCATACATATCCTAACATCTAGTTTGTAGTTGGGCTTGTATCTCGGTTCTCTCAGGATCCTCATGAGAGTCACTCTAAGCGCATTGTAAAGTATATTTGAGGCTCTACCAAGTTTTGTATTCAATACACATAGGGTGCTTCTCAACTTGAGAGTTTCATTAATTCTGATTGGGTTGGTTCTATTGATGATCAGAAGACCACTTCAGGATTTGTTTATCCCCTTGGGTATGCTCCTATTGCTTGGTATTGTAAAATTAAATCAACAATTGCATTATCATTTTCAGAGGTTGAGTATCTTGGTGTTGTTCTTGCTAGTCAAGAAGCCCTTTGGCTTCAAAATCTATTCACAGAGTTTGGCATTTCAGAGGATCATTCCACTACTCTTTGGTGTGATAATCAGAGTGCCATTTACATCTCTCACAATTCAGGTGAGCATCAAAGGACAAATTCTATTGAGATTCAAATGCACTTCATTCAGCATCTCATCCATGATTTTTTTCTTTACTTAGAGTACGTCCCTACTAAAGAGTAGGTTACTAACATATTCACTAAACCTTTGGCATCCCCTTGTTTTCTTCAATTACAATCGATGCTTGGGGTGAAGGAAGTTGTCCTTGGGGGGTCATCTTGAGTCCGCCTGCCTTCAATTTTTTTTGTATTATTTTTTTGGGAGGAGTTTTTTCCTACGGGTTTTTATTCTTTTCTCCAATTATGCTAGTTTGTACATGGGTACCTTATCAGGCCTTGTTGTTGGGACCCATCCTTATGCTTCTTTTTTCCTCCCTATGTTTCACTTATGGGGGGGTGTTAGTGTGTTTGTTTAAACTAGTGTGTTTGTTAAAACTGTACCTATTTCTAAACACATGACAACTTGTGTGATAAGCTCACATAGATTCTCTGTTTAACTTCTTAACTAAACCTAGTTATTTGTTGGGCCTCCTCAATCATATGTATTGAGGACTCTCTTATGTATTATGATCAAGTGGAGATCAATAGATCAGCCCTTCTCCTTTAGGAGGTTTGGTTTTCCAATACTTGGCATACGTGTAAATTCCATTAGCTCATTAACTACTCCATTCACCAATCTCTGAATAAAAACTATTTGCATGTCTCAAAAACATGTGAAAAAGTGTGAATTGTGTCTCATGTTTCCCAACCCAAATCCAAGTCTCTTGATTTTCTCAATGATAACTTAAGTCTCTTTTATTACTCAAAATGGAATTTTCATTTCGTCGATGCAAATATTTTTGCATGTTCATGATTTCGATGAAGTTATTGTTGGACTCCCCTATGTTTGAGTATAATATCCTATTTGATTTACTGATTATTTAGAGTAATCCCTTTTATGATAGTGTTTCCCAATTTACCTCATGAGACCTTAGGATGCCGAACATCCATTTGAATGGTTTGAAATCAATTTCCAATTCCATTTACTTATTATCTCAAACAACCCTTCATATTATTGATTTTCCCAAATTATATCTTAAAGCTCTAGGATTCGACATCACCATTTGAATTATTTCAATTCTTTTTTACAAAGTATAAAGTTGGAATAAGATAATTGGAAATCTTGTTTCCGCTATATTCCTATATTCATATGGTCTTTGTTACTCCATTTTAAGTCCTCTTAAGTACACTATTTTGTATAATATGGTCATAGCTATGTTCTTTAATATCTTACTTTGATTTTTTTAAGATTTTTTTTTGTGTTCCTTAAAAAATTATATCATTGTCATATAGTTTTAAATATTCTAAGCAACACACTTAGAATAATTGCCTATATTTCAACACCCACTCCCAACTTAAAATTTATTTTTAGCCACCTATGAAAAAACATGGTTGTTTCCTCTTAGTAAGCAAAATTGCATCTTACTCCTCATCTCACCCATCCCCAAAATGAATACACTTAGGGTCATTGGATATTAAGAGAATTGTGTACCTTTTAAGAACATTACACATTACGATGACATCATAGATCCTCCCTTTCAAATATTGTCTCAAGTTAGATTCCCATTTCAAGATAATTATAATAAAATAGTATAATTTTGAGACATTAACATGGGTTCCATAGTTTGTTAAATACTATGTCTTGTTTTTCTCGGTGATTATCTACCAATTAATTATAATCATATTTGAAAAAGAATCCCCCTTGCTTTCTCTTTCCCCATCTTAATATGTTTAGATTTTTTTTACTATTATTTGTCTCTTTTGAAATTATATTCACAATTGGTCTTTTGTTTAGTAAGGCTATTATAATTGGAATATAGTAAGGATATGAAGTTAGAAATTGGAGCTATTATAATTGGAATATAGTAAGGCTATGAAGTTAAAAAATGAGGTTGATTAGTTTCGATTTTCCAAAAATTATAAACATAACTCATCATCATCCTAAATAGTACTTCCAACCTCCCCAAAAAAATCACTTATCTCCCACTTTGAAATTCCTAGAAACTCTTTTCAAAAAACAAAAGTATCTCCTTTTTCAACCTATTCCAAATATAAACTCTCCCAAAAAAAACCACTTATCTCCCATCTTGAAATTCCTATAAATCTCCCAAAAAAAAATCACTTATCTCCCATCTTGAAATTCCTTGAAACTGTTTTTGAAAAACAAACTTATCTTCTTTTTTTCAACATATTCCAAATATAAACTCCATTGCAAAATAATGTAGTTTTGGAGATGTCCTTCAATGAGATGTTAGATGCATACTTCTCTTCAATATTTAGATGTATGCCATGCCAATTTACTTGTTAGTGTGATTATTAAGTATAAAATTATGTCATTCAATAAAAGTTATGTCTCTTTATGCCATCTCCAATTTACTTGTTAGTGTTATTATTAAGTACAAAGTTTTTTCATTCAATAAAAGTTATGGATTTGGATTGAAATTATATTGATCTATCTTTATGTCATCTCCAATTTACTAGTATAATTATTAATTTTGTTAGTGTGATTATTAAGTATGAAGTTTTGTCATTCAATAAAAGTTATGAATTGAAATTATGATTAAGTACATTATCAATATATTTTTAATTATATATAAATTTCTTTGAAGATATTGAGTTGTTCTCTATGACTTATTAATTTAAACATAATAATTCAGTATAATAAAAACGGTATTATAAACACGGTTATTTCAACATAATTTACTAGTCACTATGTCAAAGTACACTACTTATGTTAAATAAATTACCAAGAGTTCTCTTTAATAATTTTGCAAGGCAATGAAGTAGCTTGGTAAATAGACTTGTTTTCAATATAGTTTGTGTAATTCTATTAATGAACAAAGATTACAAAGTTAGTGATTATAATGATTTTTATTAATTTTTAATAAAATTAAAATTGTGTTAATAAATAAAAGATATAAAAAAATTAATAAAATTAAAGTTGTATTAATAAAATATAAATAAAAATAATTTTAAAATTATAATATAGTATGAAATTATTAAAAAAATAATAAAAGAAGATTATGAAATAAAAATGAAAAGATATAAACATGAAACAATGTTATCCTTTTAGGATGTTTAAGGTCTTTCTTCAAATGTTATTCATAGTTCCAACATTTGAGCTATCAAATTGAGTGTTTTCACTTTACAAGTAAAAAAAATGGGTGGAGTTAAGTGGGGTATCACCTCAAAGATGGGTGTGGTTAAGTGGGGTATCACCTCAAAGATTTAATAATTGGTTAGGAGAAGAGTATTCTTCTTTTATAATTTTTTTTCATTAAACATGATTCATGAACTAATTGATAGTCCTTTTAGAGTAAAGGTCATGTTACTATAGCTTGGTGTCATGTCCATAACACCATAAACATCAACCAGGGCCCTTATGCCTAAAGCTAAGTTGTCAAGTATTTGAGGTTGATGACATTATTTTCTACTCTCCTCCCATTATCTTCAAGTAATTTTCCACACTTTAACATTTTGGGCCATAAAACTAAATAACATATCTATTTTGTCACATACTTCTTTGGAGGTATTCAACAAATCTACATCCATGTATTAGATAATCCCACTCCAATGATACTCACTACCTTCCTACATTTTGCTTTCCATTTTGCTAATTCATCATAATCTACAAGTCTCGAATCTTTCTCATCTATATTCCCCAAGCTATTCTCAATCATATAAAGTTGCATCTTCACTTTGTAGGTACAAAATCATTCCCTTGCAAATTTTCCATGACTTTATCTAGTGGGGAAAGAGTCATTGTAACCTTGTCCTCTTGGTCAAATGAACAAGATAGAAAATAACAAAAACAAAAACAACCCATAACTCTAATATCATTTTAAAATTCAATATTGTACCAACAAGAACCAAGGAAGATAAAAAGAAAAGTTATAACCTTGATTCATTAAAAAAATCCTCTTTTCATATATTATTGAAATAAGGTATTGTCCCTTATACAAAATTTAGCATAAAATAACCACTTTAACATTAAACATATGATAGCACTTAACTAACTCATAACCATATGGAAAAATGGCACATAATAGCTATTTTTTACATTATAAATATGCTACCACTTAATTAAATCATAGCCATATGAAAATTTGGCAGAAAAGAACCACTTCAACATTATAAATGTGTTGCGCTTAATTAACTCATAATTTTAAATTTGGTGGCATGTAAGTAACCGAATTGATAAACATAAATTAATATATAAAAATTGCTCTATACTAAATGGAATTAAAACTACAACCTACTAATCATAATATATTTTCACTCATAATTATCAAAATTGTACCACCTCCAAACTTAAATAGATAAGACTTAACCTCAATGGTGAACGTAGAAGCAACCTAGGCCCACCGACATTGGGAAGCGTCCTAAACCACCAAGGGAACATTATTAAATTTTAACACTATCTTATGCAAGATGAACAAATAATGAGGTCAAATTTGAATCCCACCCCTTACATATCAACAAATCCCTTAAATACAATTTAAAAAAAATCATATTTGAAGGAGATTCAAAGTTGGCCATATGATACTTTATGATTGGGTCATTGCGTGCATTGATCGATTAGCACACCTCCTTGTTTCTCAAAATAGTCGCCAAACTTGAGACCTTAAATGGTCAAAATCGATGGGAACCTTAGCTTGAGTGTTATTTATGTGTCATGGAGGTCCTAACCTTGGGGTAGGATAGGCAGGTATTTGTTTTTATTTTTTCTAATTCATTTTCGTATGTTTCATCCAACTGCATGATGTGTTAGTGTGATAGGTCATTATGTTTATTGATGCGTGATTTCCATGTGTTGTGTTCTCCTTCGTGTTGTGATGTTTGAATGTGTTGATGTTATTACTTCCTACAAACAAAAAGAAAAATAAATTGCACCTGTTATGCAAGGCTTGTGGTCATAACGAAGGGGTTCATTACAACTTCAAAAGGACACATTCCATATTTATCAAAGAATCTGTGAACATGTGTAGAATTGAGTCTCCAGGTGGTCAGTGAGCAGGAGGCTCAAGAGAAGTGTCATAAGTCCTAGGAAAAATAAAAGAAGTCATGAAAAGGGAATGGGATGTCATTCCTAGGATGTGAATTGATAGCTTGACAAGGCTATATGCTAAACTTACTTGACACTTTCTAATATTATGTACACAACAAGATGTGTCTCAAAATTCTCAAAGAGGCCAAATAGGCAACCCCTTGGATTCCGAACTCAGCTCGGGGGTGACACAGGTTAACAGAGACTCTAGTCTAAGGTTGGGAGGAAAAAATTCTTCAACCTGTGGTTTCCCCAAGTTCTAGGTTTTACTTCTTTGTTATGAATAGGTTGATTTGAATGTTTACTATGTTTTATTGTGCTTTAGTGTGGCCAAAATCATTGGTTATAAAGCATAAATAACTTGTAATAGTATTAAATTTAAGTGCTTGTTATGAGAAGATAGATGCATATCATAAGTTTCATCAATAAAAACTGTGAAAGAGAATCAATGGTTATTATGATTCTAAATCTACGAACAAAATTGTATTACCAATAACAAATCGATAAAACTCATAGGTAAAAACATAGTTACTAAAACAGAGATTGTATTCGCATAAGAAACCTGTATTGAAAAGACAAAATTTCAACAAGATACAACGTATATAATTAAAAAGGAATCATTACATATTAAACAACAGAGTTTAACAAGATACAATATATATATTTTGAAAGGGAATCCTTACATATGAAATAGAGATCAACGAGATACACTGTATATTTTAGAAAGGGAATCATTATAGATTAAACAAAGTTTAACGAGATACATAACAACATAACATTACAGAAATGTAAAATGCCTAGACAACAGTCTTAATAAGATCCAATAAATTAGAATGTTGTACGAATTTATTTAGACAACAAAAGTTATACATGAAAATAGAGATGAACTTACCATGAATGTACATAACGCTCGTGTATCTCCTTCCATCACTTTTGAACTGCACCCAAGTGTACAGGGTCGTTGAATAGCTGATGGGTAATGTAATTCACAGCACAATTACAGAATATTAAACTAAAGAACATTACTACTATGTGCGAACACCGCAATTGTTTTAACAGGAGTCCTAACTAAGTTCAGAACAAATAAAAAATTGAAAAGGTTTTAATCATAGACATGAAACGAGAGCAATAAAACAAAGAAAATACAAACCTATAGTAAACATGTTACTGTAACTCGGACCACAAATTTCATAGAATAATTGGGTTCATCCAAGGGAAAAATCGTTCGAACCATAGGCTAACCAGAAGCGAACGGCGACTGAAATACAAATTAACAAACACAAAATTATATAATAGACATCATAGAAAATTTTATGGGAGAAAAATTTGGCTCATGGAAGAAATTAGGACGTATGAAATTTTGGTTGGGCCAATTATTACTATAGAGAGATTTCGAGGGATTTAAATATAAATAGCTCAATTTTTATTTTTTTTTAAATTATATAAAAACCCTTCGCCCATGGGTCCATGGTTCTTTGTGAGAGGAGAGGAGGGAAATCCATTTTAGCCTTGTCAAATTCGAATTTGATCCTCCCTTAGCCCTAATTTTGTAATAATTGGAATTTTTTTTTGGAGGTATTTACCCTATTTTCCGGAAATGAGAATGAGAGGCTTTTCGCCCTTATTTTATGGGAATTAAAATTTTTGGTGCATTTCTCCTGACCCTAGTTCTGGTTCGAAGTCCCTACCTTTCACTTCCTTTTCTTTAGATTCTCAATATTTATTTTTAATCATTGTGAAAAAGAGGGTTGTGTGAACGGTTCTCTCAGAGAGATGAGAGTGATGTGTTGCCACACATCCAAATAATGGCAAAGATGCACTCTGATATTGTATCAAAGAAAGGCTAGAAACGACAACAAGCTTCTATTAAAACTAGTTCGTATGTGGAGCAAATGCCCAGAGGTAGTGAAATTCCATATGAAGAGTCCGATGAAGATGAGGATTTCCAAGGGCATGATCAAGAGGTGTGGGGTATTTTGTTTCATGCAGTTTGCATATTTAAATAGTTTGAATAAAAATTTCTTTTGAATTTTATATGCCATTTGATTTGGGCCTTGGCAGATGGATTCACAAAAGTCCCCAAAGGAAATAAAGAACACAGGTTTAGAATTAAGTTCTTGCAGATTTATGTTGTTAATTTTCTCGCAGATGAATCAAAGTTTTGGAATCTGAATAAGTTTAGTAATAACATTGTGCTAATGCAGTGCACCTTTTGTTTGTAGGAACCAAAGCCGTGGAAGAAGAATTAACGAATGCTCTTGATTTTTCATGTTGTCATGTTCCAGATGAAAAGAGCTTTCGAGTTCATAGCAAGAGTTTCATCTTTGATGGATCTAAGGTTGAATTTTTCATGTTATTTAAGATTACTATGGATTTCGAACTCTTTGTTTGGTATTCTTTAATATAAACAAGACAAACTTATACAACCAGGTCCCAACCGGGAAGCCTTTATTGTAACTTGTTGCAGTTGACTGGTTTAAAGGTGTGAAACAGATGGACCACCTTGTTAGATGGAAGGGTTGTGCAACACAGGTAAATATCGTTTTATTCTTGTAACCTACCTACAATATCACAAACAATGTTGAAAGAAATAACAATTATGTTTTTCTTGATTATTTCAAGACTTAATTACCAGTTTCTCCATTTAGAAAATGGAAAATCGAAACTTATTGGAAAGGAACTATGTTCCTCAAAAAGCTTGAGTAGATTGAATTCTTAGTGTTAACTTAATTTTTATTCTAATTAAGTTCCTTTTTTAAATAATTCATTAGATTGCATAGTGTGTAATAAAGATGCCCAGCATATTTAACTATTTAATTTTCACTTACTTTGTTGATTAAGTAATCATCTGTAAGAATATGATCTTGTATTGCTGACTTTTTTATTTAGTTAAGAACATTCAAATATGTTATACGGATTAAAGTGATTTAACCTGTAGTAGTAGGCAGATATCACCTCGATCAATGTTTTAGTACATGTGATAAGTTTTTATATATTGGTGTTTATTACCTTCCAAAGGCAGTTGAACATTGAAGGAGGATGAACCACAAAATATTAGCTAATCTTGTTTTGTAGTACTTTTTTTGTAGTACTTTTTAGAGGTTTTCAATGTTGGGATGATAAAATTGAGACATATAATGGTTGAAATAAAGTATTATTAAATAACATTTTTCAAAACTAAATAAAAAGTAGAAATATATTACTACTGCAAAATAGTTGATCTAACATGAAGTGCAATTGAATGTTTTTCAAATATAAATATCTCCATTTTAGACATTGTTATTAAAAGAAAGATCATCGTTGAAATAATAACATTTTTCAAAAATAAATAGAAAGTTGAAATAGAGTATCACTAAATAGCATTTTTCAAAGTTAAATAGAAAGTAGAAGTAGAGTATCAATGCTAAATAGTTGATTTGAAATGAACATTTTCCAAATATAAATATCTCCATTATAGACACAGTTATTGAAATAGAGATCATCCATGAAATATAGTATCACTAAATAACATTTTTCAAAGCTAAATAGAAAGTAGAAATAGAATATCAATGTCAAAGCTAAATAAAAAGTAGAAATAGAATATCAATGTCAAATAGTTGATCTGAAATGAACTAAAATTGAATTATTTCCAAATGTAAATATATCCACTATAGACATTGTTATTGAAAGAAAAATCATTTATTTATACTTTACAAACTTAACAAGTTATCTAGCCAGAGAATTTTTATGTCAATCTTCAAAAATAAAAAAATTAATGTGGCTCTCAATGGCCAAGTATTCTCAACCTTCAAAAATAAAAAAATTAATGTGGCTCTCAATGGCCAAGTATTGGTGAAAAATGAGGAAAAAGGAAAAAGTCAATCACAAATTTTATATGCCAGCCAAAAATCATTCCCTTTGTCTTTGTGCATAACCAATTTCACACAAGGTTTTTAATTATAATGAGAGATGTAAATATTTTTTGATGTTATTCTCCAATACAAGTTCAATTCCTGTAAGTGATATGTTAAGCTATATTATTGTAATGCAGGAAACCTTGTTATTGAGTAACTAAAATTATAATCTTATACATTTCTTATTCAACTCAAAATGATAAATGTTTCAAATAAGTGCCTTAAAAATATTATATTAATAGAATCAAACATGAATACACATTACTCCACACAGGTTGAATCCTGGCATGGATGCAATAGAAACCCCCAATGTGGAAACCAAGAAGATTTGCTGAAGCATATGAGCACAAAAACAAATGTTTAGCTATTTATATTTTAAAAATCTTTAAAAATCCTTTTCATCTTATCTTAGTGGGGTCTATGTATTTGTATTTAACTATATTTATACTACATATCAAAAAGAATAAAAAATCTTACAGAAAATTTCAATTCATAATTGAAGAATATTTTAAATTTTAACTTCATAATTGCACAATTTCAACATAATATTTGAAACTTTTAGTTCACAATTGCATAACTTTAAGAGACTATGTTCATCTTATCCAAACTTTGTTATATAAGAGGAAAGGTTTCATAAAAATAAAAAGTATAAATAGAACATCACTGCTAAATAGCATTTCCCTTGTTATACAAGAGGAAAGGTCTCATAAAATACAAAGTAGAAATAGAGCATCACTACAAAATAGAATTTTTCAAAATTAAAATATTGTTAATGAAAATATTGTTAATGAAAATAAAATAAAAGTACATCTTCTTAAGTTTTGTACAAAAGTCTATGAAAATAAAATAAAAGTGTATTTTTTCAAGTTTTGTACAAAAATCTGTGAAAATAAAATAAAAGTATATTTCCCAAGCCTTGTACATAAATCTGTTATGAAATATACTAGGAGCAATTGACTAAGATCAACTGTACCTTGTATTTCATTCAAACATTTCTCAAGAATCTTAAGAGTACAATGTATTTTAATCTTTTTAGCTATAAAAGACTTGACTATGTTGATTGTGTGAAGCAACTATTTAGTAGATTAAGCAAACATTTAATTACCAACATATCTTTTTTGAGAAGTACTTATTAGCACATTTTACAATTAAGGGAAAATGAGATCCATTTAGTAGATTAAGAAAACATTTAATTGCCAACATATCCTTCTTGAGAAGTAGTTATTAACACATTTTACAATTAAGGGAAAATGACATGTTATGTAAATGCAAAAAATCAAAGTTTCATTAATTCATGTAATAATGGATCAAAACACCACCTATAGAGATACATTATGATCAACCTCCTTACATACTGATACAACAACAATCGAGACTTTTCAGAATTATTTGATACATTTTATAGATGATAGTATTTGTTTTAACTTTCAAGTATAATGAGAAGGGTTAGTTTACAATCTTAATTTTTGTTATAATTAGGTTAGAAATCTTGAAGTAGAATAAGATTTTTTAAGTTTAATATTTGTATTCCACTACATAACAAAAATTATAATTAAGTTAGAAATCTTGAACTGAAATAAGTTATTTTAAGTTTAGTATGAAGCTACACCATATAAAAAGCATTTTTCTTTTCCACTTCGGAGATCGCATTATTTCCCTACTTTTAACTCGCATAACATAATTTGTTAATGTTTTTGAAAATATTTTAAATTAGTATGAAAATACACCATATGAAAAGCATTTTTCTTTTGCACTTCCGGGATTGCATTCTTTCCCTACTTTTAACTCGCATAACATAATTCGTTTATCTTTTTGAAAACGATAGACTTCACTCCATACTCATGGCATTGGAATGCCATGCTTTTTAAAAATATGTAATACAGAAATTTTTATTTTAAAATATTTTGTAAAGATCTGGGAATGGTTAAATTGTTCAAATTTCCAATTGTTATGGTCGTGGATGTCTCTATTCTCTTCATATGTTTCTATAATCCTTTGACTCTGACATATAAAAGTACATGGTTTCACTCTGACATATAAAAGTACATGGTTTCTACATATGTTTCTATAATCCAGTTGTAGAGGGTTTATCAAATACTTTGACTGTGACATATAAAAGTACATGGTTTCACTCTGACATATAAAAGTACATGGTTTCACAAGTAGAAGCTTTTATTTTCTTGAATTTCTATAATGGCTTTCTTGAAACGCCAAGATTTTGAGAAATGAAATGAGAATAAGGTTATTAGCTTAAAGTCCCTTTTTATATTGTGTCTCTAGAATAGCAATTGTGGTGAAATTATCCAAGCTAACGATTTGTTGAAGTTGTTGATAATTAGTATTTTAGGAAAAAATAATAAATGGCAATGGAAATATATTGATGTGGAAATACTTTCTCAAAATGTTTTAGTACAGTGTGCAATTTAGACTTTTATTTATGAGGGATCTAATCAGATTGTTTATGTATTCTCTTTGGTATGTATTGTCAAGTTTTAAAAATCATATTTTGTTGGAATTGGAAGTTTGTTTTTCCTTTTCACTTAACATTTAATTTTTATTTTCAAATTGTTCAATAAACTTTTGAATTTATGTGGTTTTATTTCAATATTAAAGGATAACAATTTATGAGCAACTTCCAACTTCACCATATGGAGTTCCCAATTGATAATTAAAACCTTATTTGATATTTTTCCTTTCTCAATGTTTTGTATCCTGCATGTCATTGTGATAATAAGAACTTTTTGTATCTATTTAAATATTATGGTCATGTTATAAAATCTCTAGAAATTGAATGTCTAATTTGTAGAACATCAATAGTGCTCCAAGAATGGCAGTGGAAGAATAGATTGTATTCTTTGATTCTAAGATAAAATCGTGCATTGGATGATAGGCTTTAGATAAAAGTCTCCAAAGTTTTAAAACCAAGTACCATAACCTTTTACAAGTTTTTAAAAAAATTGTGAGCTCTAGCTCAAGGTCCTTTGAAGGAACATATTCAACGTATCTAGAAAGAAAGTAAAGTTATATGACGATGATGAATTTCCTTTAAATTAGAGGTGTTCAGGTGAGAACAAGGTTTGAATTCATCAAGGAAGGAAATGCTTCTTTCAAGTATTTTATTGCTTAATTTGTATAGATTTTAAATGTGTAAGAATGAGTTTTTGTATGGAATTTGAGAACTCTCAAAGGTTAAAGTCCAAAATCAAGTGGTTCTTTCTCTGAAATTTACTCTTTATTTCCAAGTTGCTTGGTTGGGGTTATTATCAAGGAAAGGTTGATGGATATGACACAATACCTAGAGGAAATTCTTAGAAAAGTTATCATAGGCAGGAAATCTTATTTCACTTGATATTCATTCTTCTTGATTTCCACAATGTCCTTTTCCTATGAAGAATGAAAATTTCTCAAAGGGAGGATGTTGTTTATTTGAGAAATTTTATGATAATTATTAAAGATCTTATCTATGGTGACTATTTTGATATGTGCAAAGAGGTTCCTTCATAAGATAACTTTTTGGACATGTGAATTCATCTATTCCTATGGTTAAACATTTGGGATCCTTTTTTAATTTCCTTGTGTATAACTACCACCTGTGTTTGCGACACTGGATGGGCGCGTGATGAAGTAACACTTGACTTCACCGCATTCCTATATGATGCCTGAACAAATATGTTGATTAATATATTCCACTTTAATAGGGTTTCTTTGAGCAACTCCATATACATGTTGATCCTTGATTTCTACTTTTGTACAAGGAGAGATAGAGCTCTATAGGACTTCTACTTGGTAGCCCAAATGCAATTGACAATTTTATGATGAAAATCATTGCACTAGTTATCTATTATCAAACACATATTAGTGTGTACAACTAACATTTGTCCAAATTGGTTCCATAAGCACAATATGAAACGTGGTTAGGTGGTCTTGAATTATTCAAAATGTATTCTATACTAAAATTCTTTAAATTGTGTGGAGAGACTGTTTTACAAAGATAAGTCAATGTTGAAATTTCCATCAATGAATGAAAGTCTTGATAAATTTGAGAAAGGTTGTTTTCTAATTTTACATTAGGAATAATGAACATTGTTTGTGATTTACAAAGATCCATTTAAACTTGGAATTTATTAGTACTTAGAAGGATTAAAAAGAAATTGAAGTGTAAAATTATGTTTATTTTTCCAAATATGTAAAATGAATACATTACATTTGAATGAATACATTTTCCTATTATTATATATGGTTCTATAATTTATCAAAAAAAAATTACAAGACCTTACAAGATTTTATAATTCATGGAAATATTCGCGAAGATTTTACAACTTTTTATAATTAAGTGAAATATTCACCAAGATTTTACAAGATTGTGTAAAACAGTAAAAGATGAGCCAAAACATTATATATAGATATTGTATTATTGATAAAATAGACTTTAAATTTTCCTACATATCATGGGGATTCACCCATTTATTATACATATAAATTTATGGGGGGTTCTTAAAATCACCATTCTCAAGAAACCACTTTAGAAGCATCGCCCCTTTCAAGGTACTAGTTAATTTTGATATTCCCATGTCTGAAGGTCAGATAGATGCAAATACTTTGGAAATGTGGTTAAATCTGCTAGAAGGTTATTTCTATGTCCAAAATTTTCCCAATAGATAAATTATCACCTTTGTCCTCCTTAAGATTGTCACCCATGTAAAATATTGGACCATGGGAAACTTATTGTGACCAAAATTTCACAGAATATGGATTATTTTAGGCCAAACTGACTTGGGATTGTTTTATGGATTCCATCAAGGAAAAATATTACCTAGTTGGAAAATTATGAAGGTTAGTACATGAGATGGAACACACTGCATCAAGAGAGGGGTCAAACATTGTTGGAGTTCACAAATAATTTCCATACCTTACACACTAATATCAGTATCAAAGACTCTGAGCGAAATCTAGTTCTAAAATCGTAAATCCAAACCAAAATGGATTTTTTTCACATCTCATCACTAGGAGTTGATTATTGATACGTTGTCAAAATCAGACATAAATTTACACAATAGAACAAGTGGGATTTTGGGTCTGCAAAACCACAACAACCAAAGCATGGTAAAAATGTCCCTAACTCATAAAACAACCAACCTCAAGACAACATATCCAAGCCACGGGAAAATAAGGGTAACGGGAAGACGAAGGACACTGGGAAGTGATGTGACTTCCGCAATCTCTTGGCACAACACCGATAAATGTTTCTCAAAACAATTATTGACGATCAATATCAATGAAAACAATTTGAACCCTGACTCAGAATCTGATTCAAAAAACAATAAAAGGAGAAAGATCATTGATGCATAGCCCACTATTATTATCGCGAACACAACAATCCAACCAGAAGAACTAGAGGATTTTTAGGAGGGGAGCACCTCTTCCATTCGAAGGTATGGGTGAAGGGGGTCCCATTGCATTTCATTGTTGATAGTGGAATCCAAAAGAACCTCATCTCTACATATTTCATCAAGCAATTGGATTTTCCAACAACACCACACCAGTAGTCATGCAACATCGGGTGGCTTCACCAGGGTCAAGATCTTTGTGTCATCCAATAGTGTCGCTTGTCCTACAGTATCAATCCTTTCAAGGATGAGGTATTATGTGATGTTTCCCCACTGGAAGTCTGTGATGTTCTACTAGGAAAGACATATATGTGGAAGCATCATGTTTCTTATGAGTCTCGACCCCATAGTGTCATTATTACTCTAGGGGGTCAACACTACAGGATACCAGAGGTAGTTTTGACTTTTGTCTAAAAAAAATAGTGTCGCAAGGTAATATCTCATATAAAAACATTTAGCCTCTTCATAATCCAATCACAATTTGAAAAGAATGACAATGCAACCACTACAACCTCATCCCAATACCTTTATATCTGACAGAATAATATTAAGAATATTGTAGAAGGGCACATACATATTGTTACTTCACCTACGTGGGTGCCTCCACATTGCCCAATCAAGCAAAGTTATGACAGAGCCATTCATACTCTTCTTGATGCATCTTCACCAATAGATTCCTTACACACTCAGGCAGATCATAAAACTAAATTGGTTGAAGAGATCCATTCCCCCAAGCAATAGGCTAACTCCAAGTACAAGGAGGACATCATATTCCCCAATGAAAGAAGCTCACCAAGGTTCATCTTCAACAAAAGCTTCCCTAGGAACTTGACACAATAGAGACCATTTATTCTTAAGGGGGAAGGGATCCAGGTGGATATCGGTGGCCACCCATCTATTCCATTGGTTCAAAATACAATCTTTCACCTAGGATACGTTCCTACAGTTTTTCGGGTCCTAAACATTCAAGGTCATTTTGAGGCTCTAAACATCGTTTTTTTTACTTTTGGGGGGCGAGGGGTTGCCAACAATATTCTTTAACCCTTGAAAGAATTTGTATTTCTTAGCTAGACCTTTATGACGAGGTATAGAACACTCAAAAAGGAGATCGTATGCAAACGTTACGCCCTCAAGAAGTTGACATTGTTTGAGTTACTTCACACACACCTAGGATTTATTTTTCCTAAGTTTTTTATTTGTTTATTAGTCATAATTAGTCATTATCTAGTCTCCTATATTTTAGGAGAGAACATTCCACCTGGAGAATATTCTCTTTTAGTTCACACTTCACTTTGACTAGTTGAGTTGAGTTTAGATGTTGCATTGGGATAATCACCATGCTAATTTGACCTTGCCTTGGTATCATCACCAAAGTGACACATTAGCCTTGATTCCTTGATTTAAATACTCACTACTTTATGTTTAGTCAGTTAACTGAAGACTAGTTGACTAGTTAACTCAACTAGGTGGCAGTTCACTCCCGTAATTGCATGAGAGACTAGAATAGGTGGAAGTTCACTCCCGTAACTGTTGGTGTGTGTCTAGATCACTCTAGACCACCATTATGGTGAATTGGTTCACCTCAAGTCAAACTCATTGAGTTATACAAAGTATATCATGTGTAAATTATTCAGGTTTCACAACGGTTAATGAGAATTCTTTCCATTCTTTCTCTCATTCTTCTTCTTTTTTCAACTCTCTCTGAAAATGTGTGTATAGATGTTTAGCTAGATCTATTATGTGCAGGTCAACACATTTACATGGTATCAGGGCCAATGGAGTGCTAGGAAAAAGCTACATCAAAATTGTTTGCAGGTACAAAATATTGGAGACAACGAAAACATGGAATTCCAAAAAGAATTCATTCTTACACCTTACAACTATTTTTCATGGAAGGAGAAAATATCCATACATCTCCGATGAGGGTTGTATAGGTTAACCATGAATACATATACATAACTGACATCAGCCATAGAAAAATCCAAGTACTTAAATCACATGGATGAGGCACTCGGAAACATTTACAGTCTTATTTCTCCCGATCTCCTTTTTCATATATCTTCCTGTAAGACTCCCAATGAAGCCTGGACCATCTTGTAAGGGTTCTATGGAAAATAGGATGAGATGAGGGGACACATGCTGGAGGAGGATCTACTCACATTGGATCCAAAAAGCTTCGAGAATATCCAAGATTTGTTTACAAAATTCAAGTATTTACTATCGCAACTCAAATCTTGCAGGGTTGACAAATCGAAGGAGGAGAAACAAATGGTTCTCACCATTCTCTCCAAGCTTGGTCCTGAATTCTCAGTATTCGTATCCACATTCCATACTATCAAATTTGCCTCTGGAGCCACCTGGAAGATGCCTTCTCTTGAGGACTTTATTGAATCCCTGACACAAGAGCAAACCAAGCTCATCAACATGGGTGCAATCAAAGGCTCAAGGGCACATGCACTCACTGTGCATGATGGCAGCCACAAATATCAGAAATATAAAGATAAATATAATCATAAATCTCATGGACATATGAAGAAGGAAGGGTACACAAAACCCTTCACCGATGCCTCTATATCCAAAGGAGAAAAGGGAAGAAAAGGAGAGAAATGCACATATTGTCACAAAGGATTCCATTCGGAATATGCATGCATGAAAAAGAAAATAGATCTAATGTCTCAGATACTTCAGAAAAACAACCTTGGAGATCGCATCCCTGAGGGTGCAAAGAAGAAGAAGCCAGAAGATCTGAATTCCAAGAAAGGAAATTCTAGCCATGCGTTGATTGCCATCAACTCCTCTCTCGATGCTTGGATCATAGATTTAGCATCACATCACATGGTTTCCTCAGAAGAAGTCTATTCTTCGTTGTATGCATGCAAAGGTCCTCCTATTCTGATGGGGGACAACTCTTCTGTCGAAGTCACCGGCAAAGGAAGGATTGAACTCACCAACGGAAGCCTCAATAATGTGTTGCATGTTCCCAAGCTTTCTGACAACCTTCTCTCTGTGTATCAAATGATGAATTCTGGCACCGGAAAGAAATTCATATTCACAGCAAATTCCATGGACATCTACGACATGCAAACCAACTCCAAGGTTGCTACCAGTGAGGTAAATCATCAGTCTAGATTGTATACATTTTCTGAATTCATTGAACCTAATTCTGCTTTACTGCTTACTCATGCTGATGAAAGTAGTAGGATATGGCATGAAAGGTTTGGACATTTGAATTTCAGATACATGAAACATATTAGAAACCACATCTTGGTTGATGGTCTTCAAGACATCCATTTCTCCAAGGGATCATGTGAGGGATGTGTTCTCGAAAAATACCCTCAAGAGAAATTCGTCAAAGGAAAGTCTCAGCAAGATTTTGCACCTTTAGATCTGATCCATAGTGACCTCATGGGTCCTTTTCCACATCCATCGATCAATAAAGTGAGGTTTGTTCTCGTTTTTGTTGATGATTTTTCACATTTTACATGGATCTACTTTTTGAGGAAAAATTCCGAGGTCTTTCAACACCTCAAAGATTTCAAAGCTTTGGTTGAGACACAGTCCTAAAAGAAGATCAAAGTCCTCTGAACTGATAATGGGGGAGAGTATGTGAACCATGAGATTCATAATAGTTTCCATGAGGAAGGGATTCAGTTGTAGCATGCAATTCCCTACACTCCGCAGCAAAACGAAGTTGTCGAGTGGAAAAATAGATCTCTAAAGGAGATGGCATCTTGCATGTTGCATGCAAAGTCACTACCATAGAGATTATGGGCTGAAGCACTTAACTGTGAAAAATACATTAAAAATAGATCTCCTCATAGATATGACAAGGATAAGACCCCCTACGAGGCTTGGAGTGGCCTCAAACCGGAAGTGGCCCACTTTCACATTTTTGGTTCACATGCATGGGCCCGGATTCCCTCTGAAAAGAGGAAGACACTTGATCCACAAAGCACTGAGTGCATTTTTATTGGATACCCCGATGGTGTGAAGGGATATCAGCTTATTGATCCTTCCTTGGACCGAATCATCATTGAGCATAATGTCCAATTCGAGGAAAGTGTCTCGCATGTACCTCAGCAGTCACATGTAGACACCTTCACTTGTCCACCTGTCCGAGATGATAGGCATGCACATGCCGACTCTTCTTTAGATGAGAGTTCTGATTTAGAGGACTCATATGATTCAAATTCAGAGTCAGTACATTCAGATGCAAAGTCAGAGCATCCAGATGCAGTCGCAGAGCCAGAGAAGAGGCCCAAGTGGGCACAGACTACTCTTCAGGATGCAAGGGATCTTGTTTGTGATCCAACCGATACTAGGAGGACTCGATCTAATTTTGAGCAGCCTCCTATTGCACTCACTTCCACTGAACCATTGCCTTCCATGCATGTTTTCTTGGTTCAGTCTTCAGATCCACAGTCTTATGGCGAGACTGTTGGAAATCCCTTTTGGGAATCCACCATGCAGGAGGAGTACAACTCCCTCTTCAAGAACTAGACTTGGGATCTAGTTCCCCTTCCTTCTAGGAGGAAACATGTCAGATGTAGATGGGTCTACAGGACCAAGAGTGCAATGGATGGATAGATCAGCAGATACAAAGCCAGGCTGGTGTCCAAAGGATTTCATCAGGTTCATGGTATTGACTATGATGAGACCTTCGCTCCAATAGTGAAGATGGATTCCATACGATTGGCAATTTCCATTGGGACAGCCAAGGTATGGGAATTCCATCAGATGGAAGTGAAGAATGCATTTCTTCACAGTGATCTCTCTGAGGAGATCTACATGGAGTAGCCCCAGGGATTTATGTAGGACTCATCTTTGGTCTGTCAACTAAAGAAGTCACTTTATGGCCTCAAGCAAGCTCTGAGGGCATTGTATGCCAAGATGGACTCCTACCTATCGTCACAGAAATTTGCACGTTGTAAATTAGACCCGAATGTATACATGCTCAGGATGGCTGATACACTTCTACTTTTAGTTTTGTATGTCGATGATTTGTTGATCACCGGTTGCTCGACTTCAACGATTGCTGCACTCAAGAGAATTCTTCATGACAAGTTTTTGATGATGGACATGGGGCCTCTACACTTCTTCCTTGGACTTGAGATTAGTCAGGATGCATCAGGCATCAAACTGTCTCAAGGAAAGTATGCACAAGATCTCCTTGAGAGATTTCACATGACAGACTGCAAGTCTGCTCCGACTCCTTTCCTATCAAGAGTCAAACTTGAGGATGGAAGGGAGACTCCATTGGTTGAAGGCACACTGTACAGACAGCTAGTGGGGAGCTTGTTTTATCTCACACACTCCAAACTACACCTCTTATATGTAGTTGGCTCAGTTTCTAGGTTCATGCAGGAGCCGCATGAGCTACATTGGAAAGCTGCAAAGCGTATCCTTCGATACGTACAGGGCACCATCACCTTTGGGATTCATTATGCAGAAGACTCTACATTAGATCTCATTAGGTTTATTGATTCGGAATGGGCTGGCAATAGCGTTGATCACAAGTCCACATCTAGTTACTCACTTAGTCTTGGTTCCAGGCCTATCTGTTGGTTGAGCAAGAACCAAGTTGTCATTTCTCTATCTTCAACCGAGGGAGAGTAGAGAGGGGTAGTTAACATAACCATTCAGGCTATGTGGCTACAACATTTTCTCACTAAGTTGGGCACTCATTTTTATCGATCGATCGTCATCTAGCGTGACAACCAAAGTACTCTGAAGTTCTGTAGAGATCTAGTTCAGAGGAAATGAACAAGGCACATTGAGATCCACATACGCTACATCCAGGACTCAGTACATGAGGGGATCAACGACTTACAGTTCTCACTGAGCAGAAATTCCATTCTCTCCGAGGTCGTCCTAGAGTGAAGAACAAAATTGCCTAGAAACTGTAGTTCTTCTTTTTTTTTACATACATTGTACCTTGAGGGGGGGGGGTTTCCCATGAGGCTTTCCCTCTTTCCTCACTTTATTTTTAGTGTATCTTTTGTACTTGGGTACCTAACATGGCCTCGTTGTTGGGACCCAATCTTTATTTTCACCATAGTGATGCTTGGGGGGGGTGTTGGAGTTACTTCAAACACACCTAGGATTTCTTCTTCCTAAGGTTTTTATTTGTTTATTAGTCATAATTATTCATTAACCAGTATCCTATATTTTAGGAGAGAATATTCCACCTCGAGAATATTCTCTTTCAGTTCACACTTCAGTTTGACTAGTTGAGTTGAGTTTAGATGTTGCATTGGGATCATCACCATGATAATTCAAATTTTCCTTGGTATCATCACCAAAGTGGTGCATTTACCTTTATTCCTTGAGTTAACTCCTCACTACTTTATGTTCAGTGAGTTAACTGAAGACTAGTTGACTAGTTAACTCAACTAGGTGGCAGTTCACTCTCGTAACTGCCTGAGAGACTAGAATAGGTGGCAGTTCACTCCCAAAATTGTTGGTGTGTGTCCAGATAACTCTATACCACCACTATGGTGACTTGGTTCACCTCAAGTCGAACTCATTGAGTTATACAGAGTATATCATGTGTAAATTATTCATTATTCACAACGGTTAATGAGAATTCTTTCCATTCTTTCTTTCCTTCTTCTTTTTTCAATTCTCTCTGCAAATGTGTGTATCATTGTTTAGCTAGAGATATTCTATGCAGTTCAACACATTTACAGATACATCAAATACCCCCATTTTGTCCCACAAACCTTTTGGCATTTCATTTTTTGGGGTTAGGGTGTTTTATTTTCTTTATGTTAAAAATGTCTTTGGAGCCTCATTGTAAAAATCATCATATTCTTGAGAATGAGTGTAGCCGTCATATCTATTCTCAAAGATAAGATGCCACCATTATAGCGATTTCATTCATTCTATATTTTTACAATTTCTACACATTTCTGTCATTAATAGAAATTCAGTATTATTGTATCTCTCTATTTCTTGTAATATTTATTTGTATTTCATTGTTAAATATTTTCCTTCATATCATTCTTAAAATAATTTAGATTACTTGGCCTATAGTATCCTATTCCACCAACCTATAAACATATGTACATTTTCAATTGGGGTTCATCCTGGGGGTATAACATTCCCCTCCCACTTATTTATGCCTTGTCCTCAGTGCATTACATATAATGTACAATCAAAATTCTTCAAAAATCCCATTTTCTTTGATTTTGAATCTTGTTATCCTTCGAGTGCTCTTGTTTTCAAGCACCAGATTCATGTCTTCATACTTCAACTAGAAGCCATTTTCTCTATTCCTTAGAATTGCTTCAGTAAATAATTCTACTCATTGTGTCATTCTTGAGCTACCTCGTCCTTATTTCAATCACCCTTCCAAGCTCATGCATACTTTCACTTCTACACAATCATTCATCGATCCATCTTGAAAAGTCTTTCACACATAAAGAGAGCGTTATCTCATTACCAGACCCCCACTATGGATCTACAATTTGAGGCTCCAATGTCCCAATAGTAGCCATTATTCCTAGGAATTTCAGCGTCAATGCCATCATCTCATCTGTATCACACACATACAGTCAACATGAGACAATACCAGAATAATTTTATTTAAAAATTCAATGTTTTTTGTTTCATAAGAAAATTCAGATTTTTCCAAAATATGGAATTCCATCTCATATTTTCCTGATTGTTGTAACAATAAGCATCAATATTTATTATATCTTGCAAAAGTTTCCTACTCGAGACCACTTTTCATGCAATATTTTCATCTTCCATTCAGGGAAATAGATGATTAGTATTTCATGTACCATATAATTCTATTGTAATATTTACAAAGACTGGCAAAGTGATTTCATAAGTATACTCTACACTTAAAAATTCAACCATAGATATCAAACCATTTATTAAATAGAATGAAATTATCATTATATGCATAGGAATTTTCAGCCATTAGGCTTTTCATTCTTTCAACATCATTATTTTCATTACTCTATTTTCTTGAACAGAAATTTCATGTAGTCAATGCTCATGTGACTACTTGACTTCCAACTCTCTTGTTGCAATATCTAACAACTCTTGAAATTCTCTCAACTCTACGAGTGAATAATAATTGAAACATTTCAGCTACTAGCATAATCATTTATATTAAATATCTTATATGCATATATTCATCAAAATGCATTCAACAAATGAACTAAAGCATAAACAACTCTATCATGCATGAGTGCAACTCTACCACTTACACACTATCCATGAGTGGAATTCTTTATGCATATATATTAAATGCACCCTTGCATTGGCTTCAAAATGCCCTTTTCCTAAGTCATGCATATCATCATGGTAAATTGGAACGTATGGCAAATTCCTCGACACATCATCCATACACTTCCCTTTTCTTGCTCAATCATTTGGATTCCTTCCTTTTCGACGAAAACAATATACCAAGAACATAATTTTATGGTTCTCTTTAGTGTTAGCAAAAAGGTTGTAATCCAAACATTAGCTATAAGTAGGAAGTTTCCTTGGATACTTGTGTGGCACTAAATCCTTTTCATATCCAACCATTTCATGGCCTCATACATGACTAGCTTTATTAGCATTCATTCCTATAATAGGGTCATACCCTTTTATTGATTTGGTTATTACTTCATAACCAATATAACATGACATGCTACTATGTCATTTGTATGCATTCAAATGATAAACAAATTTTATAATTATCACAGGCCTTCAAACTTTACCACATAGAGTGGTGTATCATTTCCATTAATCCATTCTAATTATACATTAATTCCATTTTATAAAATATCTTTGGCTGGAAAAATTCTTACCTAATTCCCTTTAGCAATTATGCAACATGAATACATAAAATTCATACCTGCATAGTTTTCATTAAATGAATTTGATTCTGCATGATTATCTGGTAATAACAAGAGCTCTCATGCCTCCTTTACTAGTCTTATAATCAACCTTTCATATTTTTGTTGGTTCCTTCCATATGAAGCAACATCCTTAGCAGCACTTGCATCCATGCAATACATTTTCTCTTTCCTGACACAACAACCACCATTAGCAACATCATATTCTTATATATAACCATACACTACTCCTAGTCTTTAACATGTTATATATATAACAATTTGCATTCACTAATGCATATATATATTTTCTATGTAATCTAATTTTCATTGCTATGTATGGTTGTCGACCATGCCATATCATATTTGTTTCTACAACAATTTCAACAATGTCTGCTATCATTCACTATCATATTCATTGTTCCTAGATATCCTCAATTTCCCTGAGTTTTTGTTCATCCTTTTTGTGCTCTCACTGTAATCACTACACATGATTATTTCTTCCCTGAGAAATTTTTAAGTGAATCCACTCTTGGCTACATTTTCTTTTCTAGCCAAATACTATGTTGATATTAATTTCCAGCACTCATCATTTTTTGGATCCCTTTGATCCAACACATATTTGATCGAATTACATAACCATTCATGCTTTCTTATTGACGTTAGCACTTGCAGTATCTTTCACTTTACCATCTCTTTTCTTAGCAACCCAACCTAAACCATGAATTGCATAGTCAATTCGTAGCATACCATAATGGTGTACATATGTTTTCTTTTCCACCTTCATAGAATTAATCTAGTAGTAGTTAGAATTGATTGATTTTAATTGCCATCATAAATTCCAATGATACTTCCACCACTTGGAATCTCACTACTGGGTCTTTTTTAACTTGAGATGGGTCCTACTCATATTTTATTCCTTTTTCATTCCACAACAAGAATAGAATCATTTTTTTCTTTGTGATTCTTATTGATGTCCCTACGGGAAATCACCTCCATGTTTGGATCCCTTTGATTTGTCATCCCATTATACCTTGGTAATGTCCTCATCACCTTTGGAATGTACCCAACATTATCTATAGCATGGATGATGTAGGAAAATCACTCCACCTTAGAAACGCGCCAACATTCCAGCACATCAAAGCACATTCAAGGAGGGGAGAGGTGTCAACCCTCTCATTTTCCCCTCATTTTTAAATTTAAAATGTAAAATTAAATGCAATTAAATGTTGTAAGGCTGGAAGAGCCAAGTCAATGACTTTGTGAAGGCAGGAGATAAGGTCACCTTTAATGGATGACAAGCTGATGGGATCTAGGTCTGATTCAGACTAGATGGTCATTGCATGTAATTCAATGTAATTAATGAGTGTAGGTGTGTTGGAGGGAGAGCTCGAGGAGCCCCTCTTTGGTAAAATATCTTTGTATAAAAATTCATTAGAGATCTAGCATATAGAAGAGATGAGTGAGTAGAGAGCTCAAGAGAGGAGAGAACATTCTAGACATTGTTGTAGTCTGAGCTCAAGCATTGCAATTAGTATTCTGATATTAATAGAAAGGAACAAACTTCTATGTTTACCAATTCCTGTGTGGTGAATGCTTGTGAATGTCATCTATGTGTGTTTGTGAGTTTATGTTGTAGATGTATGAGTTATATTTCCATCTGCAGGGTGAATATAGATTCCATTATATGTTTGAGAGATGTTGAGTTATCTCTGGGTTCTTTAGGGTAAATGCAAGGAGTGCATGACAGAGTGTTGAGAACTCTATGAGCCAACGCAAGGAATGTGTATCTAAACTTTGATTCAAGTTCAGATGAGAACGTGCCAGGAGGGCACACCAGAATAGTTCACAATCTCAGAGAGGAGCCTCAAGCTTGTTGAACACCTTGGAGGAGAGAGTGTGTAGAGGAGGAACAAAGAAATATAATCGCTAAAGATTTTGTAGAGTCTTCCAGGAGGGCATTGAGCAGGTGAGAGGAGTGCACAGGTGAAATTTGTTTGAGTTATGAAAAGAGGAGTGTCAAGGAGAAGACACTCACAGAGTTACTGAACACTATGTAAGCTCAGAAAGGAGTGCTTGAGTAGATGCTTCCAAGAGGGCATACATATCCCTTCGAGGAACAAAGGGACAAATACCTTTGAGGTCCGAGTAGTCAAAGCTCAAGGTGAAATATAGTTGTTGAATACTCTGGAGGAAGACATGTGCAATGAGTCCACCAAGCCAACACTTAGACAAGTGTTGAAAGGATTCGTTTGAAATACTTCATCGAGTGCAAGGAGATCCTGGAGGTGTGAACTTGGTTCAAGTTTCAAATGTCGGGAGGAAAATCAAAAGCCAAGAATCAAAGTAGTCAAGCTTGGAGGAGAAGGTTTAAGGACAAAAACCTTTGAACACTTAGAAATTTTTACAAATTTCAGGAGAAAGTGCAAGCTTAGGAGGAGGAGCAACAACAACCATCAGATCTGTTTTTGAGAAAGAGATATGGACCGTTGGATTCCATGTCCAGACACCTAGAAGAGCATGCAAGAGGATAACAGATCTTGGCCATTATATCTGAGCACGTGGATCAACAAGCGTTGGATCCAGAGGAGGGAGGACTTGCGAAGTCTCGAAGTCCCACCGAAGAAAGGGCTCATCCATATTATAGAGAGACAGGTGGCAGTAGATTGAAGGGTCCGGGAGGTAGATCTATGGAAGATCTGCATGGAGCAAAACCTGAAAATGTCGAAGGTCTGAAGAGAGAAGTATAACTTGATCCTTGATCATCAAGAGACAGGTGAAAGTATATCCGAGATTTCCTAGGAAGGAACTTCAGAAGAATCAACGTGGAGAAAAGTGAAATATTCACGAAGTCGCGAATGGTGAAGAAGATCTAGACCGTTGGATCCCAAAGGACGCGTGGTGGAGATCCATGTATTTTAGAGGAGAAGTACTCCGGAAGAAACAGGGTGTAGTGTTGCGACAATTACCCAAAGCATTGGAGCTTGAAATTTGAGAGGATCATTGATCCTCACACCGGTTATGTTTGCAGTTCAGGGTTCAGAGAGTTTGGCGGTGGTTGTAGTTGAAATGATTGAAGCCCAAAGTCTGGAGCGCCTAGGACACTAAGCCTCGGGTCATATGCCGAGGTCACATGGAGAGAGGGACTAGTGGAAAGAAGCTAGCACCCGTTCGCGTTGATATTTGAAGAGGGGCTTACCAGGAGCCCATGGGTTACTTAATGCCAACACCTTAGGGAGAGAGGGCCTGTGTCTATCAGAGCCCAGAAGAGTCAACCGACTCCTTGATTGGAATGATATTAGACTGGGAGTTCGTGCATCCTCGAGGGAGAGAATGGGGGTGTGCGTCAAGTGGTATTAGAGCTTGATTTTGTCTACAGATCATAGGTAAAGGTGAGAAGGTGAAAATGAGATAGTATGATAACATCAAATGGTATCATAAGCTTAATTTATTATTTAGACAGTAGGTGAAGGAGGAAACAAAATGTGATGCTCTGTAAATATTGTTGCAAGGCATGCAACAAATTGTAGGCAACCAGGAGGGCTAGAAGAGGAGAAGTAAAATGGATACAAATGGCCATAAGCGTGGTCAAGGAAAGGACCACCAATAGAAAAGTAAAGAATAAATTGACAAGGAGATCAGTGAGATAAGAGCAGAGATGGAAATGATAGCATTGAAGATGGAACAGGAGGAAAATGTACATTGGTGGTACGAATGGCCTCTGAACAGGAAGGAAAAATGGCAGGTTGAAAATATGTTGGCCAGAAAGAAAGAACAGGTAGTAAGGAGTTGGCTAAGGCATGCTGAAAACCTCAGTGACACAGAACATGAGATGGTTTACATCGGTGAACCATAAGTTGGGAGAACCCTCAGTGATGAGGAAGAGAGATCAGTTAAAGGTATCATAAACTTCCAGGAGGGAAGAGCTGTATTTTCAAATTTCCAGGTGGGTAATGAGCTAATATCATAGGATGTCATTAACTTCTATAATGACAATAATAGAAATTCAAATTGTCAGGTGGGAAATGAGATGCGATTAGTTGATATCATAGTATTCCAATAGAGCAGAGGATAAATCCTATATTTCCAGGTGGGCAAGGGAGAAGAGATGAACTCAGCTGAGAGTTCAAATCGACAAGGTGTGATGATGGAGGAGGATCAAAGGTATGTTCTGTTCATTGGGGGAATTGAGATATTTTTTCCAACTAGCCAAGTGACCGTTCATCTTCTATAGAGACAGGTGGTAGTAGATCGAATGGTTTGGGAGGTAGAGATCAAGAAGATCTGTGTGGAGTAGAAGATGAAATTATCGAAGCTCTGAAGAGCAGAGTAGACCCTAATACTTGATCATCACGAGAGAGGTGGCAATAGATATTAGAGTTTGTGGGAAGGAACTTCAAAAGAATCAGCGTCAATAAAGGTGCAATCTTCATGAAGTTGTGAAGGGTAGAGAAGATCTAGACCATTGGATCTAGAAGGACATGTGGTGGAGATCTGCGTGTTTTGGAGGAGAAGTTCTCTAGAAGAAATTGGGTGTAGTGTTGTGAGAATAACCCGAAGCACTGGAGCCCAAAATTAGAGAGGAAATTTGATCCTCACACCGGTTATGTTTGCGGTTAATGTTTGAGAGATTTTGGTGGTGGCTGCAGTTGAAGCATTCAAAGCCCGTATTCTGGAGCGCCTAGGAGATTAATCCCCGGGTCATAGCCCTAGGTCGTATTGAAAGAGGGACTAGTGGAAAGAAGCTAGCACCCATTAACGCTGAGACTTGAACAAGGGATTAGCAAAAGCCCATGAGCTACATAAAACCTATGCCTTAGGGAGAGAGGGCCTATGTAAATTGGTTTGGGGTCTATCAGAGGCCCGAAGATTCAATCTGACAGCTTTATTGGAATGATCCTAGACCGGGAGGTCATGCGGCCCCGAGGGAGAGAATGGTGGTGTGCGTCAAGTTGTATCAGATCTTGGTTTTGTCTGCAGATCATAGGCAAAGGTAAGAAGGTGAAAAGGAGATAGTATGATAACATCAAATGGTATCAGGAACTTAATTTCACCTGTAGATAGTAGTTGAAGGAGGAAACAAAGTGCGATGCTCTGTGAAGATTGTTACAAGGCATGAAGCAAATGGTAGGCAGCCAAGAGGGATGAAAAAGGAGAAGGAAAATGGTTACCAATGGCCATAAGTTTGTTAAAGGAAAGGACCCCCAACAGAAAATTACAGAACAAATTCACAAGGAGCTCAGTGAGATAAGAGAAGAGATGGAAATTCTAGCATTGAAGATGCAGCAGGAGGAAAAGGTACATTGGAAGTATGAATGACCTCTGAACAGTAAGGAAAAATAGTCTGTTCAAAATATGTTGTCCAGAAAGAAGAAACAGGTAGTAAGGAGGTGGTTGAGGCATGATGAAAACCACAATGACACAAAATAGGAGATGGTTTAAATCTATGAACCAGAATTTGGGATAACCCTTAGTGATGAGGAAGGGAGATATTTCTGCTAACTACACAAGTAGAGGCTAGCATAAGTGTTGCAGCTACAAAACTAGAAGGATAGCCAGCACAAACTGTCATAAGGGAGGAAATCGAGCAGATACTGAAGTATTCCCATGTAGGAGAAGAAGATGAGAATTCAGATAAATGGCTCAAAAATTTCATCCAAGAAGTTGAATTCGATATGAATGAAGCACTGGATTCAGCAGCATAAGAGGAAGAAAACATCATAGACTTTGTTCATCTATGTGAGGAACTTGAAGCCCTGGAGAGAAAGGTAGTAGTGCAAAGCCTACAAATACAACAAGCTAAGTTGGAGACAGGTGAAGGAGCATACCTTTTTGGGGAAATGATGGAGGAAGATGGATATGTACCAGCAGAGGAGCTGACAGAATTCCATCAATCAGATTAGGAAGTTGAGTAGCATCTCATTGATGAGACTTTAGAACTAGATTCTGCAGTAGGGTGGAAAGATAATGCCACATAGGAGGAAAAAAACATGGGGGATCAAGATGATCTACCCATTGATAAGGATGGAGTGCAACAGAGAAGAATGCATAAGGAGAACCATCCAACATAGAAAATAGATAGGGTAATATAGGATATAAGAAAGCTGATGGAGAGGTCAGCAACAGAAGCATTCAGCAAGGGGAAGTTGAATACAAGGAAGCCTACAAGAGAAGCAAGGAAGCAACAACAATAGAAGCAAAGAATAGGAGCGAGAGGACAACTCCAAAGGAGAGTTTTGGATCTAGGACGATTTCAACACTGGGACACAAGAGCTCATGAGGAGGAGCTCATGATTTTCCCAGCAGTGGAGTATGATGCAGGAGCATCACTCCACCTCAGCAACGCGCCAGGATTCTAGCACATCAAGGTGCATTCAAGGAGGGGAGAGGCATCAGAACTCTCATTTTTCCCTCATTTTTAAATTTCAAATGTAAAATTAAATGAAATTAAATGTTGTAAGGCTAGAAGAGCCAAGTCGATGACTTTGTGCAGGAAGGAGATAAGGTCGCCTTTAATGGATGATAGGCCGATGGGATCTAGATCTGATTTGGACTATATGGCCATTTAATGTAATTCAATGTAATTAATGAGAGTAGGTGAGTTGGAGGGAGAGCTCAAGGATCCCCTCTATTGTAAAATATCTTTGTATCAAAATTCATTAGAGAGCTAGCATGTAGAAGAAATGAGCAAGTAGAGATATCGAGAGACGAGAGAAGATTCGAGACTCTGTTGCAGTTCGATCTCAAGCATTTTAATTAGTATCCTGATATTAATACAAAGAAACAGACTTCTTTGTTTACCAATTCCCGTGTTGTGAATTCTTGTGAATGTCATCTATGTGTGTTTGTGAGTTTATGTTGTAGATGTATGAGTTAGATTTCCATTTGCAGGGTGAAGATAGATTCCGCTATCTGTTTGAGAGCTATTGATTTATCTCTGGGTTGTTTAGGATAAATGCAAAGAGTGCATGACAGAGTGTTGAGAACTATGTGAGGCAATCCAAGGAGTGCATATCTGAACTCTGCTTTGAGTTTAGAGGAGAACGTGCTAGTAGGGCACATTAGAATATTTCACAATATTAGAGAGATTACTCAAGGTTGTTGAACACCTTAGAGGTGATATTGTGTAGAGGAGGCACAAAGAAACAAAATCACTGAATATTCTATAGAGCTCTTCCAGGAGTTCATTGAGTAGATGCAAGGAGTGTGCACATGAACTCTATTTGAGTTCTGAAAAAAGGAGTTTCAAGGAGATGACACTCAAAGAGTTACTAAACACTCTGTAATCTTAGCAAGGAGTTCTTGAGCAGAAGTTTCCACGAGGCCACATATATCCCTTCGAGGAACAAAGGGACAGAGACCTTTGAGGTCGGAGCAGTCGAAGCTCAAGGTGAAACAAAGTTTTTGAATACTTTGGAGGAAGACTTATGCAAGGAGTGCACGAGGCCAACACTTAGACAAGTGTTGAAAGGAGTCATTTGAAATACTTCTTCGAGCACAAGGAGAGAAATTAGGTGTGAAATTGGTTCAAGTTTCAAAGATCATGAGGAAAATTAGAAGTCGAGAATCAAAATAGTCGAGCTCGCAGGAGAAGGTTCAATGACAAACACCTTTGAATACTTAGAAATTTTCCCAAATTTCGGGATAAGGTGAAAGCTTAGGAGGAGGAGAAACAATAACCATCTGATCAGCTATACAGAAAGAGATATGGACCATTAGATTCCACGTCCAGACATCTAGAAGAGCATGCAAGAGAAGAACATAACTCAGTCGTTACATCCGAGCACATGGATCAACAAGCATTGGATCCAGAGGAGGGTGGACTTGTGAAGTCCCGAAGTCCCACCGAAGAAAGGGACCATCCATCTTCTAGAGAGACAAGTGGAAATAGATCGAAGGGTTCAGGAGGTAGAGCTCCGAAATATCTACATGGAGTAGAAGTCGAAACTATCGAAGCTCTGAAGAGCGGATTAGACTCTGATCCTTGATCATCAGGAGACAGTTGGCTATAGATATGAGAGTTCATGGGAAGGAACTTCATAAGAATCAGCATGGATAAAGGTGCAATCTTCACGATGTCACTAAGGGTGGAGAATATATGAACCATTGGATCCAAAAATATGTGTGGCAAATATCCACATGTTTCAGAGGGGAAATGCTCGGGAAGAAACTAGGTGTAGTGTTGCAACAATTACTTGAAGCATCAAAGATCGAAATTAGAGAGGACAGTTGATCCTTGCACCAATTATGTTTCCATTTCAGGGTTCAAAGAGTTTGGCGATGACTGCAGTTGAAATGGATGAGGCCCAAATTCTGAAGCACCCAGGAGATTAAGCCTCAGGTTATAGATCGAGGATGCATGAAGAGAGTGACTAGCAGAAAGAAGCTAGCACCCATTGGCGTTGATATTTGAACAGGGTATTAGCAGGATCTCGCGGTTTACATAAAACCTATGTCTTAGGGAGAGAGGGCCTGTGTAAATTGGTTTGGGTTCTAGCAGAGGCCTAAAGAGTCGATCCAACTCCTCAATTGGAATGATCCTAGAGCAGGAGGTCTTATAGCCCTGAGGGAGAAAATGGGGGTGTGCGCCAATGGACAATCCATTTCATTTTTGTCACAGTTCTTTAGTGTTGTAATAGAATTGAATAACTTGGAATCCAGCTAGTGGTACCCTTTTCCACTATGCTTACATACCTCCATTTGGGATCAAAGTGATTGGGAAATGAAACGTTGATGATTATCTCTACAATGATGTTGAAGTCGTAGTATTCTTGGTTATCATGGGCGTTAACAGTCAAAATGGATCTATGTTATACTTGTTGGTTTAGTTGGAGGATCCTTGTTGTCTTGGTGGGCTATCTTCACGCTTTCGTATTGTTGTATCCAGTCTGTGGGATTTTATGGGGTTTAATGATTGGAGCATTGTGTCATCATGGATTGTGCATTTGGGCATTGCATTGTTTTCACTGCCAAGGGTAGCGCAGTGAGTTATGTTGTTCCTTCTTGCCCATGTCTTCACCTCAACATTGTGGTTGTTTGACTGAGGAGTCACGAGGGTTATACTCTGCACGTGTTAGGTATCATTAATTGGATGAGATAGAAAATTATTCCCCTTTTATGGCCTCTCTTGTCACAGGTTTTAATAACTTTGTCCACAAAGTAAGTTGGGTTGTTCTCTATGTATGTGTCATTAGCCTTTCAGGTTTTACCATTGAAAGGAGTCAACTCTAGTATTGTCTTGGAAGCAAACCCTTAACTCCTCCAGTCTGAGGGTTTTATAAAAAAATATTATCGGGCTTGTCTAGTTTACTATGGGTTATTGTGGATTGAAATGTATTATTGATTAATTTAAATGCAGCCTCGCCCAATTGGTTATGTGACAATCGTGTGGATTTTAGTATCTAGTCATTGCCTGTGTTATTGAAATGGAAACCCTACATCGATAATTGGATAGTTCAAAATAACATAGTCGCCCTCTTATGGTTGATAACCCAATATTGTCTTTTGAGGAAGTTGCAGCCTCACCTCACGTTAGTGCATGAGTATGTGTGGTTGCCATAGCATGGTAGGTCGGTGGTTGATGGTTTCAATAGTTCAAGTATAAGCTCAACATTGAATTGGTTGATTGGTTGATACATTGTCATTTTCTTTTGCACTAAGGTTATTTTAATGTTTGATTTGGCATTGGTTACAATTGCTAAATAACGCTCACTCATACTGCATTTGTAGGTTTGGTGTTTCTACACAACAAATAAATGGTCATTGTAATTGTTAGTTTTTTTTTGCGCTGAATGGATATTACAACCAAGATGAATTTAGGAACTTCATCCACTATATGTTTACAATTGTTTGATTGTATAAGCCAAGTTTTACACAACATAGTTGATTACTGTTTGACTAAATTGAAGCAATATTGTATTAGAGTGATGGCTCAGCATGATGGGTTGCAAGGCTACCTGCAGAGCCTCTGCCTATGTTTGAAATTTCGATTGTCGTAAAGGGTATTTTAAGTGTGGGAGTAGTGAATTGACAAATAGGTGTCGATGTTGCATATCAGTCATGAGGTATTTTAACTTTCCGTTCAGTCGCTTGAATCTCTAGTCAATCTCCCATACAAACTCTCCTAGTTTCTTTCTTATTTCGATCATCTCATTCATGTATTGGTCCTCTGAACTCGGCTTCTAGAACACATTAATAAGTAACTTCTTAATGTATGTCAGTGTCTTGGTCATCCTAGGGGCACTGTTTGTGTCTAGACTCATGTACCAGTCCAATGCATGGTCTCTTAGTGTAATAGCTAGCTGCGAAAGTTTGGTATCTTCATCAGTGATCTATTTTTATTCCTAGATCTTTTCACAAATGAACAAGTGCTTCTCAGGGTATTTTTCTGCTTCTCCCCAAAATTTTGGTAACTTGATGGTAGGATCATGTCCTGCCATTCTGAATACTGAACTACTACCTCCTCCACACAATGTAGATACTTGAATAGTGATGCCTAAACTAGCTCCTCTAGTTGTTGTTCCTTGTGTCGATGTACTTCTTGTTGCCAGACTTCCTTCGAACTGCAATTGTCTAAATGGTGGTGCTCTCTTTGTTGTATTAGTCGCACATGGTTTTATGGGTTCCAAACTGACATTAACATGGATAGGATGGCTACCTTCTCCTCCAGTTCTTGGACCTCTCATTTTCCTTTCATATGTTGCACGCAGTATTTCCTCAATGTGATCCACAGCCTGAATATCATCTACCTCTTCCTCATCAGTCGCCAAGCCTTCCCTTGCAGATATAACTCTTTTCTTGGTGTTCACTTTGTATTGGTAGGGTGCTCTACTACATGTCTTTCCCGTTGACGTAAAGATCCACTTGATCTAGTTGTTTTCCATCATGATGAGGTCCAAGGGTTCCTCCTCCTTCTTGCCTTTATCCTTCCCTCCTTCCATTTATCCCTACTCTGTCAGTGCTTCCCCCCTTCCCCCATGAACATAGGGAAGTTTAGTTGTCTCACTCCATTGTCATTACCCCTTTGTTATATAACAATATCTTAATAGAGGTATACAATGATTGAATGTACCTTCCTTGAGTTCTGCGTAGCATTTTTTTCTCCACTGCACTGTATGACTTCGCTGTGTCCACGGAAAACTCTGTTATGAAGCCTGCAACAATACTCTTAAGCCAAAAGTATACTACGTGGGTGAATTTGTTGTTAACCTGCTGTAACTCCCCGATATGTACTAGGGTCCAATCTAGCTATCTAATCTGCTTCGTCGAGTGGTTATCCTTCAACCTTAGTATCCACTCCTATAGCAGATGTGGAAAATCATATAAAAAGACTTCGTGTAAATCAATAAACATGTATTTGTCGAGATATTTGTGAGGTGTGATTCTAGGGTTTCTATTGTCTTTCTGTGAAAACCTTAGCTCTTTGGTTCTCAACCAAGTTTCGATTTCTTCTCTTGTGGGGTTCCACGATCTCAACATCCCCTTCTAATGGCTCATTTCTCTCTTCTTTTCTTCACTCATTTCCTGCTCCACCTATCTCATCTACTCTATCCTCCTATGTTCCTTTCAACAACAACATAACCATTTGTTGGTTACTAATTAACAGTTCCACTCTATCATTTGATTTATTGACCCATGGTTCATGTCTCTCAGGTTTCCAATAAAACCCTCTAAATCTAGCATCCCTCCTAGTAAACCAGAACGCAATGCTGTAGCACGTAGAATGCATCGTCCAGTCTCACCCTAGATATATTTAATGGGTGGATGTAAGACTCATGTGTTTATAGCCTAGGATTGAGCGCAAAATATGGGATCTGTATTCTTCGACCATTTATTGTAACTTGTGATTGCAACCTACTATTATTCATGACTTATTCCCTCAATCTCACAAAATCAATTAAGCAAGCAATGTAACAACTCATTCATTCATTAAGCATAACAAATAACTACTGAAAAGATGGTAAATATATGCATGCATTCATCCCATTACACAAATGTTACAGTGGTTCACCCCCTCCCTAGGCTACGTCCACAAAGATTTGGCTCTGGGCTCTTTTATTATGGTAGTTATGCATATTTGGCGTCACATGCTTACAATTATCCTCTCATGGGTAAGATCTATATGAGGTGAACTAGATCGCACCAAGCTCCTCAACCTGTGATCTAAACCTCAAATATTCCTTCTCTCCTCTCCTCTAGCTCAATAAATTACAAAATGGTTCATAACCATATTACCTATCACATCAATTCGTACATATCTATGATGGCACAATACAAAACTGAACTAAAAATAAGGAACCCTCTATGATACCTATGTATCTATATTTATATATTTCAATCTATTTATCCGTTTACAATATATTACTAGAACAATAACCCTATTGGCGTTAGGTCTTCCTCCCATACGAGCGTGTTTTTTCTTTCTTCCAGTTGTTGTTTTCCTTGTGCATGCCTTCTTGCATGCGTGCATGTTGTGTTTTCCTCTAGTTGTTACTTCAGTTTCTACACGCCTTCTTTCCCAATGGTCGTCCTTCTTTCCACTTTGGCTTGCTGCCAACAATGAAGGTTAGTGTATTTTTGAGTAAGACTATTGTAAATGGATAGTAAACATTATGTTGTTTTTGGTGATAGGTGGAACAACACGTGGTCCCTCACGGTTGAGGATTTATGGCCTTGAAAAGTTGGAGGACCCTCAAGAATGATCTAGAAGCCCGTAGGAGGTCAACAATTCAACAAGTAGTTACATGCCATTCATCATGGGTAAAGTAGTTGCAAAAGTAATTTAATTAAGGGAAAATTGGTTGCAACAAGAGAGTGTGAGCTAGCCCTAAAATAAGGAAAAGGGGTAAAATAGTTACAAGTTATCCCCTAAAGGAAGTCATTCGGGAAGTATAAATAAGAGATCAAGAGACTCCCACTTGCACCTATTGAGAACATTGAATATATATGTTTTAAAGTTTTATTAGCAAGTACCGTTGATATATTTGAAGCAGTCAGTCCAAGGCAGCAAAATTCAGTGAAGAGAGAAGTTGCAGGAGCCAATGGGATGAATTTGAGCTAACAATTTAGGTTTTTTCTAAGGTTATCCATGACGAGTTGCAGTGAAGGATGAGTGTTAACATCCGCGAGTTGAAGTGAAATAAGAGCGCAGACATTCATGAGTTGCAGTGAAGGAAAATGTGAACTCTTAAAGAAACAAAGAAATATGTGGGTTCCATAAAAATTAGGGCATGGACATCCACAAGTTTACAGAGCACACAACACAAATCTGTTGAGAAAAACAAATGTTTGAAGATAAAATCCATTAGGTCATCTACAGGATGAGAGATGTGGTTTACCTTGGATGTTAAGGTCTATATTATGTAGTAGTCGAGCACAAAAATGTCTTATTAGTTCATGATTATTTGTCTCCGAAGACATTATTATGGATCTCGATATGAGGTTTTGAGGCACAAAGTTTGAGTGGTAACATTTGATGAATTACAACAACAGTGACAGTGACATATCAATATCAAGTCGATTGATTTAGTGGTAGTTATAGGTTGTCTACATCTATATTTCTAGGTGGTTGGATGGGGCAAGAAAATGGGGTTGTAGCCTCCTTCTAGTTGGTGTCAGAGAATGAGGGGATTTGGAGCTTCCTTCAGGTTGGATCCTTAAAACTAGGGGGTTATCCTCCTTCTAGTTGTAGCTGAAAAATAAGAAAGACGGTGCTTTCTATGAATGTATTTCTTCTAACATATAAGAAAATCATTTTGTGGTTTTTTCCCGCATTGGGTTTCCATGTAAATTTTTGGTGTAATGTGTATTTGTGAGGATGTTGGCCTTATCTCCAAGTATACCCTATATTTCTCTTTCTCAGAAGATAATATATTAACCTGTCAATTCCTTTTAGAGTAGATATGCTCACACTATACTACCTTATATGTACATTGTCATCCTTTAGAGTGAATGGACTTTCATTATTTCATTCACTACATGATATACTCTTATTCCCATATTCCATTGAGCGTTATGTTTAACATGAGTGGATTTCCTGTAGTGGCTTCCCAAGACTTTATGGTTGCATCTAGTCTCATATATTAACACTCATTAGTAATGACCTTTGATCTTATTTTGATATATTATTGACATAGAACCCTTTGGTTGAGTTCCTGTGTTCACCTTTAACCAAGTTCAAATCCTTTCACCTGCTAAGAATATTTTCCCTCCATATTTCCATGGAACCCACTGCACCTATGTTATCATAACTACAAAATGCATCCCTCTTACTCAACATGCCCATTTGGTATGGATATTTGTCAAATGAAATTTCTTTTCTAAATCATAGTTCCATGGGAAATCTTCCACATTGCACACCAAGTCTACATGCCTTCCGCTGGAAGCCTCCTCAAGCAATCAATGTACATCTTGAAGAATTGTTCATGCCTTGTTCCTATTATTTACAAACATCTATAACACTTTATATGTTTTAATTATAATCATAACATTTAAAAACATGCATCCATCAACATTTTTTAGCTAAAACCATAATACAAAATTTTGGTAACATGTGCACAATTTTTCCCTTTTATGGTCACCAAGAATATTCTTTCTAACTTCCTATGAATTATGTTTCTCATCTCATAATTTTGGTTGAATACATGGAATTTTTTTTCCAATACCTTTCCAATTATTGTTTTCTTTCTCAATTCTGACTTTTGAGCAGAAATTTATAATCGATTGATTATTACACAAAAACTCCTTCAACCAGGTACAATTTTTAAGTGTGATTATGCATCCTTGCACCTGATCATTTTGAAATTTGATAGGATCTCAATTGGATTCCTTCATGACCATATGCTGGACATTTTGGGCTATTTTCATCCTTACATGAGCTTCAGGATGCTAGATACAACGTCTTGAAGTTTCAGGCCAATTGGGATTTTTGGCATTGAATGCTACAGGTACCTTCTATTCCCTGCTATACATTTTAATGTGCCCATATTTTTAAATTATCTACATGGATGTCTTCTATGGATCAATATATTTCCTTATACTACTCCTATGCCTCAATCTAATTATGGAGCAAGATGTTATGGCCCTCAGAAGTTAATTGGGTCTTAAATTTACCCTGAACTATTTGTCTTGTAACTTCTTCATACTAGCTCTCTTTGATGAATGGTTTACACTATTAGAAATATCTCTTCACTATCACTTGTTTCATATGCATAAACTTATGTCTTTTCATGACATACAATTTCATACAATTTGGACTACTCGAAAAATTCATTTAGGCCTCTGAAATTGAGCTAGGAGTCGAACATTTGGAAATCATTGTTAATTTTCCAGCAATTTTCACTCTTTTATGTAAATTTTCGATGAAATATGTAGACGGGGATGATGACATGGAACCTGAGTCCACCTGGCACGTCGGGGTGGTTCCATGTCGAATCTCTTGTCACCCAGTCCTGACCCGTTGGCCTTTGTCTTCTTCTTCCATCTCTCTTCCTTAGCTCCACATCGAACATGCTATATATCTTTGGCCCTATCGTTCCTTAGCTCCCACGTGGAGCCTTTTATTAGGCCGCGATAATGGGTGGGACCCATAACACACCCATTTACTTCTATGCATGTATTTTCCCATTATTTTTATCCAACAATGATGGCGCAAAGGGTGTCAATGACAATTGACGCCCTTGTCGCATTGTGGGCCCTTGACCCATCGACCATTAATCAAAGGGGGAGGGGCCACAAAAAATAAACCATGTTAATACTTGGGTGACATTTTGGTCATTATCAAATTGAAACCCCCCCAATGTTTGGTTTATGTGACCACCGAGGACCCCCCCGCAATCAATGTGGGGTTGACATGTGTCCTAGGCTTGGTTTTTGTCGGGTAGGAAAATACATCCATCACGGGAGCCATCTCACATGCCACATGTGTTATGCCTACCATTGTATATCTACAACCATGGAATTACATGTCACCACTCTTCCATGTCATTTGACACATGGCTCCCATGTCATGCTAACGACAACGTACAGAAAAATTCCCAAGTTTTTCAAACTTTTCGTATTTTCTGAAATTTCCAAAAATTCCCGATTCGTAATTCTCTTTATTGTCACCATCAAAGCTTCGAAATCATACCAATAAATACAATTTTGATCTTTTTCATGTCAACTCGACCTCTACACATGAAATTTGAACTTTCCACATCAAATTTCTCCACGAATTTAACTGTAAAAATTACGCGCCTTCGTTCAATTTTGTCCCACTTCCTGACTTCCTCCTCTAGTGCCATTGAAACTCTATAATAGGATTTCTTAAAACCATATCACTCATGTACACAACATAATGCATCCCCTTATGGATGATTAATCATTTTGGGTGCGAGTTCCTCTCCAATTCCTTGCCAGACTTGGGCATTTTTACCAATTCCTCAATGAATGCCTCTGTAATTTCAAAATTCGACCATCTACAAGATTAATTTTTCTCATGCTACAATTAATATTTGGGTATTTTCAATCCCTCGCTAAGTCCCCTCAATTATTTGTGAAATTACTTAATTTAGTTGTTGTAGTTTCGGAAAACAAGTTGCAGACATCCTCTTCCGACATTTTGTCAAATACTTTTCCTGCATAATCTATTCCAATTCCAGGATCTGTTAATTGGCCCACATAGGCTCAGTATTTAAAACTAGAGCTCTCATACCACTTTGTAATATCCCCATCGCCCTTATGGGCAATGCCACATCAAAATTATAAATTTTGATACCAATTCAATTTACTCATATGATCTACATATGAGTAGAGTTGTCGAGAATAATAACAACATACAATAATATTTCACAAACACAATTATAAGATTCCATAACAATAACTCATAATTACACACACAGTAATTAAAATGAGCACAAGAAAGACGCTTATCTTATGAATAATAACATCAACTACATGTAGACCTTCCACTTTCCACCCATCCATAGACCACACTACTCATAACTTTAAGAAGTGGGTGACCCTCGAGCTAGGGATAGAAATCCACCACAACAAAGGCAATCCTAAGACAGGCCTCCCATACAACAAAAAATCTCAAACTCATGTGTTAACTCTAGAAAACAACCTACAGTCTCGGACCCCCATGTGCCTATCCCACCCCAAGAAGTGTTCCCCTTCTCTGCTCAACAGTCCTTTGGTTTCCCCACTTCCCTTTTGGGGCTTCAACAAGAGGTTGGACAGGGAGTCTCTAATCCATGTATTTGGAGCTGAGAAAGTTGGAAATTAATTCCTAGCATTTCTCTCACCTGGAGAGAACACTCATGGGCTTGACAACTTGCTTCTTCAATAACACATGGGCCTAACAACCCACTTCTTCAATAACACATGGGCCTAACAACCAATTTCTTAAAAAATGCACGAGATTGACAACAATCCTCTTCCATCACATATGGGCATGACAACCCGCCTCTTTAGGTCACATGCTAGAAACAACTCCCACGTACAGGTATGGTTGGTTGCAGAGTACCACCCTTAGGTGAAGAGGATGGAATGATGGAATAATCATCATGGAATGATGGATATTACTCTATATCCTCCAATTATATATGCACGGGTCTTATGTGACACTTGGAACATAAGGACTAACTTTGTCCCCTACATGTAATTCATTCCCTTTCTTTGGGAACTTAGGATAAATTAATGTATATGTATCTATAAGTTAAAAATTTTTAGGAAATATTATTAAAATACTCCCTTGGCTTAAGCCCTCTAGGCTTAGCCCCTCTTCCTAGACTCTTAGCCCCCCTTTCCCTTTCTAGTGGAGTTTATCCCCCCATACTCTTTTGTTGGATCAGTGTGGTATTTTATTAATAATATGAGTGTTTACATATTACAATAATATGATCACTGGCCTTTTAGCATCTAGGCTCTCCAGCCTAATAATCACATAGACACTTTGACCTATAGTATCCTATCTCACAAGCCTATAAACATATGTACATTTACAATTGGGGTTCATCCTATGGGTATTACACTTACGGAAGCAAAGTTTTCCAAACTTTGATCTATCTTAGGAGATCAAAGTTGCTCTTAAGGGGGGATGTTATGATATTTAGACACTTAGGAGTTAGTTAGGATCAACTTAGTCTAATGTTTCATTTGGTAAAAAATGTGTTTCGTTAGTATGCATTAGTATGCATTTGTAGTTTCGTAATCCAACGGTCACGATATGTTCCCAACATAGAGTGATCTGATGGTTGTATTCTTTTCAATATTAATAGATACATTAATCTGTGTCTTAACACATGATTGGTCCATAATCTCTATTTAAAGAGCATGGAGGGTCATTTGTCAATGATCGATTGTGAGAAACTCTCTTGTAAATATCTTTGTTAGTTGTTGAAAGTTATTGAAAGTGTATCTCTTTGTTAGCATGGATGATTTTAGGGGCTAAATTTCACTCGTGGGCTAATTTTCCATGGTTTTTCAAAAAATCAGATTCGCTATTTTAAAAATATAGCCATACCTGTTTGTTAGTTGTTGAAGGTTATTGAAAGTGTTTGTCCTCTCTTAGAAAGACCTTTACACCCACCCACTAATGCTTAACCTTGTAAGCTCAAGGATATTCTCACACACAAGGACAAACTATTCTTTACACCCTCTAGATTTGAACTTGTGACCTCTAAAGAGAAAACACATGTTCTTAACCATTAGGCCCACTCAAGTTGTGCATGTTCTTAACCATTAAGCCCACTCAATTTGTTTTTTTAATATATTGTGAAAATTAATTAAATTTCTTACATTTCTTCTTCCTATATCATAATATTATTAATTTCTTCTTCTTACACCATAATATCATTATATTAACTTGCTGGCTATTTTAGTGATATTGTTCATAGACTTCAATCATTTACTTTCATGACCATTAAACAATAAATATTATGTTAATCGTTATAAACTCTAGTTGTTACATTTAATAGTCTTGTGGACTACTAATTTTCCGTTCATTTTTGACCAGGCAAAACTGAGGTCTAAACGTAGTCATCGACATCCATAAGAACTGGAGTAATCGATTGAAAGTGGCTTGTAAATGGTCGTTTTTATAATTAAATATCTCCTTAGAAGTGTGTCCAAGACCCACCCACAAGCCGACCATCGACGCCCATAAGCTCACCACACAACTTCATTCATTCCTACCATAAGCATTCCTACTGCGGAAGAAGTTTAAGAGTCACTGGCTTATTTTATCTGGTAATAAGCAATTCCTATTGCGGAAGAAGAATACGAGTCACAAGCTTACTTTTTTTGGTAATTCTTTTGAACACCCTTCGCTTCAATTAATGAAGATTTTATGGAGCAAATCACGCTTATATGTTTTTTCCCTCGCCGAAGAAGTTTTCTGTTATAGACAATCTATCTAGCACTAAGTTTTAAGGTGATTAAGTAGGTTTACCAAATAGTTTGGAATTCGATTTCTGTACATTAGTCATAATTATATGATTCAAATAATATCCACTTTTACCTAAAAAGATTGGTCATATATGTGTATATATGCCTGTATACATTTTTTTCTTCTAGATTTGAATTTGTGATTTTTAGGAGAAAATACATATTCTTAACCATTAAGCACATTCAGCTTTTTTATATATATATATATATATATATATATATATATATATATATATATATATATATAATTAAGAGGGTTAAATTGAGCTTGAGAAATTGCAATTCCTGTAGACTTGGGACTGGGTTATTCTTGTCAGTGTTTTTGGTTTCTAATATTATTATTGTATACTGAATTTGTGGGTGCAACTTTTAGGTGGAATTTAAAGGTTATGCATTTAGTTTGAAATCAATTTTAATTATAACAGCTTTCTTTTTTAGTATCCATTAATATAATTTGAAATCAATTTTAATTATAATTGGTTTCTTTTTTTAGTATCCATTGATACCATTGATAAAGACTTAACATTAACCAGTTTCTAACATTGGAGTAGATCTTAAAGAGATACTACTTCCTTGTGAATTTTTAGGAGTCACCATCTTTTGACATCTTTATCCCAGTAGTTTAACATTGGAATAGATCTTAAAGAGATACCAGTTCCTTGTCATTTTTTAGGAATCACCATCTTTTGACAACTTTATCCCAGTTTTGCCGAGGGATTGACCTTAATTTGAAAAAATATTAGAGGATTATTGTTATTCATCCTCTTTGATATTGGTTAGACAATAAATATGATCATTTAACATTGTTAATAAATTTGAAATTATGAATATCATTAAATATGATAATCATAAAGAGATACCAGTTCCTTGTCATTTTTTTTAGGAATCACCATCTTTTGACAATTCTATCCCAGTTTTGCCGAGGGATTGATCTTAATTTGAAAAAATATCATTGGAATACATTTTAAAGAGATACCAGTTCCTTGTCATTTTTTAGGAATCACCATCTTTTGACAACTTTATCCCAGTTTTGCCGAGGGATTGACCTTAATTTGAAAAAATATTAGAGGATTATTGTTATTCATTCTCTTTGATATTGGTTAGACAATAAATATGATCATTTAACATTGTTAATAAATTTGAAATTATGATTATCATTAAATATGAACTAATGAACTTTTAGGGGTTTTGGCCTTTGATTTTGTGATAAGTTATCTATTTTTTTCACTCAAATTTCAACAATTTCTTATTTTTTCTCCATTTTTAATTTTATAAGCTGAGTTAAAAATGGAACATTATACTTATTAGGATTTGTGTTATCTTTGTGACTTGGGAGCTCTATAGAGGGGTTTGGGAGGTTAAAGTGATTTATTATAGTTACTCAGATTTGGAAATAAACTTAACATAATACTTCAACATAATGTACTGAAAAGTTAAAATTTAGAGATCTATTGTTAATTTACATTGGTTTAAGTATTCTAGCAATGCTAAATAATCTTATTGTACACATTTTACCAAAGTCTTCTTATCTGGGTGTTTCATTTGATGTTTGCAATGGGTAAAGACACCAAACATTTTTCCAAAGACATTTAGGAAATATTGGGTTTTATATTTTGTATACTTTGTTGGGTCTATTAATTATTTTGACTTACATGGTAACAACAGATTCTACATAAATTTATAATTGATTTACAGAAATGCAAGACCCAAATATATACAAAGATGATGGCCTATCAAATCCTAAAATGAAGATAATGAAACCATTGGCAGCTCTAAGAACTGTAGCCAAGTTTCAAGATCACAATAAACTTGGACACAAAGGAGCAAAGGATAATGTATCAAAGACCAAGATGCAAGTAGGGAAACTTTTGGCTCCAAAAACTCATGTACCACAGTTTCAAGGACGATGTGAGATTGGACAGCAAGAAGCACATGCTGACGTGTCAAAATACAAGGTGTCAAAAAAGAAACAATTGGCTCCAACACCTTCAGTAGTCCAGTTTCAAAAGCATAGTGAAATTGAGTAGCAAGAAGAACTTGATGATTTCTCAAAATTAATGGAACGAAAAAGAAAACTATTGGGTCCAACAACTTCAGTAGCCCAGTTTCAAGAACACAACAATATTGGACAAGAAGAAGTACATGGCTATGTATCAAAGTTCAAGGTGAAAAAAAAGGACAACCTCTGTAACCCAGTTTCAAGAACAACATGAGAATGGACATCAAAAAGCACATGGTGGCATAATGAAGATCAGTATGCCAAAAAAGAAATATTGGCTAGAACTTTTGTAACTCCGTTTCAAAAATACTATGGGATTGGACAGTTAAAGGCACATGAATATGTATCAATGTCCAAAATAAAAACAAGTAAAATATTGTCTCAAACAACTTATGTGGCCCAGCTTCAAACACACAACAAGACTGGACAAGAAGAAGAAACATTGAATGTGCCCAAAATATGACAGCCCTGGATCTCCTTCAAATGGTCTTCCAAAATATTCACAGCTAATAAGTATGCAGCCTTGAGGCGTAAGTATTTGATGTTAGAGGAAGAATACTTTATTCTAGAAGAAGAGATGAAAAAGAATGGCAGTGAAGTGAAAAGCCTAGAAAAGGAGAAACATGCACTTTTGGATAAGTTGGTTGTGTTGGAGGGTTTGGTCGATCCTTAAATTTTTAAATAGCCCAACTAAAAATTATAAACATTGTTATAATTTGTTTTTTTTACTTGTAGTTTACATAAGCAAATTCATGGTTGAACATTTTTCACTTATGAATGTTGGAAGGTTTTTTTATCCTTCCATTTTTAAATATCCCAACCAAAACTTAAATTATAAACATTGTTACAGTCTTTGTTGTTTTTGTACTTGTAGTCTACATAACCAAATTCATGGTTGAACATTTTTCATGAAATCAACGCAGAAGACTTTATATCCCAAAGTTTATTAAGTTAGCAGAAGACTTTATATCCAAAAGTTTATTAAGTTTGCCTGGAAAGTAATTGTAGCACTTGTTTAACTTTCTATTCGAGAAAATGAGTTGAAAATGAATAAAGTTCCATGTTCTAAATCTCCCAGCCAAAATATATAGACATATTACTGCAGTCTGTGTTGTTTTTCCACTTCTAAGTTCCTGTACTCTGCATAAACAGATTGAATGTTAACCATCTTCATAAAATCAATCCCAAAACGTTCCAGGTCCATAGTTTATGGGATTTTCTTAAAAGGTAAGGCCAACGTTTATTTATGGTTTCGCATTACCCACTGCGTTTAAGGAGAACCAGTGGAATATTACCTAGTGCATCTGTTATTCGTGTTATTTGTTTTGAACATAAATTACTTTTTAATGTTTCCAAAATCAAATCAAATCATAATCCTGTGGTCACCAATAAAGCTTCGTTCCCTATCTCCCGAGAGATGCGCACGCAATTTTTTTGCACGTAGCAAATTCACTTGGATTCATTTAATTTACAACGAAGACTCAAGTTTCAGCTTTTTAGTCCATGTTCATTATAAACTTTTCTCTAATTTAATAGATGCTCAATTGTTTATATATAGAAATTCATCCCAATAACTCAGGTAGCAATACTATGAGATTTTCTACATTTCCTCAATATTTATAAGGATTTTGAAAAGACGAGGAATTGAATAAAGATAT
>ML779848.1:120042-139584 GCA_009831015.1 Picea engelmannii | reverse complement strand
ACTTTAAAAAAAAAAAAAAAAAAAAAACATTACAGAAATGTAAAATGCCTCTGAATAACACCCAATAAAGTAAATGTTGTACGAATTTATTTAGACAACAAATAGAGATGAACTTACCATGGACGTACATAACGCTCGTGTATCTCCTTCCATCACTTTTGAACTGCACCCAAGTGTACAGGTTTGTTGAATAGCTCATGGGTAATGTAATTCACTGCAAAATTACAGAATACCGCAATTGTTTTAAGAGGAGTCCTAACTAAGTTCAGAACAAATAAACAATTGAAAAGGTTTTAATCATAGACCAGAAACGAGAGCAATAAAACAAAGAAAATATAAACCTATAGTAAACATGTTACTGTAACTCGGACCACAAATTTCATAGAATAATTGGGTTCATCCAAGGGAAAAATCGTTCGAACCATACGCTAACCAGAAGCGAACAGCGACCTAAATACAAATTAACAAACACAAAATTATATAATAGACATCATAGAAAATTTTAGGGGAGAAAAATTTGGCTCATGGAAGAAATTAGGACGTATGAAATTTTGGTTGGGCCAATTATTACTATAGAGAGATTTCGAGGGATTTGAATACAAATAGCCCAAATTTATTTTTTTTAAATTATATAAAAACCCTTCGCCCATGGTTCCATGGTTCTTTGTCAGAGGAGAGGAGGGAAATCCATTTTAGCCTTGTCAAATTCGAATTTGATCCTCCCTGAGCCCTAATTTTCTAATAATTGGATTTTTTTTTGGAGGTATTTACCCTATTTTCCGGAAACGAGAATGAGAAGCTTTTCGCCCTTATTTTATGGGAATTAAAATTTTTGGTGCATTTCTCCTGACCCTACTTCTGGTTCGAAGTCCCTACCTTTCACTTCCTTTTCTTTAGATTCTCAATATTTATTTTTAATCATTGTGAAAAAGAGGGTTGTGTGAACGGTTCTCTCAGAGAGATGACTGTGATGTGTTGCCACACATCCAAATAATGGCAAAGATGCACTCTGATATTGTATCAAAGAAAGGCTAGAAACGACAACAAGCTTCTATTAAAACTAGTTCGTATGTGGAGCAAATGCCCAGAGGTAGTGAAATTCCATATGCAGAGTCCGATGAAGATGAGGATTTCCAGGTGCATGATCAAGAGGTGTGGGGGTATTTTGTTTCATGCAGTTTGCATATTTAAATAGTTTGAATAAAAATTTCTTTTGAATTTTATATGCCATTTGATTTGGGCCTTGGCAGATGGATTCACAAAAGTCCCCAAAGGAAATAAAGAACACAGGTTTAGAATTAAGTTCTTGCAGATTTATGTTGTTAATTTTCTCGCAGATGAATCAAAGTTTTGGAATCTGAATAAGTTTAGTAATAACATTGTGCTAATGCAGTGCACCTTTTGTTTGTAGGAACCAAAGCCGTGGAAGAAGAATTAACGAATGCTCTTGATTTTTCATGTTGTCATGTTCCAGATGAAAAGAGCTTTCGAGTTCATAGCAAGAGTTTCATCTTTGATGGATCTAAGGTTGAATTTTTCATGTTATTTAAGATTACTATGGATTTCGAACTCTTTGTTTGGTATTCTTTAATATAAACAAGACAAACTTATACAACCAGGTCCCAACCGGGAAGCCTTTATTGTAACTTGTTGCAGTTGACTGGTTTAAAGGTGTGAAACAGATGGACCACCTTGTTAGATGGAAGGGTTGTGCAACACAGGTAAATATCGTTTTATTCTTGTAACCTACCTACAATATCACAAACAATGTTGAAAGAAATAACAATTATGTTTTTCTTGATTATTTCAAGACTTAATTACCAGTTTCTCCATTTAGAAAATGGAAAATCGAAACTTATTGGAAAGGAACTATGTTCCTCAAAAAGCTTGAGTAGATTGAATTCTTAGTGTTAACTTAATTTTTATTCTAATTAAGTTCCTTTTTTAAATAATTCATTAGATTGCATAGTGTGTAATAAAGATGCCCAGCATATTTAACTATTTAATTTTCACTTACTTTGTTGATTAAGTAATCATCTGTAAGAATATGATCTTGTATTGCTGACTTTTTTATTTAGTTAAGAACATTCAAATATGTTATACGGATTAAAGTGATTTAACCTGTAGTAGTAGGCAGATATCACCTCGATCAATGTTTTAGTACATGTGATAAGTTTTTATATATTGGTGTTTATTACCTTCCAAAGGCAGTTGAACATTGAAGGAGGATGAACCACAAAATATTAGCTAATCTTGTTTTGTAGTACTTTTTTTGTAGTACTTTTTAGAGGTTTTCAATGTTGGGATGATAAAATTGAGACATATAATGGTTGAAATAAAGTATTATTAAATAACATTTTTCAAAACTAAATAAAAAGTAGAAATATATTACTACTGCAAAATAGTTGATCTAACATGAAGTGCAATTGAATGTTTTTCAAATATAAATATCTCCATTTTAGACATTGTTATTAAAAGAAAGATCATCGTTGAAATAATAACATTTTTCAAAAATAAATAGAAAGTTGAAATAGAGTATCACTAAATAGCATTTTTCAAAGTTAAATAGAAAGTAGAAGTAGAGTATCAATGCTAAATAGTTGATTTGAAATGAACATTTTCCAAATATAAATATCTCCATTATAGACACAGTTATTGAAATAGAGATCATCCATGAAATATAGTATCACTAAATAACATTTTTCAAAGCTAAATAGAAAGTAGAAATAGAATATCAATGTCAAAGCTAAATAAAAAGTAGAAATAGAATATCAATGTCAAATAGTTGATCTGAAATGAACTAAAATTGAATTATTTCCAAATGTAAATATATCCACTATAGACATTGTTATTGAAAGAAAAATCATTTATTTATACTTTACAAACTTAACAAGTTATCTAGCCAGAGAATTTTTATGTCAATCTTCAAAAATAAAAAAATTAATGTGGCTCTCAATGGCCAAGTATTCTCAACCTTCAAAAATAAAAAAATTAATGTGGCTCTCAATGGCCAAGTATTGGTGAAAAATGAGGAAAAAGGAAAAAGTCAATCACAAATTTTATATGCCAGCCAAAAATCATTCCCTTTGTCTTTGTGCATAACCAATTTCACACAAGGTTTTTAATTATAATGAGAGATGTAAATATTTTTTGATGTTATTCTCCAATACAAGTTCAATTCCTGTAAGTGATATGTTAAGCTATATTATTGTAATGCAGGAAACCTTGTTATTGAGTAACTAAAATTATAATCTTATACATTTCTTATTCAACTCAAAATGATAAATGTTTCAAATAAGTGCCTTAAAAATATTATATTAATAGAATCAAACATGAATACACATTACTCCACACAGGTTGAATCCTGGCATGGATGCAATAGAAACCCCCAATGTGGAAACCAAGAAGATTTGCTGAAGCATATGAGCACAAAAACAAATGTTTAGCTATTTATATTTTAAAAATCTTTAAAAATCCTTTTCATCTTATCTTAGTGGGGTCTATGTATTTGTATTTAACTATATTTATACTACATATCAAAAAGAATAAAAAATCTTACAGAAAATTTCAATTCATAATTGAAGAATATTTTAAATTTTAACTTCATAATTGCACAATTTCAACATAATATTTGAAACTTTTAGTTCACAATTGCATAACTTTAAGAGACTATGTTCATCTTATCCAAACTTTGTTATATAAGAGGAAAGGTTTCATAAAAATAAAAAGTATAAATAGAACATCACTGCTAAATAGCATTTCCCTTGTTATACAAGAGGAAAGGTCTCATAAAATACAAAGTAGAAATAGAGCATCACTACAAAATAGAATTTTTCAAAATTAAAATATTGTTAATGAAAATATTGTTAATGAAAATAAAATAAAAGTACATCTTCTTAAGTTTTGTACAAAAGTCTATGAAAATAAAATAAAAGTGTATTTTTTCAAGTTTTGTACAAAAATCTGTGAAAATAAAATAAAAGTATATTTCCCAAGCCTTGTACATAAATCTGTTATGAAATATACTAGGAGCAATTGACTAAGATCAACTGTACCTTGTATTTCATTCAAACATTTCTCAAGAATCTTAAGAGTACAATGTATTTTAATCTTTTTAGCTATAAAAGACTTGACTATGTTGATTGTGTGAAGCAACTATTTAGTAGATTAAGCAAACATTTAATTACCAACATATCTTTTTTGAGAAGTACTTATTAGCACATTTTACAATTAAGGGAAAATGAGATCCATTTAGTAGATTAAGAAAACATTTAATTGCCAACATATCCTTCTTGAGAAGTAGTTATTAACACATTTTACAATTAAGGGAAAATGACATGTTATGTAAATGCAAAAAATCAAAGTTTCATTAATTCATGTAATAATGGATCAAAACACCACCTATAGAGATACATTATGATCAACCTCCTTACATACTGATACAACAACAATCGAGACTTTTCAGAATTATTTGATACATTTTATAGATGATAGTATTTGTTTTAACTTTCAAGTATAATGAGAAGGGTTAGTTTACAATCTTAATTTTTGTTATAATTAGGTTAGAAATCTTGAAGTAGAATAAGATTTTTTAAGTTTAATATTTGTATTCCACTACATAACAAAAATTATAATTAAGTTAGAAATCTTGAACTGAAATAAGTTATTTTAAGTTTAGTATGAAGCTACACCATATAAAAAGCATTTTTCTTTTCCACTTCGGAGATCGCATTATTTCCCTACTTTTAACTCGCATAACATAATTTGTTAATGTTTTTGAAAATATTTTAAATTAGTATGAAAATACACCATATGAAAAGCATTTTTCTTTTGCACTTCCGGGATTGCATTCTTTCCCTACTTTTAACTCGCATAACATAATTCGTTTATCTTTTTGAAAACGATAGACTTCACTCCATACTCATGGCATTGGAATGCCATGCTTTTTAAAAATATGTAATACAGAAATTTTTATTTTAAAATATTTTGTAAAGATCTGGGAATGGTTAAATTGTTCAAATTTCCAATTGTTATGGTCGTGGATGTCTCTATTCTCTTCATATGTTTCTATAATCCTTTGACTCTGACATATAAAAGTACATGGTTTCACTCTGACATATAAAAGTACATGGTTTCTACATATGTTTCTATAATCCAGTTGTAGAGGGTTTATCAAATACTTTGACTGTGACATATAAAAGTACATGGTTTCACTCTGACATATAAAAGTACATGGTTTCACAAGTAGAAGCTTTTATTTTCTTGAATTTCTATAATGGCTTTCTTGAAACGCCAAGATTTTGAGAAATGAAATGAGAATAAGGTTATTAGCTTAAAGTCCCTTTTTATATTGTGTCTCTAGAATAGCAATTGTGGTGAAATTATCCAAGCTAACGATTTGTTGAAGTTGTTGATAATTAGTATTTTAGGAAAAAATAATAAATGGCAATGGAAATATATTGATGTGGAAATACTTTCTCAAAATGTTTTAGTACAGTGTGCAATTTAGACTTTTATTTATGAGGGATCTAATCAGATTGTTTATGTATTCTCTTTGGTATGTATTGTCAAGTTTTAAAAATCATATTTTGTTGGAATTGGAAGTTTGTTTTTCCTTTTCACTTAACATTTAATTTTTATTTTCAAATTGTTCAATAAACTTTTGAATTTATGTGGTTTTATTTCAATATTAAAGGATAACAATTTATGAGCAACTTCCAACTTCACCATATGGAGTTCCCAATTGATAATTAAAACCTTATTTGATATTTTTCCTTTCTCAATGTTTTGTATCCTGCATGTCATTGTGATAATAAGAACTTTTTGTATCTATTTAAATATTATGGTCATGTTATAAAATCTCTAGAAATTGAATGTCTAATTTGTAGAACATCAATAGTGCTCCAAGAATGGCAGTGGAAGAATAGATTGTATTCTTTGATTCTAAGATAAAATTGTGTATTGGATGATAGGCTTTAGAAAAAAGTCTCCAAAGTCTTAAAACCAAGTACCATAACCTTTTACAAGTTTTTAAAAAAATTGTGAGCTCTAGCTCAAGGTCCTTTGAAGGAACATATTCAACATATCTAGAAAACAAGTAAAGTTATATGACGATGATGAATTTCCTTTAAATTAAAGGTGTTCAGGTGAGAACAAGGTTTGAATTCATCAAGGAAAGAAATGCTTCTTTCAAGTATTTTATTGCTTAATTTGTATAGATTTTAAATGTGTAAGAATGAGTTTTTGTATGGAATTTGAGAACTCTCAAAGGTTAAAGTCCAAAATCAAGTGGTTCTTTCTCTGAAATTTACTCTTTATTTTCAAGTTGCTTGGTTGGGGTTATTATCAAAGAAAGGTTGATGGATATGACACAATACCTAGAGGAAATTCTTAGAAACGTTATCATAGGCAAGAAATTTTATTTGACTTGATATTCATTCTTCTTGATTTCCACAATGTCCTTTTCCTATGAAGAATGAAAATTTCTCAAAGGGAGGATGTCGTTTGTTTGTAAAATTTTATGAGAATTATTAAAGATCTTATCTATGGTGACTATTTTGATATGTTCAAAGAGGTTCCTTCATAAGATAACTTTTTGGACATGTGAATTCATCGATTCCTATGGTTAAACATTTGGGATCCTTTTTTAATTTCCTTGTGTATAACTACCACCTGTGTTTGCGACACTGGATGGGCGCGTAATGAAGTAACACTTGACTTCACCACATTCCTATATAATGTGTGAACAAATATGTTGGTTAATATATTCCACTTTAATAGGGTTGCTTTGAGAAACTCCATATACATGTTGATCCTTGATTTCTACTTTTGTACAAGGAGAGATAGAGCTCTATAGGACTTCTAGTTGGTAGCCCAAATGCAATTGACAATTTTATGATGAAAATCATTGCACTAATTATCTATTATCAAACACATATTAGTGTGTACAGCTAGCATTTGTCCAAATTTGTTTCATAAACACAATATGAAACATGGTTAGGTGGTCTTGAATTATTCAAAATGTAGTCTATACTAAAATTCTTTAAATTGTGTGGAGAGACTGTTTTACAAAGATAAGTCAATGTTGAAATTCCCATCAATGAATGAAAGTCTTGATAAATTTGAGAAAGGTTGTTTTCTAATTTTACATTAGGAATAATGAACATTGTTTGTGATTTACAAAGATCCATTTAAACTTGGAATTTATTCGTACTTAGAAGGATTAAAAAGAAATTGAAATGTAAAATTATGTTTCGTTTTCCAAATATGTAAAATGAATATATTACATTTGAATGAATACATTTTCCTATTATTATATATGGTTCTATAATTTATCAAAAAAAATTACAAGACCTTACAAGATTTTATAATTCATGGAAATATTCACTAAGATTTTACAACTTTTTATAATTAAGTGAAAGATTCCCCAAGATTTTACAAGATTGTGTAAAATAGTAAAAGATTAGCCAAAACATTATATATAGATATTGTATTATTGATAAAATAGCCTTTAAATTTTCCTACATATCATGGGGATTCACCCATTTATTATACATATAAATTTATGGGGGGTTATTAAAATCACCCTTCTCAAACAACCACTTTAGAAGCATCACCCCTTTCAAGGTACTAGTTAATTTTGATATTCCCATGTATGAAGGTCAGATAGATGCAAATACTTTGGAAATGTGGTTAAATCTTCTAGAAGGTTATTTCTATGTCCACAATTTTCCCAATAGATAAATTATCACTTTTGTCCTCCTTAAGATTGTCACCCATGTAAAATATTGGACCATGGGAAACTTATTGTGACCAAAATTTCACAGAATATGGATTATTTTATGTCGAACCGACTTGGGATTGTTTTATGGATTCCATCAAGGAAAAATATTACCCAGTTGGAAAACTATGAAGGTTAGTACATGAGATGGAACACACTGCATCAAGAGAGGGGTCAAACATTGTTGGAGTTCACAAATAATTTCCATACCTTACACACTAATATCAGTATCAAAGACTCTAAGTGAAATCTAGTTCTAAAATAGTGCGTGGCTCTACACACTTAAATCCAAACCAAAATGGATTTTTTTCACATCTCATCACTAGGAGCTGATTATTGATACGTTGTCAAAATCAAACATACATTTACACAATAGAACAAGTGGGATTTTGGGTCTGGAAAACCACAACAACCAAAGCATGGTAAAGATGTCCCTAACTCATAAAACAACCAACCTCAAGACAACATTTCCAAGCCACGGGAAAATAAGGGTAACGAGAAGACGAAGGACACTGGGAAGTGATGTGACTTCTGCAATCTCTTGGCACAACACCGATAAATGTTTCTCAAAACAATTATTGACGATCAATCTCAAAGAAAACAATTTGAACCCTGACTCGGAATCTGATTCAAAAAACAATAAAAGGAGAAAGATCATTGATGCATAGCCCACTATTATTGTCGTGAACACAACAATCCAACCAGAAGAACTAGAGGATTTTGAGGAGGGGGGGCACCTCTTCCATTCGCAAATGTCGGTGAAGGGGGCCCCATTGCATTTCATTGTTGATAGTGGAATCCAAAAGAACCTCATATCTACATATTTCATCAAGGAATTGGACTTTCCAACAACACCACACCAGTAGTCACGCAACATCGGGTGGCTTCACCAGGGTCAAGATCTTTGTGTCATCCAATAGTGTCGCTTGTCCTATGGTATCAATCCTTTCAAGGATGAGGTATTATGTGATGTTTCCCCACTGGCAGTATGTGATGTTCTACTAGGTAAGCCATTTATGTGGAAGCATCATGTTTCTTATGAGTCTTGACCCCATAGTGTCATTATTACTCTGGGGGGTCAACACTACAGGATACTAGAGGTAGTTTTGACTTTTGTCTCGAAAAAATAGTGTCGCAAGGTAATCTCTCATATAAAAACATTTAGCCTCTTCATAATCCAATCACAATTTGAAAAGAATGATAATGCAACCACTACAACCTCATCCCAATACCTTTATATCTGACAGAATAATATTAAGAATATTGTAGAAGGGCACATAGATATTGCTACTTCACCTACGTGGGTGCCTCCACATTGCCCAATCAAGCAAAGTTATGACAGAGCCCTTCATACTCTTCCTGATGCATCTTCACCAATAGAGTCTTTACACACTCAGGAAGATCATGCAACTAAATTGGTTGAAGAGATCCATTCCCCCAAGCAATAGGCTAACTCCAAGTACAAGCAGGACATCGTATTCCTCAAGGAAAGAAGCTCACCAAGGTTCATATTCAACAAAAGCTTCTCTAGGAACTTGACACAATAGAGACCATTTATTATTAAGGGGGAATGGATCTAGGTGGATATCAGTGGCCATCCATCTACTCCATTGGTTCAAAATACAATCTTTCACCTAGGAGACGTTTCTACAGTTTTTCGGGTCCTAAATGTTCGAGGCCATTTTGACGCTCTAAACAACATTTTTTTGACTTTTGGGGGGTGAGGGGTTGCCAACAATATTCTTTAACCCTTGACATAATTTGTACTTCTTAGTTAGACCTTTCTGATGAGGTATAGAACACTTAAAATGGAGATCGTATGCAAATGTTACGCCCTCGAGAAGCTGACATTGTTTGAGTTACTTCACACACACCTAGGATTTATTTTTCCTAAGTTTTTTATTTGTTTATTAGTCATAATTAGTCATTATCCAGTCTCCTATATTTTAGGAGAGAATATTCCACCTGGAGAATATTCTCTTTCAGTTCACACTTCAGTTTGACTAGTTGAGTTGAGTTTAGATGTTGCATTGGGATCATCACCATTCAACATTGGGATCATCACCATGCTAATTCAACCTTGCCTTGGTGTCATCACCAAAGTGGCACATTAGCCTTGATTCCTTGATTTAAATACTCACTACTTTATGTTCATTTAGTTAACTGAAGACTAGTTGACTAGTTAACTCAACTAGGTGGCAGTTCACTCTCGTAACTGCATGAGAGACTAGAATAGGTGGAAGTTCACTCCCATAACTGTTGGTGTGTGTCTAGATCACTCTAGACCACCACTATGGTGACTTGGTTCACCTCAATTCAAACTCATTTAGTTATACAAAGTATATCGTGTGTAAATTATTCATTTTTCACAACGGTTAATGAGAATTCTTTCCATTCTTTCTCTCATTCTTCTTCTTTTTTCAATTCTCTCTGCAAATGTGTGTATCGATGTTTAGCTAGATATATTATATGAAGGTCAACACATTTACATGGTATCATGGCCGATGGAGTGCTAGGAAAAAGCTACACCAAAAATTTTTGCAGGTACAAAAGATTGGAGACAGCGGAAAGATGGAATTCCAAAAAGAATTCATTATTACACCTTACAACTATTTTTCATGGAAGGAGAAAATAGCCATACATCTCCGATGAGGGTTGTATAGGTTAATCATGAATACAGATACAGAACCAACATCAGCCATAGAAAAATCCAAGAACTTAAATCGCATGGATGAGGCACTCGGAAAAAATTGCAGTCTTATTTCTCCCAATCTCCTTTTTCATATATCTTCCTGTAAGACTCCCAATGAAGCCTGGACCATCTTGGAAGGGCTCTATGGAAAACAGGATGAGATGAAGGGACACATACTGGAGGTGGATCTTCTCACATTGGATCAAAAAAGCTTCGAGAATATCCAAGATTTCTTTACAAAATTCAAGGATTTATTGTCGCAACTCAAAGCTTGCGGGGTTGATAAATCGAAGGAGGAGAAACAAATGGTTCTCACCATTCTCTCCAAGCTTGGTCCTGAATTCTCAGTATTCGTATCCACATTCCATACTTTCAAATTCGCCTCTGGAGCCACCTGGAATATGCCTTTTCTTGAGGACTTTATTGAATCCCTGACACAAGAGAAAACCAAGCTCATCAACATGGGTGAAACCAAAGGCCCAAGGGCGCATGCACTCACTGTGCATGATGGCAGCCACAAATACCAGAAATCTAAAGATAAATATAATCATAAAGCTCATGCACATACGAAGAAGGAAGGGTACACAAAACCCTTCACCGATGCCTCCAGATACAAAGGAGAAAAGGGGAGAAAAGGAGAGAAATGCACATACTGTCACAAAGGATTCCATTCGGAATCTGCATGCATGAAAAAGAAAATAGATCTAATGTCTCAAATACTTCAGCAAAACAACCTTGGATATCGCATCCCTGTGGGTGCAAAGAAGAAGAAGCCAGAAGATCTTAATTCCAAGAAAGGCAATTCTAGCCATGCGTTGATTTCCATCAACTCCTCTCCCGATGCTTGGATCGTAGATTCAGGAGCATCACATCACATGGTTGCCTCAGAAGAAGTCTATTCTTCTTTGGATGCATGCAAAGGTCCTCCTATTCTGATGGGGGACAACTCTTCTGTCAAGGTCACCGACAAAGGAAGGATTGAACTCACCAACGGAAGCTTCAATAATGTGTTGCATGTTCCCAAGCTTTCTGACAACCTTCTCTCTGTGTATCAAATGACGAATTATGGCACCGGAAAGAAATTTGTATTCACACCAAATTCCATGGACATCTACGACATGCAAACCAACTCCAAGGTTGCTACCGGTGAGGTAAATCATCAGTCTAGATTGTATACATTTTCTAAATTCATTGAACCTTATTCTGCTTTACTGATTACTCATGCTAATGAAAGTAGTAGGATATGGCACGAAAGGTTTGGACATTTGAATTTCAGATACATGCAACATCTTAGCAACCACATATTGGTTGATGGTCTTCCAGACATCCATTTCTCCAAGGGAGTATGTGAGGGATGTGTTCTCGGAAAACACCCTCAAGAGAAATTCATCAAAGGAAAGTATCAGCAAGCTTCCACACCTTTAGATCTGATCTATAGTGACCTCATGGGTCCTTTTCCACATCCATCGATCAGTAAATCGAGGTTTGTTCTCATTTTTGTTGACGATTTCTCACATTTTACATGGATCTACTTTCTCAGGCAAAATTCTGAGGTCTTTCAACACCTCAAAGATTTCAAAGCTTTGGTTGAGACACAGTCCAGAAAGAAGATCAAAGTCCTCTGAATTGATAACGGGGGAGATTATGTGAACCATGAGATTCATAATATTTTCCATGAGGAATGGATTCAGTTGTAGCATGCAGTTCCCTACACTCTACAGCAAAACGAAGTTGCCGAGTGGAAAAACAGATCTCTAAAGGAGATGGCATCTTGCATGTTGCATGCAAAGTCACTACGACAGAGACTATGGGCCGAAGCACTTAACTGTGCAACATACATTAAAAATAGATCTCCTCATAGATCTGACAAGGATAAGACCCCCTACGAGGCTTGGAGTGGCCTCAAACCGGAAGTGGCCCACTTTCGCATTTTTGGTTCACGTTCATGGGCCCGGATACCCTCTGAAAAGAGGAAGACACTTGATCCACAAAGCACTGAGTGCATTTTTGTTGGATATCCCGACGGTGAGAAGGGATATCATCTTATTGATCTTTCCTTAGACCAAATCATCATTGAGCATAGTGTCCAATTCGAGGAAAGTGTCTCGCATGTACCTCAACAGTCACATGCAGACACCTTCACTCTTCCACCTATCCGAGATGATGAGCATGCACATGATGACTCTTCTTTAGATGAGAGTTTTCATTCAGAGGACTCAGATGATTCAAATTCAGAGTCAGTACATTCAGATACAGATTCAGAGCATCCAGATGCAGTCGCAGAGACAGAGCAGAGGCCCAAGTGGGCACAGACTACTCTTCAGGATATAGGGGATCTCGTTGGTGATCCAACCGATACTAGGAGGAATTGATATGATTTCGAGGATCCTCCTATTGTACTCACTGCCACTGAACCATTGCCTTCCATGCATCTTTTCTTGGTTCAGTCTTCATATCCACAGTCTTATGGCGAGGCTGCTAAAAATCCCTTTTGGGAATCAACCATGCAGGAGGATTACAACTCCCTCCTCAAGAACCAGACTTGGGATCTGGTTCCCCTTCCTTCTGGGAGGAAACATGTCAGATGCAGATGGGTCTACAGGACCAAGAGTGCAATGGATGGACAGATCAACAGATACAAATCCAGGTTGGTCGCCAAAGGATTTCATCATGTTCATGGTATTTACTATGATGAGACCTTCGCTCCAGTAGTGAAGATGGATTCCATACGATTGGCAATTTCCATTGCGGAAACCAAGGTATGGGAATTCCATCAGATGGAAGTGAAGAATGCATTTCTTCACAGTGATCTCTCTGAGGAGATCTACATGGAGTAGCCCCAGGGATTTATGTAGGACTCATCTTTGGTCTGTCAACTGAAGAAGTCACTGTATGGCCTCAAGCAAGCTCTGAGGGCATGGTATGCCAAGATGGACTCCTACCTATTGTCACAGAACTTTTCACGTTGTAAATTAGACCCGAATGTATACATGCTCAAGACAACTGATTCGCTTCTACTTTTAGTTTTGTATGTCGATGATTTGTTGATCATCGGTTGCTCGACTTCAGCGATTGCTACAATCAAGAGAATTCTTCATGACAGGTTTTTGATGATGGACATGGGGCCACTACACTTATTCCTTGGACTTGAGATCAGTCAGGATGCATCAGGAATCAAACTATCTCAAGCTAAGTATGCACGAGATCTCCTTGAGAGATTTCACATGATAGACTGCAAGTCTTCTCTGACTCCTTTCCTATCATGAGTCAAACTTGAGGATGGCAGGGAGACTCCATTGGTTGAAGGCACACTGTACAGACAGCTAGTGGGGAGTTTTTTGTATCTCACACACTCCAAACTAGACCTCTCATATGTAGTTGGTGTAGTTTCCAAGTTCATGCAAGAGTCGCATGAGCTACATTGGAAAGTTGCAAAGCGTATCCTTCGATACGTACAGGGCACCATCACCTTTGGGATTCATTATGCAGCAGACTCTACACTAGATCTCATTAGGTTTATTGATTCCGACTGGGCTGGCAATAGCATTGATCGCAAGTCCACATCTGGTTACTCACTTAGTCTTGGTTCCAGGCCTATCTGTTGGTTGAGCAAGAAGCAAGTTGTCATTGCTCTATCGTCAGCCGAGGCAGAGTACAGAGGGGTAGTTAACATAACTATTCAAGCTATGTGACTACAATATTTTCTCACTGAGTTGGGCATTCAGTTTTATCAGTCGATCGTCATCTGGTGTGACAATCAGAGTACTCTGAAGTTCTGCAGAGATCTAGTTCAGAGGCAACGAATAAATCAAATCGAGATCCACATACACTACATCCAGTAATTAGTACATGAGGGGATCATCAAATTACATTTCTTTCCTTCAGTAGAACAGATGACATATATTTTCACCAAGACCTTCATTGAGCAGAAATTCCATTCTTTCCGAGGTCATCTTGGAGTGAAGAACACAGTTGCCTAGAAACTGTATTTTTTTTTTTTTTTACATACATTGTACCTTGAGGGGGGGGGTTTCCCATGAGGCTTTCCCTCTTTCGTCACTTTATTTTCAGTGTATCTTTTGTACTTGGGTACCTAACATGGCCTCGTTGTTGGGACCCAATCTTTATTTTCACCATAGTGATGTTCAGGGGAGGTGTTGGAGTTACTTCACACACACCTAGGATTTCTTCTTCCTAAGGTTTTAATTTGTTTATTAGTCATAATTAGTCATTATCCAGTCTTCTATATTTTAGGAGAGAATATTCCACCTCGAGAATATTCTCTTTCAGTTCACACTTCAGTTTGACTAGTTGAGTTGAGTTTAGATATTGCATTGGGATCATCACCATGATAATTCAAACTTTCCTTGGTATCATCACCAAAGTGGTGCATTAGCCTTTATTCCTTGAGTTAACTCCTCACTACTTTCTGTTCAGTTAGTTAACTGAAGACTAGTTGACTAGTTAACTCAACTAGGTGGCAGTTCACTCTCGTAACTGCCTGAGAGACTAGAATAGGTGGAAGTTCACTCCCATAACTGTTGGTGTGTATCCAGATCACTCTATACCACCACTATTGTGACTTGGTTCACCTCAATTTGAACTCATTGAGTTATACATAGTATATCATGTGTAAATTATTCATTATTCACAATGGCTAATGAAAATTCTTTCCATTATTTCTTTCCTTCTTCTTCTTTTTTCAATTCTCTCTGGAAATGTGTGTATCATTGTTTAGCTAGATCTATTCTATGCAGTTCAACACATTTACAGATATATCAAATACCCCCATTGTGTCCCACAAACCTTTTGGCATTTCATTTTTTGGGGTTAGGGTTTTTTATTTTCTTTATGTTAAAAATGTCTTTGGAGCCTCATTGTAAAAATCATCATATTATTGAGAATGAGTGTAGCCTTCACATCTATTCTCAAAGATAAGATGCCACCATTATAGCAATTTCATTCATTCTATATTTTTACAGTTTCTATACATTTCTGTCATTAATAGAAATTCAGTATTATTGTATCTCTCTATTTCTTGTAATATTTATTTGTATTTCATTGTTAAATATTTTCCTTCATATCGTTCTTAAAATAATTCAAATTACTTGGCCTATAGTATCCTATCCCACCAACCTATAAACATATGTACATTTACAATTGGGGTTCAGCCTGGGGGTATAACATTCCCCTCCCACTTATTTATGCATTGTCCTTAGTGCATTACATATAATGTACAATCAAAATTCTTCAAAAATCCCATTTTCTTTGATTTTGAATATTGTTATCCTTCAAGTGCTCTTGTTTTCAAGCACCAGATTCATGTCTTCATACTTCAACTAGAAGCCATTTTCTCTATTCCTTAGAATTGCTTCAGTAAATAATTGTACTCATTGTGTCATTCTTGAGCTACCTCATCCTTATTTCACTCACCCTTCCAAGCTCATGCATCCTTTCACTTCTACACAATGATTCATCAATCCATCTTGACAAGTCTTTCACACATCAGGAGAGCGTTATCTCATTACCAAACCCCCACTATGCATCTACAATTTAAGGCTTCAATGTCCCAATAGTAGCCATTATTCCCAGGAATTTCAGCTTCAATTCCATCATCTCATCCGTATCACACACATACAGTCAACATGAGACAATACCAGAATAATTTTATTTAAAAATTCAATGTTTTTTGTTTCATAAGAAAATTCAGATTTTTCCAAAATATGGAATTCCATCTCATATTTTCCTGATTGTCGTAACAATAAGCATCAATAGTTATTATATCTTGCAAAAGTTTCCTACTTGAGACCATTGTTCATGCAATATTTTCATCTTGCATTCAGGGAAATAGATGATTAGTATTTCATGTACCATATAATTCTATTGTAATATTTACAAAGACTCACAAAGTGATTTCATAAGTATACTCTACACTTAACAATCCAACCATAGATATCAAACCATTTACTAAATAGAATGAAATTATCATTATATGCATAGGAATTTTCATCCATTAGGCTTTTCATTCTTTCAACATCATTATTTTCATTACTCTATTTTCTTGAAAATAAATTTCATATAGTCAATGCTCATGTGACTACTTGACTTGCAACTCTCTTGTTGCAATATCTAACAACTCTTGAAATTCTCTCAACTCTACGAGTCAATAATAATTGCAACATTTCAGCTACTAGCATAATCATTTATATTAAATATCTTATATGCATATATTCATCGAAATGCATTCAACAAATGAACTAAAGCATAAACAACTCTATCATGCATGAGTGGAACTCTACCACTTACACACTATCCATGAGTGCAATTCTTCATGCATATATATTAAATGCACCCTTGCATTGGCTTCAAAATGCCCTTTTCCTAAGTCATGCATATCATCATGGTAAATTGGAAGGTATGGCCAATTCCTCGACACATCATCCATACACTTCCCTTTTCTTGCTCAATCATTTGGATGCCTTCCTTTTCGACGAAAACAATATACCAAGAACATAATTTTATGGTTCTCTTTAGTGTTAGAAAAAGGTTGTAATCCAAACATTAGCTATCAGTAGGAAGTTTCCTTGGATACTTGTGTGCCACTAAATCCTTTTCATATCCAACCATTTCATGGCCTCATACATGACTAGCTTTATTGGCATTCATTCCTATAATAGGGTCATACCCTTTTATTGATTTGGTTATTACTTCATAACCAATATAACATGACATGCTACTATTTCATTTGCATGCATTCAAAAGCTAAACAAATTTTATAATTATCACAGGCCTTCAACCTTTACCACATAGAGTGGTGTATCATTTCCATTAATCCATTCTAATTATACATTAATTCCATTTTATAAAATATCTCTGGCTGGAAAAATTATTACCTAATTCCCTTTAGCAATTATGCAACATGAATACATAAAATTCATACCTGCATAGTTTTCATTAAATGAATTTGATTCTACATGATTATCTGGTAATAACAAGAGCTCTCATGCCTCCTTTACTAGTCTTATAATCAACCTTTCATATTTTTGTTGGTTCCTTCCATATGCAACAACATCATTAGCAGCACTTGCATCCATGCAATAAATTTTCTCTTTCTTGACACAACAACCACCATTAGCAACATCATATTCTTATATATAACCATACACTACTCCTAGTCTTTAACATGTTATATATATATATATATATATATATATATATATATATATAACAATTTGCATTCACTAATGCATATCTATATACACTAACAGTGCATTTTAACATGCTTATAATTCAAGATGTAATCTAATTTTCGTTGCTATGTATGGTTGTCAACCATGCCATATCATATTTGTTTCTACAACAATTTCAACAATGTCTGCTATCATTCACTATCATATTCATTGTTCCTAGATATCCTCAATTTCCCTGAATTCCTACATCCTTTTTGTGCTCTCACTGTAATCATTGCACATGCTTATTTCTTCCTTGAACACTTTTTAAGTGAATCCACTCTTGGCTACCTTGTATTTTCCAGCCAAATACTATGTTGATATTAATTTTCAGCACTCATCATTTTTTGGGTCCCTTTGATCCAACACATATTTGATCCAATTACATAACCATTCATGCTTTCTTATTGACTTTAGCACTTGCAGTATCTTTCACTTTACCATCTCTTTTCTTAGCGACCCAGCCTAAACCATGAATTGCATAGTCAATTCCTAGCATACCATAATGGTGTACATATGTTTTCTTTTCCACCTTCATAGAATTAATCTAGCAGTAGTTAGAATTGATTGATTTTAATTACCATCATAAATTCCAATGATACTTCCAATCACTTGGAATCTCACTACTAGGTCTTTTTTAACTTGAGATGGGTTCTACTCATATTTTATTCCTTTTGCATTCCCCGACAAGAATAGAATCATTTTCTTCTTTGTGATTCTTATTGATGTCCCTACAGGAAATCACCTCCATGTTTGGATCCCTTTGACTTGTCATCCCATTCTACCTTGGTAATGTCCTCATCACCTTTGGAATGTACCCAACATTATCTATTGTTGGAAGATTGATTGTTGTCATTGATGTCAACCCTAGTCATGGGTTTTGGACCGCAAGATTGATAAAGGTATTTGGACATGAAGGAAAATGCACATGCATATACAAAACCCATGAATGGATAGTATACATCATGATATTTATTGTGGTATGTGGCACGTCACATGGATCCTCATGGTTGAAGAGAAATGAATTTTTGAAGATGACAAAGTGAATTGAAAAATGAAGTACATGTAGGCCCTGAAAATAATTAAAGAAAATAATTACAAAATAAGAAAGTGTCAGGTCGGCCCTAATGTTAAAAGTAAGTGACATAAATGGTATAAATAAATATCATTATACATTCATTTGATACAAGTCCAATTTCATAGGGAAGAAGAAGTAAAAGAAGGCTGGATTTCAAGGGAGGATGAAGTCTTTTGGTGATGTGTTCTAAGGTATGTAATTTTCATGTCATCTTACCATTTTTGCTATAAATGTTTTTCTAGAACGATTTAGATGGTGAAATCACTATGGTATTGAGAAGACATATCAAGCTACCTCTGGTAAAAATTTCATCTCTTGATTCGCTATAATTATGGAGATACACTCTGTGGAATATAGGGTTTGTGACCAGTCCTGAAACTAGTCAATAAACAGGTGTTTTGGGTACAACAATCATAACTTTTTCATACAGACTCCAAATGCAGTGGGACCACTTCCATTGGAAATATTACGGATTTCAGTTTCTTGTGTGTGAGTTTCAAAATCATATGTTAAATATTGAGCGCGGGGATGTTGTACAAGTTGGGTCTTAGGAACAGACCAGAATTGAATAAAGTCTACCATTCTTTCTATAACCTCCTTTTGGGGAGGATTCAAGGAGTGAAAATTAGAGGAGTTTCGGAGAATACATTGAGTAACATTATCTACAGGATCAAAGTACTCCAAGAATTGAATAATTGCATAAATTGAAGAAGTCTCAGAAAGCATTATCAGGTTCTATGTGATGATTGGTTGATGGTGATGA